>JAFBJR010000197.1:388717-703946 GCA_016785285.1 Brachirus orientalis | reverse complement strand
GAGAGAGAGAGAGAGAGCTATCGGAAAAAAAGAGACCACTGCATTTTCTGATATCAGCATCTCAATATCTATTAATCTATGACAACCATTCCATCCAAGGTCTGTTGAATTCCAGCACAAGCACACCTCTTTTTATTTCATCAGGTACTGATTAAGTGGAAAAAAAAGAATGGCATTTTCATTTTCGGCAGATAAATGCTTTTAATGACAATGTTTTATTTGGAATTTGGGAAAAATGTCAGTAGTTTATAGAATCAAACAGGAAATGTTCTTTTTACTCAAACACATACTTATCGCCTTTCTACATGGAGTTTGCATGTTCTTCCCATGTGTGCGTGGGTTTTCTCCAGGTTCTCCAGTTTCCTTCCACAGTCCAAAAACATGCAGATTTGGGGATTAAGCTAATTGGACACTCTAAAGGTGTGAATGTGAGAGTGAATGGTTGTCTGTCTCTATGTGGCCCTGTGATGGACTGGTGACCTGTCCAGGGTGTATCCCGCCTTTCACCCTATGTCACCAGCGCCCCTGTGCCCTTAAGTGGAGGATAAAGTGGTAGAAGATGAGTGAATGAGTGACATACTCTGAGAAAATTATAATTTTGCAGTGGTCTCTTATTTTTTTTTTTTCCAGAGCTCGAAAGAGAGTGTGTGTTCACCATTATTATCATTAACCAAACAGAATGAAAAAGCAGAAATAATGCTACAGATTAGGGTTCAAATGAATGGAAATCAAAGAATTGTCTTGTAATGAACAGCTGTGTAAACCCCTGGTTGTGTGTGTTCTTGTGTTGGTTATTTGTTACCTCTTATGGACATTTTTTGGCATAAACACTGACCTCATCAGGAACAGTCGACCAAAACCTGTGTGTGTGTGTGAGTTAGATTTTTGAAACCCACTGATTGTGGGTGGCTTCAACAGCTGGACCTACTAGAGATGGCTAGGAATGACTCGGAATCCAAATGATAATAGTTTTTGATTAATCATTTACTAAATGAACTTGATCATTAACTAATACGTTTGAGTGATTTTTTTTTTAATCAAATAGTAACCTTTTAGCTGCTGTGAATATGTACTGTTTGCTGTCATTCATAGTCAAATAAATCTGTCGTTTTTTTAATCACATTTCACTCTTCAATTCATTGTTTCTTCATCGAGAAACAATGGAATTGCTAATCAGTTATGAAAATCACCTTTACACCCCTTTGCAAGACTTAATTGGTATTTGATGTTTTGTATAACCTATTCAGATTTTATGGTAAAATGTCCATGTTAGTTAATAGGTGTTTTACCTATCTGGTCAACTTTATCAATTTTATTTTTATTTGTATTTTGAGAGTAAGTCTGCATCATAATTCAGGAAAACATCAAATTAGATGCATTGATCAAGAAAGCACCAGCAGTGTAAGGCTTTGTTTCCCCTGCTGTTCACTGGAGCAGATGGAACAAGGAGAACACTTCATCTCCAGGTTCACTGGTAGTTTGGCTTCTTCTGCTGTGGCCGATGCATCACCCATCCGTCACCACAGCTTCTGGGCTCGCACCCATTCTCCTCTCCTTCCCTCTTGCCCTCCCTCCAAACACTGACTCAATCAGTCAGTCACCCCTCTTACTCCTCTTACTCTCCCCCCCCCTCTCTCACTCTCATCCACTCTTCCCAGTTTGGCCACCAGAAAAGCGTGTGGTTCTGGAGCAAGCATTATTGATAGAGCATCTGTTTAGACACAGTGCAGGATCTGTGGCATGTGGGCGAGCAGCTGGGAGTTTGAGCAGGGATGACATTATGTCATATTACATATCTGAAGATGTCTCGTTCACTTGTATGTATGCCAGTTTCACACGGGCGCACCCTCAGAAGCACAAACACATGCTGCTGCCATCATCCACACTGACATTATCAGAGTTTCTGTCTCACTGTGGTGATTCTATTCTTTAAAAAATGATTGTTAAAATGATATATGGTCTAAATCGTGTGCTGGAAGGTGTAATGTTACTACTGGGTAGCAGCACTTACTAAAAAGAAGAAAAAAGCTGTTTTAGAGGCAATTTCGGACCTTGGAGCCAGAGGCGAATATTCTGGCATCATGGCTTTATTGGAGCAGCCAGACAGAGCGAGTAGATCTATCCAGATAATCACCACACATCTCTTCTAGATGGCCAAACTTGTCAAAGCTCTGGCAGAACATTGCCAATAGATTTTCATCCCTGGCAGCTGATAAAAAAAAATTAGGATTTTATGGTATTTTACACTGCACAAAGCATGTATTTTTATGAAGTTGTGTGGTGCATGAAGTGGCAATATTTTCATTAGTTGCACAACATTTTTTTTCTTGTATCAGTAGAAGCCCCACTCTGTGATCTTTTCATGCTTGACTGCACATAGTATTGGGTTCTGTAAAAACTGCATGTAGAATTGGTTCCATGTCAGCAAAACAGCCTTAATGTCATGGCATCTAACAGCCATGAATCTGTTTTGCTACTGACATCACAATTTGAAATAAGTATTTTTTAATAAATGAAGCAACACTTTCTGAAAAGAATGAAAGGAGTCATCAGCTCATTTATAGTTAATAACACTGATAGATAATTGCTGCAGTCCAGTGTGTTTTCCATGTCTGTGATCTTGGCAGTGAGCATGCTGGTGCACTTCAACATTTTACCGAGATGCTTTTTATTTATTTCATTTTATTTATGAACCACTTTTCATTCACAAAGGCAGATTCTAGGTGCTGTACAGAAATATTTGAATTTACACGTATGCAGAATTGACAGAAAGTTATCAGTACAAAGTCAAAATATACAAACCATAGCAATCTGTAAAAATATTAATAAATGTATACGTTACAAGGTGTTAATACAGATAAAGCAATCACAACAATATATGTAACCAAATATTTGGTGAAATAAAAAAATGTATTATAGTTTTTAGTGATAGCTTTAGAGTTATGGCTAATGTTATTATTTCTATCACTGGTGGTTTCTACTGTTTTACTTACCTGAGTAAATGGCATCTCAATCATGATCCTGCCAGTTGTTACTCACCTTTCACTCACTCACACACACACTCACACACACTAAAATCTCCAATCAGTAATGGTAATTATAAATGTATTTATTAATTTATATGACATCGGCCAACATTTTACCATGAGCTTTTTCTACATGCTTTGGACCTTTGGTCCCAAAACGCTCTCAGTAATTGGCAGTGGTGTATATTCTTCAAACAGTCCATTCACCATAATCCCCTTTTTATGAACCAAGATGTTAAAATGAAGGACTTCTCACATGTGGCAGTAGATACAACAATAATGCCACTTTTACTGGTCTGTCAAGTGTAACCCGAAAATATATTCATACATCCATAAAGACTGATAATTTTCCCAAAACATTTTAAATAATCTTCCCCCAAAGTAAAGAAATGCACGACATCAGCAGATGCCAGGCTTAGAAAGTCACTGAAGGACCATTTGGTGCTTTTTTTTTTCCTCAAGAACAACCTGAAGTATTTAAACGCGCACACCTGATCTCTGTGTTAAGTGGCAGAGATCAGGTGTGCACATGCATCTCATCAAATTGAAAAGCTGTCATTTTAAGCAAACAGCCTCCACTGAAAAGTTGCAGGTGCAGAGCCAGATGAGGAGTTTATTGATTTTGCCCGTTTCTGCGAGGCCTCACTCACTTTGTTTATGTGTCGCATTAAAGTCATTTTTTTGTAATAATGCACACTGTGTGACTGCGTGGAGGTGAATGGTGAGCTCTTACATAGTATCAGTTTATGTTCTCAAATGAGTCCTTTGCGTTTGCATCTGTCTTGTCTTCCCTGGGCCATACTGGCATTTTGAGTTTGAGCAAAAAGTAATGACAAAACAGCAGTTGTTGTTTTTTTTTTCTCCACATGGCATATCAATGCAGAGAAAATGCATTAAAGGCTGTAGTCGAACTGCTTCGTGTTTGTTGTTGTTTGTTTGTTTCTTGCATAAGTAATGGCATTATGAGATATGCATCTTCTGCTTCTCATTTGTATTCCACTCAATTTCCTTTAAAGTAGCTAGAGACCCACAACACTAGTCTCTCTCTCTCTGTGTGTGTGTGTTTGTGGACAGAAGAAAGATACAAATGATTTTATACAACATTCAATTTTAAAGCCATGATGCAGCAAAGTTTACAAGCAGTGACTGGTCTTCTCCTAATTATGAATCATAAATGTTCAAACGGTGGCTGATTAAGCTCAGCTGCAGCAAAACATGGCTGTTACTGGAGGAGACAGAGCCCAACAATATATGAATATATCCGTTCTCAGTTGTGTGATGTACCCCTCATGCTCTGTGAAATTGTGGCTGTATTCATCTCTCTGTGCCTCATCATGGCTCACACTGTCTCCTCTATAAGGCTTTACTGTGAAGCAGCTGCAGGATGTATTAGTTTAATTAGTCCAAGTTCATTTGACACGACTTTAAAGGGGTAATTCAGGTTTTTAAGTGTGGTTGTTTGAGGCACTGACATATAGCCAGCACTGTTTGCTTTGCGTGGCCTTGGTGCACTGTTTGCACTGCAAACTAACCTGAAATATGGATGCTCTCCGTCACTGAATGAAATGAAAGCTGCCAGCAGGCAGTTGTATGCGTATACAATGGCAATAAAGTATCTTGGATGTTGAATCTGGAATCCTGAATACAAGGAAACCTATTTCAGCCACCGAACAAAATATCTGCCTCTTCAGGTCTGTGCGAGCTGTACTATATGTTTGCTGTTAGAGAGCCTTTTATCCTTTAAAATGTCATTTGAATTATCTGAGTTATAACTCATTAACTGTTGCTTACAGATTATATCAATGGACACAATATTAAAGGAAACAACTCTTTTTTATTGTCTTTAAACTTAAGCTTAGTCAAAGAGCAAAAAAAAAAGGTACTCTGCATCTTCTGTATAACATTGCACACAGACTTAATCTATCCTATTATTAAACAATTTAAATGACTGAGTTCAAGTTCTATCCAGGATTGTACAAAAATCACACAAAAACAAAAAGGAAAATGTGCCCATTGTGCTCCAGATTATATACTGTAAAAAAACATAAAGTTTTATAAACAAAATTTCCAATTTTTCAGTCAAATAGAAAATAATATTATTAATACATATTGTATTTATCTATTAAGATTAGTTTATCTGATCTTAATAGGTCAGTTTATCTAAAAATTAAGTTTCAACAAATTGACCCTCACAAGTGCACGGTGCCGCAACACCATCACACTAGCCTTTGTCAGTGCAAACAGCTTCATTTCTGATATTATCCGATCGAAACACAAGTCTGTCAATTTGACAGTGTGCTGTGTGTTTGTACGCAAGTATTTACATTATACGACACTTCTCTTCTGAATAATACAACGAAGGTTTGTTGAGTATGCCGGGCTTTTCTTGAGACGTGGGGGCCGGTGTCTCCATGTTTTTTCTGCACAGCCGCCCTGAGTGGCAGGGGAAGTGCTTGTGAGTCTACTCGTGGTCATATGACACTGAAACCTGCTGCTCAGGGCTCACTGCTGCAACGAGGAGGTCTTCTGCTGCACACAAGTCAGCCACTGTGTGGAGTTTAAGAGCGTGTTTGACTGGCTTTTGCAAAGTCATTTACATACTCTATGATCATACTGTCGCATATGATATATATATTGTCCACCTCTACACAGCACTCAGGCATTGTTAATCCACTGCTGGCTCCATCAGTGAGTCCAAATGTGTTATTTTATTCCTTTGGGGTTTCAAATTCTTTGATCGGATTGACCTACGTTACACAAACTTACCAAATAATGCCACAGAAGACCAGCAGCTGCTGTGTCCCTGCAAGGTGAAAAATGAGGATTTTCTCTATGGACTTTGGTGAGAGAGTTAGAGTTAGCAGTTTACAGACTTTAACGCATTCTTAAAGCATTTTTTTTTGTTTGTTTGTTTCATGTCAAGTGACAAAATCAGTTTTTTTTCCTTGTGTCCCTGCTGGCAGCCATGTTTAAATGAGAGTGACCATCCACATTTCAGGCTGGTACCACAATTTGTAAAACCTGAACTGTCACAATAACATCAAGAAAGCACAACTCCAAATTGCTTATTTTTGATCAAAGAGCATACTTGAGTTGATAAACTGTTGTCGTGCTGCTAAAGCACATACAAAATGTGACATGTCGTACCGTGAGCATATGGGGACAGTCAGCTGCTGAAAGCACAAGATTTTCATTTCTGTTTGCTTTTTTCTGTTGACCTTGATTCATTTGTACAGATGCAGATGCAGGCTGTCAAAGAAGGGACAAACATTATTTAATTTTCACCTTATTATGGTAATCCTTTACACTCTCTTAGGATTCTTTGAGTAGCATTTGTTAATGGAACCAGACTCCATTTTGCATTTACTTTTTTTCAATTGTTCCAGTGTTGTCTTAAATGTAATCAGTGAAGAATGGAAATGACCAGATGTATGGTCAGCACTGATGACAGCAGCCCAGTTTGCAGACAGCAGCCCAGTTTGCATGCTGCTGTATCTGCAGACGCTCTTGGTGGTCAGCTGTGGGCTCACTGCCAGGGACAGGTCTGTCTTCCATGCCATTTGTTGTGTCTGACCTTTAAGATGATTAAGCTTTGGGAGAGTGACCCCTGGCAGAACTTGTTCAAAGAGCAGCCTCCTGGTAATGGGGGGTCCAGAGGCTGGCAGCATGCTGGGGGATTGATCAACACTTACTCAAAGGCCAAATAGAGAAAGCCCAGCCAGAGGAGAAGGCCATGCAGGATGTGGAGCCATACTCGGCTTTGAAGCTCTCTCCAACACCTCTGCTGCCTCGCTGCATGAATAAACATCTGCTA
Source organism: Brachirus orientalis (assembly GCA_016785285.1). Lineage (NCBI taxonomy): Eukaryota > Metazoa > Chordata > Actinopteri > Pleuronectiformes > Soleidae > Brachirus > Brachirus orientalis. Next base: position 697,106 of record JAFBJR010000197.1, on the reverse strand, counting down.
ACGCTGCTCTTCTGTCCCTTCCTTCTTCTGTCCTCTTCACTCCTGGATGAGCTCACATTGTCACTTTTGTAGATGAGACAATATCAGCGGAGGCCATAAAATCTTTTCTCTCCCCTTTTTGTCACCTTTTCACTCTTCCCCTCATTTCTTTTTTCAGCTCACTCTCTTGCAGCTTCTCATGTGAACACTTCCTGTGCTGTAGCCTTGTTATACAGGATTAAATCCACTCATTTAGAGCTTGCATTGCCTCCACAGATGTCAGCTTTGAGATTGAAATGAGCTCTCTTCCTGCAAAGAGGCTGCGTTAAAAGGAAAAATGAGAGCAGGGAATAGGGAGGCTAAACAGAGATTCAACGTCTTTTACATGCAGTTACATAAGTGCAGTCAAAGTGTGACATAAATGAAGCCGTTACCACCTACAGTAATAATCATTGTATTTATTTGTAATCTATAAAACCATTGTCACATAAAAATGATTTGCAAGCAGTTCTGTGAAATAACCTCAGGATGAAGTTTGTGGATGTGATGTTAAGTGACAGTTCCTTTATCTGAAAAGCACCAAACTAGCATGTCACTGCTCAAATGTTGCAATACATAGAGTGTGGAAAATAATCCATCTCAGGCCTTACAAAACTTAAGAATGTCACTGCAGCTCATCAGAACCTTAAATGACAACTCTGATCCACATATAAGCCTATAAGACCGAGTATATCCATACATATCCTGCACAGTATTTAATAAACAAGCAGAAAATAACATTTGAGCATTGAATCAGGCCTTTGTATATGATTTGAAAAGCAACTTCGTAAAATACATCAATAAGGTGATTTATTCATTTTAATGACCTCGCACATCCCGCCTGCAATACCTGCATGGCCCACCAGGGGGCTGCTGCCGACACCTAAGAATTATACCTGTATAGTTGTACATTTGTAGGTACTGTGGACATCATTGCATGAGCTCAAGGAAGAGTCTATGCTTATGTCTCCATTGTTGTCTCTTTTGACCAAAATAAGAGTCCACCACCAACTGGACTAGATACATGGGGCATGTGCAGTCGATGTGTGTCTGCATTAGATCCACGTGGACCAGTAGGGAAGTTTATGACCCTACTGGGCCTTTGTGGACGCACAGATGACGAAAGTGTGACTCGAGTGTTACTCTCAAAACCAGAGGATTCCGAGCAATTCTGTGCTCCTTTGTGTGATCCATTGTGCCTAAATATTGTTTGGTAAGGCCCCTGAACGCCAAATTGTGAGCATGTGAATAGGTGTGAATGGTGAGTGGTGAATGGACAAATTACACTGTGAAGCACTTTTGAATGGCCATCAAAATGCTTGACAATAATGCTTGATAAATACACATTTATTGCAGGTTGACTTATAAGTAGTTGCTCCTGATGGCTGCATGTGTCACTGAATAGATATTTATATTTGTGAATTGCAAAACTGTAGTGTATAAAGGACTATGAGTTGTCATCAAATCTAGAAAAGCGCTTTATGAATACACGCCATAATCAGTTTTCATCTACGTTTTCATTTGAAAAGTGTAGTGTGGATGTAGCCTTTGTTTTAGCGCTCGCCCACTAATGGAGAATACACTATGGGCTGTTGTCTAAAAAATAAATGACAGCGAAACCACAAAACCAATGTAGTATGAGTTACCTCATCTATCTTCATGACATCCGTCAATCACATTTAGTCCTTTGTGTACTGAGTGTCGCTGTTTAGGCTGATGCCCAGGAGTCTCTCACACCCCAGTTGCATTTTTATTTTTATTCTAGCTAAGCTTTATGTATTTACATACAAATTATTGAGAACAACAACAACATTATTATTTGAGATACATGGGACTACAGAGCACACGTGGAGACAGAGTGAGAAAGAGAGAAAGAGGGTCTCAGTGATCAGATTTACCCAATATACAGTATATTAAAATACAATTTCCAAGTAAATCATTTTGTTTGACTCTGATTAACATTTTTGGTCGTTGCCAGGTGAAGTGTTTTAGAAAAATGTGGCTACATTCACATTACCAATTCTGATTCAATCCCAGTTCAATGCAGATAAGATTTGAAGGTTCACATTCATAAGTGCATGTGCATGTTTGTGTGTGACCTCCATGAGAACTTGACTGCTTTCTATAATAGACCCTCCTCTGTTGTTTGGCTTTACCACGCTATTGGTGCAGGTTGATGACAGCATAACTTACCACATGCATATGGCTGCAAGGATTTCCACATGGTTGATGACTATTGTCACTCAACTCACCCGATTAGGTATTGGCTATATACTATATACTATATTGGATCCAGGACCATATATGGAAGTGACACAAAAGTCTGAGTAAAATAATAAAATAATCTGACAAAAAGAACTGAATTGACCATTGTATTTCTGTGTCCACACAGTTCTGAAAAAAATAAATGGTAAATGATCTGTATTGATATCTCTATAGCACTTTTCTAGAGTTGATGACCACTGCTTCGCACTACAGTTTTGCCATTCACCCATTGACTAACACAGTCTTACATCACATACATTTTCTATCACACAACATACCATTCACATATTGTCAGCAACGTGTGGTTAAGTGTCTTGTCCAAGGACACATGAACCACCATTGCCCCGATATCTGAAGTAATCCGATATCTGTCATTTAAGCCTGGTAATGTGACTGTAACTGTAGAGTGTATTTTTCTTTCAATGGTTGGTTGATTTCATTGGTTTATACCAAGTGGTGGTTGTGACATCACCAATAAGAATATGAACTCTTGCTGTTAAGGCTCCATTTATTTTTGGCATTATGTGCCACTGAAGAAGACCTGAAACTGGTGATTGTGATCTTTAACTTCTCAGGAGAGCATTTTTCCATCTATTCAAACTTTTTACAATCCATGCCATCACCCCTGGTGGCTATAAAGTATACCCTCATTTCCTGATTGACTTGATTGAGGAAACCGGGAAACATTTTTCTTGAACCTTAACTTTTTATCGAGTTAAGGGCATCCAGCTTGTTTTTGTTGCTGCTTAAAAATGAACAAACCCAAGGCAGTAAAGTGCTGTGCTGAAGATTGAAAACCTAACCTGAGGACTCAGCGGTCTTCAGTTGCAGGGATCCCCATTAACTATAACACACCTTGAAGAAGATCGACAAAGAGCTCTGAGAGACAGTAGATTTGTCAGTGGGTAATTTCTTTAGGTCAGCCCTTTGCATCTATGCTAGTGTGCAATAATGACCTTCCTTTACACTTGCTTAGGTGTTCCTTTGGAAGTGCTCACATAAAGGGCAAACACAGATCAATGAGATGAAGAGTTTCAACAAAGACATAAATAAGCAGCAGTTACTGCTGGCTGTGGAGCTTTCTCATCTGTACTAATCACTGCCCAGAGCCATTGATGAAAGGATATTCTGAATATACAAAGATGTTGTGATGCTGTGTTCACTTTATCCTTTGATTATATTCCCAATTATAGTGTAAGTAAGCAATTAAGGCAAGCCTTGCTGTTGTGAACAGACTCTGTCTGTAATTGAACTGTGCTGTTGCAGCTCTAATAACCTCTGCTGTGTGTGTGTGTGTGTGTGTGTGTGTGTGTGTGTGTGTGTGTGTGTGTGTGTGTGAGGGAGAGACAGTTGATGAAAGAGCGGTGCTGGTGAATCAGTGAAGCCTGTCTTGATTACGAGGGTCAATAGTGTCAGAATGACATCACCATGCCTTGCCTGATGAGTCCATGATGTCATGATTTCAGCACCCACCCATGTGTGTGTGTGTGTGTGTGTGTGTGTGTGTGTGTGTGTGTTCTTGATTGTGCCCATGGCAGTGTGAGAGCTGTACTCCTCCTCCTCGTCGTAGCTCCATAACAGTGTCTGTAAAGTAAACACAAGTGGCAGTTCCGCCTCTAAGCATTTGGCTCACTCAATGAAAGCAATCTTTCCTAAATGGTAATGGGCCTCCACAAAGTGGCATCATCAGTGTTCTTCATTTCAGATAAACTGCTACTGTGTCACACCTTTAAATATACCCCATGCTTAAATATTAATAACAATGTGGCCACACAGGCAATGAAAGGCCTAATTCATTTGAATAAATTTTAGTGTGCAGCCTCCTTACATGTAACTCAGTGTTTTAAAGGCTCGGTTGTTTACACATTATTTTGATTAAATACTTTTATAGTTCCTGAGTGAAGTGCTGAAGAGGCTCTGTTGGGAGGCATTGACTTCAAAAATCTCGCCTTTCTTTTCTACTCACAGCAGAAAATGTTCCACATATGTACAAACATATAAGTAACCTGCTGTTCCATCTGTCTGCGCTCACCTGCCATATACTGTGTATTGTTCCCCTCTTTATGATAATCCAGTTTAATTAACTTTAATGAAATTGATATCTACATCAGTAGGTCAAAAAACAAAAAAAAGGTGCATGTCTGTGTTGGTGTAAACCTCAAAAGAAGATTTTTCTGAATCTTCACCGTCATCAAATTGTCGTCCACAACATTTCCACTGATCTAAATATGTATATATAAATCTATGTAGAGATCTCATTTATTTAAGTTAATGGAACACTGATCAGTTAAAGGGATGATTCTTTGAACTGCATTTTGGCTTACTAATGGAGGCAACAATGGATCCTTACTGGTTTTGGGGTGGACTAGTTGGTGGATAATGGGTTGTTTCCTTCATTATGTTTTTATTCTGTCAAGCACTCTGAGCTGCATTTATTGACTGATCATCAACTCCTAGGTGATGTGATTTTTTCTTGCGTCCCCACTGTCAGCCATGTTCTCACTGAGAGCAAGCATCCATATCTCAAGCTGGTTCTCAGTGCATGGGAGCTATGTGTCAAAACCATATACAACCACAGCTAAGAAATCTCATGTTAGTGACTGAGGCTCTACCACGACCAACACTGAACCCCTTCACACAGATATTTTGTTGCCTGACATTGATTTGCCTGATGTTACCTGCTTAATTGTAGCGTGCACTGCACCTGTTTGAACACATCTGCATTCCTGATGTTTCAGTCATTTACTCAGGTTTTTCCTTTATTTCCTCACCTGGCAGTATATTCTGGTTAGCCTCGCTTTATAAGTCGGTGTCTAACCACTTGTCTCTGAGGATCATTGTCTTAGCCTTAGTAATGTTTTCCTAGCCTTGCTTGTGTTTGACCCTGACCTCTGGATCTGGAGCATCTTACTCCGTGCAGGAGTCCACACAAATACAAAATGTCTTCGGGCAATATAATGGAACCACGTAGAGATGGAGGGATAACACTTGCTAAAGCTGTGGTGCTCTGTTACTCCCTCAGTGGTTATTTCTGTTTTGACCTCACTTGGTTATTGTTTTGTGTTTCTTTCTGTGTGTGTTTGTGAAAGACCGAGGGAGAGAAAGAGAGAGAGAGAGAATGTGCATCTGTGCTATGGATATTAGCCTGGAGAATTGGATTATACTAGAAGAGAGTGCATTAATTTTTCCATCACCTTACCCTGGATAGAGGTCTCTTCATTGATTGTCTTTGGTTCACAGTAACTTTTTGTGTAAATATTGTCAGAGCATGTCAACCTTCCAATATTTACTAAAGAATAGATGCTTTCGCATGTGCACTGTGCATATAAGATTAAAACTGACCTGACCTAAAGACATGAATGAATACAAACTGATCAAATATGAACAAATAAATACTGATTTCTCTGTGGATATTCCACATACAGTATATTGCAGATTTACAATTCTATATCCAAAGATGAATATGTAGTACATATGTGATATGTATGACATACTGTATATGAAAGTGATATAGACATCCATGATGACTTGCAAATGACTTAACAAGTTGTGCAAAACTAAGCAGAATGTACTCCCAGGTGATAAAATTAAGGAAAATCCTGTCATTTACAGATGGAAATATCAGTTTCATGTACAATGTACACTTTGACATACATTATATTACATTATTAGTAAAAATCACACAACGTACAGTACATATAATTAGGTATAAAAATAAGTACAAATTAGTAATATTCTCTGCTCCACATACAAAAATGTGTGAAACAAATGTGTATCTGTAGTTCCCAGTCTTTTTATGCACTTTCATTGACTTTATAATCAGTACTGTGTTGAGAAACATATCTCTGACTTCACTGTTAAAGTCTAACCAGATCCCTCATCCATTTGCACATTTGTTTTGTTTTCCTCCCTTTTTCTGCTACTGCTGCTTTTTATCAGCATCATGATGCTGACAAAGTGGTCATTTTGGGATTCTGTAGTTGATTTCAAACAGCAGAAGTGCTGAATGGAGATTTCCCAGGCAACATAGTGTATACACTGTGCCAAGTGCAAATCTGTTGTGAGGCATTATTAATTGAGAGAAGGGAGGAAATGAGCACACTAATAAAAATGTTTGCTTTCTCTAATGGACTGAGGTTGTTGCAAACCAAGCCAAGTATTCATGGATTCTCATGACCTAATTGCCAGACTACAAAAATAGTCACTGTATTTGTCCTGATAAAGTGACACTGTTGGGCCTTGTATTGCCTACATGTGTTTCCAGGGTTCCTCTCACGACTCAGAATCTGAATTGCAGGTTCCGTTACTTGACATTTCTAGGCTGCAATGGAATGAATGAACATGTTTTCTCAGGTGTAACAACCACACTGGAAACTACATTTTTGGCCTCATCATTTATGCTAAGTGCAACAACAATGTTAGTGCATCCAGGTGTAGTTTTCTTTCCTAAAGGCATATTGCAAGATGTATTATCGATTATATTGGTATTAGTAAATAACGTTTCCTTGTGATGTTTCTTCCCTCAGGAATTATATTGTCAGTCACTTAAAAAAATGGCCATAGGCATAATTCTATTATACTTGCTTGGAATTATTTCATGTTTTTTTATGTATTTAAACATCCACCTTTTTATGGCTGTAAGCATTCATTCATTCATTTTATTCCACTTTATCCTCCATATGAGGGTCACGGGGAGCACTGATGCCTAATCCCAGCTGACATAGGACAAAAGGTGGGGTAAACCCTAGACACGTCACCAGTCCATCACAGGGCCAACAACAACTATTCACTCTCACATTCATACCTTTACAGACAACTTAGTGTGTCCATTTAACTTCGGCAGTGTTTTTGTACAGTGGGAAGAAACCAGAGTACCTGGACTACCTAGAGAAATCTCACATGCACATGAGAACATGCAAGCTGCACCCAGGTCTTTTTCCTGTAAGGCAACGGTGATTGGACTATGCTGCCTTGTGGCCCAGCTGTGCACAATATGGAGATTTTAAGCAGTGATAATTTCATTCATACAGCAAATGAAATAAGTTGCTTTCTTAAATCTTCTATATACTTTATCTGACTTTGACAGTCTTTTTTTTTTCAGCTGGAAACAGAAGTTTTTTTTCCATTAGCTCACAGCACCAAAGCCCAGCGAGAAAACTGGTGAGGGCGATACCCACATGGAAATGAGTGTAGGTGAAAGCCGAATAGGAATTTTATCATACTGGTGCTTCACCCAACTTGTCCCAGAGTGGGAAAATCTCAAAACACTGCCCCTGCATTTTCATCTTAACAAAAAAACACCACTTTGGGAAAACGATGATGTCATAGTCCCACCTCTCCCTTGCATGGACATTAACTGTCCATATTTTCCTTGTTGTTCATGTCATCATACTCTTGTGTTTGGTAGTGTTTCCAACTACTTTCAATGAAAAGTAAGTAAAGCCAGCCTATAAAGACGCTGGATATCACTCGAACACACCCTGTCCTCAACAAGTTCAGAAAAAGAGAAAAAAAGAGAAGTGTTAAAGATTACCAGTGAAACTGAATCGTAAATAAGGAGATGAAAAACTGTTTTCACTAACACTGTATTTACTTGAATGAACAATACAGATGAGTGATTGCTCTGCACATGGTCAGCTGCTCTGCACATCCACAGTTTGTTCTTGTCTGTGAGGTCTCTCTCTCCCTCTCTGTTTCTGCATTCAGACCGACTCTCCATCTGCAGTAAATACAGCAGCAGAAAGTAGTTTCTAGATTTGATAATTAATTGCATTTTTAAAAAATAAATAAATAAAAAAAGTTGCCAGGGGTCTGAAAAGTTGCTAAATATAGCAACAACGTGACTATGTTAGCAACTCTTGTTTAGTCGCTCTCCTTTACTTTTATTTCCCTTCCCTTCTGTCTCTGCTTTTGTGATTGCATGCACACAGGAGTTGTTGGTTGTTGATTCACTGCTGCCTCCATCAATAAGTTTAAATATGTTGTTTTGGGACTTCGGTGTTTGAAACATTTTGTTTGGATTTACTCAGTGCGGCAAAAAGAAACATCTACTGTGTCCCTGTGGAGTAAAAATGCTGATTTTTTTCGATGGATTTTGGTGTGGGAGAGTGAGTTGATCCCCAAATTTAATTTCCAAGAGACAGAAATAGAACAAAGCGTAGACAAAACACATCTAATCCTGTGCATTTATATTCACTATCATGTTTTGTCATACACTCTCTACACATTTAATCTTCCACAGTTGGACCAACAGTTTCTTCCTGTTGCTCCCTGAATTGTTTTATCTGAAAAACTGACACTTTCTGTATCTTGTGTTCCATAAATAAATTGAAAATCTTTTCTTCTTCAGTTACATTAACATCAAATCCATCCATTATCAAAATGATGATACAACCACATTGACAGATGGACATGTGTGCACCATAGAGACTACTGAACCCTGAATGTGTTGTCGAACAATGGAGTCTAAATGAAGAATCAGTCAGGTTTAATCACCAGCTTCATTTCCTACAACTTTTATTTTTATCCTCAACTCACTGTTATCACACCTTTGTGTAGAAATGAATGCTAGTCAGAAGTCTTTGTTATCTATATGTTTCAAGAGTTTCAAAATATCCTAAATTATAGCCTCCAGATTTTTGTTTTCTTACGTCCCTTTGTCTTGATAATCATGTGTTCTTTTCAGCTCTTAATAGCTTACTGCTGTTAGGCTGCTGTCTTGGCACTAGTAGGGAAATGACTAGTTTGTCACCTTCTCTGTGAATAATTGCTTCCGCTCAGTTGTTGCCGGATATTTATGATCCTATAGGAGGGGGGGACATTCACACTTATGGGCATATTATTTAGCAGTAATAAGGATCTTTCTGACATTACTGTGCTCAGAAGTGTTAGCAGACTGGTGGTGAGACACTGCTCTAATGATAGGCCTGTTAACCCTGACCACTGCAGGTCTCATGTATACGAGCCAAATTTTAAAAATGTATGTAATCTTCAGGTGTGCAGTTGAACCTAATATGAAAGGTAAATAGACACTGGATAGGCAGACACAAGAGGGAGATGCCACTGGCTGTAAAAAGAAAATTTGGGAAAATTTGCCTTCTTCCCACTTGATTTATAAAATCATTTAACGTCCTGAGGAGATAGTGGTCTCAATCACTAGTTCCAGCTCTAATTCAAAAGATGGACACATGGTGTCAATTTTGTAAATTATGTTCACATTTAGAGGAAAATAGAGCAGTGTGATTGACAGGTGGTATCGGCCAATAGTAGCCTGGTTGCAGGTGACATCTGTGAACTTCTGTTTGCAAGGTGTCAAAGTGCAATTTAACCCCCTCTTCTGAGGCTTACTCTGCTCAATGCCAAAAAAGAAGAAAAAAATCAGTCCCATATGATGGACTTAAGCCAGCTTTTAACATGTATTTAACATTTTATAACAGGTGAGATATGAAAATTTGCAAATCAATTTTTGATTGTTGTACCAAGTTGATTATGTACACAGTAAACCTCTGATAGTTAAACTTTGCCCACACACATTAATATCACCCCTTTTTTTATGTGCTCATCTTCCCTTTTTTCTTTCAGTGCCAGGATTTCAAACCAATATATCATTAAATAGAACCAAATTCAGATTTTCCCTCTTTCAGTTTTAATATACAGTATCTCTTACCTACAAGAAAAGACAGAATAAAGTGACATAAGCCAGGACACTGTATAACAGGGACTGCAGAAGAGCCCACTCTCCTCCATCAGACTATAGGATCTTTTTGAAATAGTTTTAGAACATTTGTCCGATCAACCACGGCGTGATTGAAACTGTTGTTTTTCATCGTAGCTGACTTTCCTGAGCTTGCTTTTCATGGATTCACAGACCAACCAGTCAGAGCGAGTGTCGTTGATGATGTGCAGTTGAAACATTTAACACGGTAACAGACTGGTCGGTTGTATTTCTTTCCCAAAAGAAAGAACTATAAAACGATTGCAAGATGTGTTGTAGGGACCTAAATCTGTTTCCACAGTCACATTATGGGGACTTGTCTTCCTTATGGAGACAAGTCCCCATAATGTAAGTTACTACATTTTAAGGTGAAGATGTTTTAAAGTTAGGCTGAGGTCAAGGTTAGGGTTAGGCCACTCGTAATTATGGTTAAGGCTCCAGGAAATGAATGGAAGTGAATGCAATGAAAACCAGTGCGTGTGCGTGTGTGTGTGGAAAACCCCTGCTGTCACCTGTGTGAATGGGGAAAGGGACGGGTGGACAAAGGGAACAGGGTTGTGGACCGATCCAGCAAGTGACCATAACTGTCAAACTCATGGAGATGAGAACAAGCCCAAATGTGCAACTACACTTAGTTATGGCTTGTCGTGATGAAGTTCTGACTTAAAGTCTGTCATATGGTCATTAATAAAATCAGCGACAATGCAAGTCTTAGGTTACAGTCTCCATATGTAATACAAATGCTATAAATGTGTGTCTTCATGTTATGGTGTGTTTAACAGACCCGGGGCCTCTCTTTAAGTAGGACAGTAGAAATTGATGGCCAACTCTGAAAGCTGACCTACATAGAGGCCCAGACAAACGAGCTCTCTCAGCAGGCATGCTGAGCCCAGTCGCTCTGCTGAAAATGCAGAGGAAGCAGGCATGTCATATGGTACCGTAAACAGTGAATAAACTCATACAGCAGATCCATCCATCTGCAAACCTCTCATAGATAGTTTCACATATTGCCATTCTAGTATGATACCACATGTATGGTTTGTCCTTTGTTGATGAGTGTGTTGTCATCTGCACCGTATCAAAGAATTCGAAGGGATTTTTTGGCTGTTTGGGGTTTTTGTTTGTTTGTTCTTATTTTCTTTAAATCTTTTGTTCTACAACATTTTTGCTCGTTGCATTTGCATATCTCCCGTCCAGAGTTTGCATAAATATTTCAAGTGTCAAATCATTTGGAAATGAAACTGATTGATTGACCAGAATACCAGAATTTCACAAAATACGCCATGACCTCACAACTTTTTTTTTTTCATCTAATGATGAATTGATCACTTCATCTAATGATACACACAAATAAGTGAACATACAAATGTAACAATGAACTCTCCCACATTTACTTAACTTTATGAGTTTTGTAGTCTGTCATTGAAACCCACTATCATTTTACAATGTTCTCTGGTTTTGATGCTTCATTTTATTCAGTTGTTTAAAATTCCTGTGTGACATTTTTCACTGATCAATAATAAGATGTCCTTTTGAAGGCCATTTTTGCTACCAAGTTTCAGCATATAAAAGCCTGGGAGCTGCAGCTAAGAAACACCACCATTTCTCTAGTGAAAATCCCTTCATATGACTTGAACGTGTTACCTGCTTTTTTTTACTCACTGTTCAGTGTTGTGTAAAGGGTGTACGGAAGTAACATAAGTTTGTACAACACTGTCTGCACAGACACAGACACAGGGACTCTAAATTTAGCTTCCACGGCTGCAGTGAAGTTGTAAATTAACACATTTTTGTGACTTATTTTAGTTATTTTGGTGACCACACTTATATTTGAAGCCTGGGGTTTGGACTTGGACTTTTAACAGTAGTGTAGGAACTTGAGACGCAGTTTGAAAATGGTTATTAAAACAGGTGGTGCTTGTTCATAGAGCCACCTACAAATAATCAACACCTTTTCAGACCAACTATAAACGCCTGTCCTCAGACCTCTGAACGCAAGTGGACACTGTTAAGTACGACTGTGCAAAAGTGGCATTGGTAGGAATTCTGATACATCTCCTCTAACCACCATGCTGAAACACAAGAAAGTATAATTTCTGCTCATGAACAAAAATCAGTTTTGCGGTGTTTTGTTCTTTGGTTTGTTTTTGTGGTTTTGATTGTACTGATATGTGTGTATAACATAAAATAAGATTTTAATCACTTTATTGATCATGAGTTCTAAGAGAGAGAGAGAGAGAGACAGTGTTGTGGCAGTGACTTCAAATAATTCAATCTTTTTAGGCCCCATGAAATGTAAAGAGAAGTTCATTCATAAAATGATACTCAGTATAAGTTTTGTCCTGATACTGATTAAAATAAAAGAGCCGGATCAGATAACAGAAAAATGTGTGGAAGAAGACAGTAGTGATGATTTGACCAGCCTCACTGATTAAACTCAAAACAGTACCTAACCAAAATAATCAAAGAATGATACCAGCACCACATTATCCCTGCTGCAGCTTTGTTGCTCAGTGCTTAACTGAAAAACAAAAAGGTCTCTGGCTGCATCCTCTCCCTCACCAACTGTTTCAGGAGCTTCATCAGGTCTGGGTGATGGAGCTTCAGAGTTTGTTCAACAGAGACCAGTTTGACCTGCTTCTTTGATGCGAGTATCAAAAGATGTGCTGAAACTGCCTGCCGCATTTCAAAATGTGGAAATACCCCTATGCAATGGAGACATGCCCAAGGTGCAAGGGATACGCATCGTGACCGCGTCCCTCTCTTTTTGTGTGCCCATCTGACACGTTTTGTTTTGAACGTGATACACTGAAAACAGAAAATGTTTGACATTAAAAAAAAATTATAGTAAAAAGGTGGAAACACCTTAGTTCACTCAAACAGAAGCACAGAAGGCAACTTGCTTGAATGAATTTAATAAGAAAGGGTTTGTCAATAGTTGGTGCAGTGGTTAGTGCATTTGTCTTTGTAGCAAGAAGTCTCTGGTTCATGATCTGGTCAGGGCCGTTCTGCATGTTCTCCCCATGTGTGCCTGGGTTTTCTCCAGGTTCTCCAGTTTCCTCCCACAGTCCAAAAACATGTACATTTGGGGATTAGGCCAGTTGGACACAGGTTTGAATGTGAGCGTGAATGGTTTGTCTCTATGTGGCCCTGTGATGGACTGGTGACCTGTCCAGGGTGTGACCCTGCCTCTCGCCCTATGTCAGCTGGGATTAGGTACCAGCGCCCCCCGCGACCCTCAGTGGAGGCTAAAGCAGTAGAAAATGAGTGAGTGAGTGAGTGTAACTGAGACTATATTGGACTCATATCTGTATCAGTAGATACTGAAGGTTTTGATATAGGTATCAGACTGTTGGGCCATTCATATTTCTACTGTGTCATGACAAACTGTGTCCACACCACATCCAGATAGTGATCTTTTGTAATCTATGTATTCAGATGGTCGCATCTTCACTTGTGAAATTAGAGCTGAACCTTTGTGAGTGCATCACTCAGGACAGAGGTTTAAACCAAGTCTGAACAGTCTCTTGACGGTGACATAAAGTGCACTGCACAATTCCCTGGGGTGCACCTGAATTTGCACACCTATACTAGCAGTGTCTTTTGGTATCTTTTGTTTAATTTCTTTTGTCCTCCATCCATTTCATTCTATTCCATCCATTCATTGCTAACACAGCTCCAGAGGCTGGATTAAATACAGTACTGCATACTAAATGGATGCACTTCCCATTAAAGATTGTTCTTTTTTATCAGCATCTGTCAAACACACTGACTGCAGCACTACATCATAGAGTGGAAAAAGAGCTAGCTAAAGCTGGTGGCCTATTTGATTAACAGCAGCAGTGATTCAATAGATGAGGTAGATATGTAGCACAAAAAGTCCACAAGGACATCATTGACATGATTGAATTTTGGCCCACTAGTCATTCGCTTTATTGTTTTTTTTCTCAATGAACCATTCAAAAATATCATTTATTTGTATTTATTATGTTGACTGATGCTCCCCCTTTGTTTTTGTAACATGGCCATGTCCACATAAATGCCAGCATCCAGATTAGAACAAGGGATGGGTTTGTTTTATTTATTTATTTTACTGAGTCCTACAGGGGTGCTTGTCTACTCTGGTTCTGCTGGTTCTTGGTTCTCAGGAGGTAGAGTGAGTTTTCCACTAACCAGAAGATCCATCTCTGACTCCTTCAGTCTGCACAGTGACGTGTCCTTAAAGGTCACATTGAATGGTCTTTTTGAACCACAGGAGCGTCAGTTTGAGTTTGCCTGTGTGGTTAAATTTACCCTAGTGTGGAAAATACAAAATGACAATATTATGGATCATGTAAAATGAACAATTTTAGTATAAGTTGTTCCTTATTCAAATGTAATACACACGTAGGAACACTTGTGCTAACCCGGAGTTGACACGGCAACGCATGGTTCCACACAACTCGTGCAGCAGTTCGCTTTGTAAACAGCATCACATGGATCCATTACGGATTGTTGGAACTGCTCCCTCCTTAAGATGAAGTTTTGAGCTGAGTCCTGCTTTGTATTGCCCAAAGGGTGTGTAACATATCACTTCTAAGTGACTGCTACAAACAAACAACAGTTTAGGAAGCTTAGAAGGGATATTACCATCAAAAATGAAAGATACTCACTCTGCTCAAACCGCTTGCTTGAGTGCAGGTAAACAGAGAAGCCATTCTTTCTCAGAAGTGGCTGGAATGTTTATTGTGACACTTTAGTGTTGTTTCGATATGGGAAGGACACCATCAGAAAAAAAACATCAGAAATTTGATTTTCCAGTGAATGTCCGATGAACAGCTGTGCCAATGGGACACATGTAGTGGCTAGCACTGTTTGCTCACAGCAAGAAGGTCAGTGGTTTGAATTCCAGTTTGACCGAGGGCCTTTCGGTATGCAGTTTGCATGTTCTTCCTATATGTGTGTGGGTTTTCTCCAGGTGCTCCTGTTTCCTCCCCCAGTCCAAGTTAATTGGAGGCTCTAAATTGACCATAGGTGTGAATGTGAGAGGGCTGTGTCAGCAGTGTGCGAATGAAGTGACTGGTTGTCAGAACGAGAAAGGTGCAATATACGTACAAATCATTTCATCATTGTGATCGGTGGTGTATGGAGTACTGTGAAATCACAGCGGAATGAGCAGGCACCTCATCAGAAGATGACACAGGTGAAAGTCAAAGTCACCTTCACTTGAGTAAACTCATTAAAGTATCTGATATTACCTGTACTTGTAATTAAACATTCGTTAATATTGAAAGAAAAAGTTCAGAGTTAATGTGAGAATTAACTCTGTGAGATTCACTACCTTAAACATGGACCAGAGAAGCACAGTCATTTCCAAGATAGCTGCCCCCCAAACAAATGTCCCTACTTTTAATGTTAATATCACTTCTGTCATGTATTAGTTTCAAGCAAATCACTCACATACACACAGTACTGTTGTAGACTTGTTGCTAAACTGTTTTTGTGTGCAAAATATGATGTCAAACGTCATTATCAACTGGTACTGCTAACAATGGCCTGAGATACTGGAATAAAGTAAACTCCCAGTTCTGAACTCTGAGTTCCAAAATCTAAATGAAACAAAGTATCTGTCTTACTACCTACAGTAAATCTCTGTGTTTGTGTGTGTAAAATCTGTCCAATAATCAGAATCAAAGCTGTGTTTTGTTCACACCTGGATGATTCAGTGTCAGATGAATGTAGTAATGAAGGGGAACGGTACATTTGGAGCACATGAAAAAGTCATGGAGTCAAAGAAAAACAAAGTGGAGAGAGAAAATACACAAAGTTGATGACATGTAGTAATGTGAAATAAAACATGTGGAAGAAGCAACCGAAATGTTGCTTTAACTGTCAACCCCATAATCCTATTTATAAAACTATAATACTGATACTGTGGTGTAATGTTGACAAGATGTGTGGTGGGTTTTTTTTGTTTTGTTTTTTCTTTAAGAAAAATTAACTATTTCTCGTGATAGTATTAATTTGCTCTTCATCTGCTGTCTTTTCTCGGCTGAACGTGCTGTAGGATATTAGAAGGTTCCTGGTGTTAACTGTATTCAACGGGGGGGAATTAACGCCCTGGGCTGTGGATCTCTTTTAATAGCAGGCAGAAACACTGATCAAAGGCCTCTAACTGTGTCGTGGGTGTTCAGGCTGCCTGTGTCTGTGTCTCTGCTTTACAAGGCTGGGGTGTGCACACATAAACTTGCAGTGCAGGAACTTTCTGAAGACGTACGCCTGACTAGACAGACAAAAGGCTTGATCATGAATAATTACAGAGGGATTTCCAGTGCAGTAAGGAGCAAGTCATAGCTCCAGATAAGTTACACTTTTGGCCCTGTTTGGCTCAGTCACAGCTAGATTGTACAAAGTACAGCTGCACACACTTGGCTTTGAAAACAGAACTTTTGAGGACATTGCATTTTGAGGTTTGGAAACAAAGCACTGATTGATATGGAAATTTCTTTGTGGACGGTGGTTTTGTGTTGTATTAAAGCCTCCGACCACCAGTTAGCAGCAGGCCATTTGCCATTTGACTCCATTCCCCTCTTTCCACTCCTCTCACTAGACAAATATGGCACAAATGGCATGCTATTTACATATAAAAGATTTTTATTTTTACTAAGTTTTTCTCAGTATTAGATTATTTTAGGGGAAGAAAGGCGTAGTACATTGCCTTGCTTACAGTATCTTAATATACTGTAATATACAGGCATGTGTATCATATTGCCAGATTCTTGCCCTTACACAGCTTCACTGTCCAACAGTTTGTTTTTAAAATTATCTGTGTTGTGCATATGGAAACTATGTCTGACATGAATGGGAAAATGTAGCAGAAGCATTAAAACCCACTTTACAGTGGCTATTAACAGGCTATTGGTTCATTTTAAGTTTTATACAAATGTCATTTTAAAGGCGCAGTGCTACTTCACAAGACCAAGTCTGCTGTGCTGCATCAGATTCCAAGATCTCCCATTACACACTTCTGGCAGAATCAGCTTTTATTTTTCCATTGGAGTAACAGAGGCAGAGGAGCTAGAATGAGTGTGAAATAAAGAGCAAGTATGATGAAGCTGGTAAAAGGTTGTGAAAACAGACTCCCTGCTGCTTCTGTGGAGCGACGAGATGAAGCCAAGCTCAGTTCTGGCTAATAGGTGTGAGTAAGATCAGCCCCAAGACCTGGTTCCAGTAGCCACAAAACACCTATTATCAGCCTTTCTATCAGACATCCATGTGTTTCCATTTACAGGGAGGTGTTGGGGCTGTGGGAGGCTTCACTGTGAGCATGTTGACACCTCTCTCCTTGTGTCTGTTAGTGTTGACAGTATTTAATAAGACTGGGAATTTATAGGTATGTCATGATTTCATTTGAACATAAAAGCATTGTTTATACATCAGGCATCTTAAATTTGCTTTGAAAATGTCTACCTAGTGATTTATAATTAAATAAACAGGTATGGAAGTTTATTTACTTCCATACACTTTTAAATATAAATACAACTAGGGCTGCAAGCAGCACTGAACGAGCCATCACTCCCCCCCCATGCATGTCAGAGTCTGAAGCAAAATCAATGCCCACACAATGGGCCACCAATGATTTATGTCAGACTACAGCAAATTTAGCCCACACCCTGAAAAGCGTACTTCCTGTCGCCAGTAGGTGGCACAGTGAGGTTATTATTGTGACCAATTGGCCATAAGAAGAAGATGAAAAAGAATACTGAGAGAGGATACAACAGGGCCTTCACACCGGTCAGTGCTTGGGCCCTCATAACATTCCTGTGTTCAACTGGTCAAACAGTAGTGGAGGGTTTTTTTTTCTATTTAAGCTTTGTATACAAAAACAATATAAGTGAGAACAAGAAAATTATTGGCTGAGACAGACTTACATGTACAGACACAAAGCCACTTGTCATTAAATTGAGCAGAGAGATTCACTGCAGTGATTGACTGGTTTTCTGTTGAACGACCAACTGATTTTTCCCAAAAAATTCTCCACATACTTGAAAAGAAATCTATATTTACCACTCTACTGTTTCTGTTATTATTTTGAAAATCCTTTATTTAAAGTCTATTTGACTTTGAAACAATTGTACAACGTCAGCATGAGCAAACACAAGGCAAGTAAATGGAGACAGTTATGATTTGTCTTATTTCTCAGGATTGAATTTTCTGCATTGATTAATAATTGTTTAATAAAGGATTATGAAACATCTAGTAAATCATTTTTTTCCCCCACACCTAGTGTTTAATCATCTAGAAAGGCCTAGAAAGGACACACACAATCTCTCCATTGTTCCTTGAACTCTTTCAGTGTTTGACATCTAACATGATCGGTGTAATTAAACTGATCTTATACTTTATTAATACAAAACTATAAATCATCTCTACATTTTGTTTTGTTTGTTTTTTGTATACGGTAATTTTTTTTTTTCCATCTGTTAGATGAACATAATAGATTCTTACCATTAATTCCTATATGGTCATTTTAAGAATTCAATAAATGTGGTGATAGTTTTATGTGTAAGTATCCGGTGTGTATTTGCACAAAATTTTTATTTGTTCATTTTAATTTTACATTGTCATTTATATGGATAGATAGTTATGCACTTTAAGAGTGAGCACTATTTTGTGAAGCTAAATCTGTCACATGTCACATGGAGCCCAACTGTAATAACCACATGCAGGTGTAGAAAGATTTGCAAGTTCAGAATAATTTTGTGAATTGAAATAATTTTTAAGCTCTATTCCCATGTTCGCATGAAAACAATAATACGAGTGTTGATCAGAGTCGTGATTCAGGGTTTGGGTGGGCTGCGGAGGATTTTCAGATGCCAAAGTGTGAATGGCTGGTGTAGAGGATATAATGAGGTCTTGAGACAATAAGATAGAAAATACAACATTCATGTTTTAGGAAAGTTGAAGAATTGGTCGGATTAGACTGAACACTGCTGACATCCTGCAGGAGGAGACAGCAATGCTTGTGCTGTAGCCTGTAGTCGTCTGTAAAGCCTGTAAAATAGTATAGCAGAGAAAATGTGATGGTATCACAGACAAGGAGGCAGAAAAATAGGTATAGGATTCTTCGTTGTTTTTATTCTATATAGGTGTACCATGCACATTCCAAGAAAAGTTTACACCAGAGCAAAGTGTCTTTTTTGTTTATTTAAACCGATCCAGTCATGGGTGAAAGGCCCCTGCTGGTGATATCTTTGCTGGTGGGGCTCAGCCATGACCCCGGTAGATAAAATGGTACACTGGAAAATGTCTTGTCAGTTGATGGAGGAGCTGCCTGTGGCAGCAGGAAAGGAGTGTGGCGACATGTGCGTTAACCTCTTTCCATGTCACTTTTTTCTGTCTTTTTCTCTATCTTCTCTCCATCACCCTCCCCACCCTCTTTTTTCTTACATTTTTCCTCTGTCCTTTTTTTTTTTTTTTTTTTTTCACTTTACGCCTTCATTCCCCCCCAGACTCCATTCCCTCTACCTACACTCCACTGTGACAAATTACTCCTGGCGGTTGATTTGTTGGTTGTCAAAAGTGCTCCTTCCTCTGGCATGAAGGGGTGGGTGGGCGGAGGAGGGGAGGGCACATCCACCTCCCCTCGTTCCCGTCTGTCGTCATCACTGGTCCCTTGTCTTCCCTAACATCACACATGCGCCACACACTCTCACCACATCTCAGTGTTGAGACGTCTCAATGGAAACTGATATTCTGTCTCACAAGATCTCATTAGATTAGATGTCGGTATTTAATTAGCTCACACATTAGGTTTCCAAGCCTTCTTGTGACAACGATGGTTTTGATATGTTCGAGCTTGTGTCAGGAGCAGACGAGTGGCCTGATGCGTTATTTATGGAGGAGCAGCTAGAGGAGGAGCAGAAATGAAAATTTTGAGTGTCAGATAATGACTGTAAATATAGCACACACACACTAAAAAGGTTGTAAAGTTGTAAAGTGTTTTTCTGGTTGATATAAAATCCAAATCTGGCGTTAATAAAATAAGCCGCTTAGGAGTCTAATGTATTATGAAACACTTTTGTTGGCAGTTAAATGTTGACATAGAGATGGGTGATATGTATAAAACCAACAGTCGTACTGAAACTACACACAAAAATGGGAATGGGAATCAATAAAGGTTTTTTTTCATCATATTGGCCCTTTATCCATATGAAAACAGTGTTTTGGGAGCACTTAAACTATTTGAAAATTGGTACCAGAGTAAGGAAAATCCAAAAACGCCACCCAGGTTTGGCATATACAGTATATTACAGTATTTAGAGTCATTTTGGAGGGTTTAATGTGGATGAATACATCTCTTGGAATGATGCCATGCTTACTAAAAAATGTTTATAAGAAAAAAGATTGTATTGAGAAAGTTTCCGTGTGTGGATAAGACATATAGGTGTAGGAACCCTCCGAATCCTCCTGAGACATTTGGGTGAGGTCAGGGTTAGGGTTAGGGTTAGGGTTAAATAAATAAATAAAATTGAAAAAAATTACCATGTTATAGCTAAATTTGTAACAAAAAACAAATAGTACTATGTAAAATTCAAGTTATAGATTAGGTTTTCTGACTCAGCACTCTGTGCTGTGCATGTCCTGGTCAAGAACCAGCTTGAGACACAGACACTCACCGTCACAGAAAACACGGCTGCCAAGGCAGATTTTAGCCACTTTTTTTAAAATATTGTAGACTTAAGCTGGAATAGGTTACCCCTGTGTTTAGAAGGCCAAAATATTTTCCTTGTGCCAGCCTTATGGCAGATGTTTTTTTCAGTGAGAGTGAGCTGTTTCTCTGAGCAACATGTGACCAGGTAAAAACACTCATCAGTCTCCTGAATGCTTTGTTCCCATATGACCAATGAGGTGATTATGACAAATTAACAACAGCATCGGTTGCAGCAGGTCAATTTACAGCACCACAGGAAACAGTGCAACATGTACACATAGTCAAACTACAATTTAACTCAACGTCATCTGTATGATTCAACCACCGCTGAGTCAGAAAGCAAATCTGTGACAGTTATTTCTGGGGTTTGTGGCTGAGAAGCTTAGAAATCCCTGTGTTAGAGTTTACATGACATGCAGTTGTGTGATAGTGCTAACATATTATCAGTGTGTTGTTGATCGTATTATGAATCTAATGCCTCCTTATACTGTAGCTCATTGATTTGCCACAAAGCCAGCATCAGTCCAGTATAAGCACATTTATTGAAGAGATAAATTATCTATGAAACTGCTGAAAATCTCTGTATACAAACCTTTGTTTACAGTAGTAATAGTGAATGTTGATGTATGTAAATGTGTGATATGTGCCTCCAAAAGCCTCTTTGACCTTGAGATTTGTCCTGTGATGTGGATGATGACTCACAGCTGATGGCTTGACATAGAGTTAACAAATTTCACTTTGAATTTCACAAGTCTAATTTAAATTGAGTGTTTTAATACATTTTCACATTCAGAAGGTTACTGTTCTGACTCTATGGTAATATGTTCCGCAGGAACACACTGATGTTACACACTGTCTGTCGAGTGTGTGTCAGTCACATGGTGTTTTGTTCACAGTGTCCCACTGTTTAAGCTCAATCTGATGTGATTTTATTTTATTATCCGGTGTTTGCCATTTTGAAAAGAATCTCATCGCTTTTCACTCCCGACTCGCTGCTTTATTCACTAACTGGTTCTCTTTTGTGCTGCTTCCTCTTTTGCAAAAAGTAATAGAATATCAGTTTTCCTTTCAACCCTCAGCAATACTGAAGCTTGATTGCTTTGTGCTTCGCCATCAAAACACAGAGATGAGCATTGCAATCCACTTGTGTTCAAAAAGTCTGAAGCCATCTTGTCTCTGTGTCTTTGGATTAAAAGAGGGGGGTTAAGCTTTTATCCTACAAATATGGCATGAAAATCCCACTGTCAATGACACATTCATTCTTCAGCTTGCATTAACATAAAAACCAGAGCTTGTTATACACTGAAATTTCAATAAAAAGAACACAAAATGCATTTAATGAAATTCAGATGCTGAGGCCCAGCTCTCTGAATCTCATTAAATGAGCTTTGTGCTCTTCTTCCATCTTCTCTTTGTAGAAGAGGTCCTTGAGTGCCCTTAATAATGTGGCAGATCTCATCATATTCTTGATTTAAAGAGGACAATGTCTGTCTTGTTCACTTGTTCTATTCCATGCCAAAGCCATATCTTCACAGATATAGTTGCATAGTCTCTGTATGTGGCTCCTGATAATATTCCGACATGTTGTGCATTTTCTTTTACTTACTGAAGTTTTGTTAAGGTTCTCCACTAACTCATAACTCATTCTCCCCCCCCCCTCCCCTTCTCTGTTTCTCTCTGCATAGGGTTTGGTTTCATAACTTTTGAGAGTGAAGACATCGTAGAGAAAGTCTGTGAAATTCATTTTCATGAAATCAATAACAAAATGGTAAGTCCACTCATTTTTTTTTTCAATTCCAGGTGGGTGTTGAGGGATTAATATTTGATTTCTTCTTTCCTCTAGAATTAATAGGGGGAGCCGGTGCATGAGTGTGTGTGTATGTGTTCATGTTCATAGGTTCAGGCTAACACACACACACACACGCACACACACACACTGTGTGACTCAGGGATGGGAAGGCAGTGGTGTGTACTGCCCACAAACCGTGAAATTGTGTGGCTGAGTTCTGCCTGTCAGGCTGAGGGACGGCAGAGGGGAGGACGTTCCTCTCGTTCTGAATCTTCTAAACCACGTACACACAGGTGGATATGTATGGGGATGCAAGAGTGAAGCTACTGCCTGAGGCAGTGTTTATTAGTCAAGGATTAACTCCATTAACTAATGGCCTGATGACCATATTGTTATGGTCATCATCTCGGAGTACTAGATAGTTCCGTCCCATTTTTTGTAATCATCATGTCACCTATGATAATTGACAGGAACCAACCTGTGTGTAGAGAGTGTGACATTAGGTCCTCCTTCACCTGGTTCCACCCTGCAGGCCTCTGGAGAGCTCCTGCATCATTTGAGTGGTTCTGTGGGTAGTGATTGACTGGAGGGAATACTTGGCTCAGTGCCGTGCAGTGAGGGCCCCTTCCCTCAGTGCATGTGTGTGTGTGTGTGTCTCCGATCCCTCGCATCCTTTCCCCCAGAAAGACTGACCGACCAAACTGCTGTGTGACTGACAGGAGCAGCGTAGTAGAACCGTGTTCACCAGGGAGCAGCCCGGGTCGCAAGAGACCCCAGTGTATATCCCATCGTGTCTCTGCACTTGATGCACAGGACTGTAACCCCACACAAAACAACAGTGTGACAGAAATAACTGCATGTGTATGAAAGATATTCAGTCGTGATCGAGCATCTTGGATTTTTCTGACATGTAGCACTGAGTTTAGGCACAGCTATCGCACATCAACAATACATGCACAGGCCAGTGTGAGCCCACAAAGCCAAACAGTCACTGTCAGTGCTTCATTTTCAAAGCTATCTCTGAGTTTCACATATAGTATGTGATAGAAGCA
The DNA here is from genome assembly GCA_016785285.1 of Brachirus orientalis. Classification (NCBI taxonomy): domain Eukaryota; kingdom Metazoa; phylum Chordata; class Actinopteri; order Pleuronectiformes; family Soleidae; genus Brachirus; species Brachirus orientalis. The sequence goes on along the minus strand of JAFBJR010000197.1, from coordinate 673,575 downwards.
GTAGTTAATAAAACATTTGTTTACCAGCAAATCTGATATTTTAGGTGACAATAGAGAATTATATGCACATCTTTTCTTTCTTCTGAAGGTGCAAAGCTGGCTGAATGCAAAGTGCAAAAGGGGGTAGAGCCTGCAACTAAACTAACTACATGCCAAATAAAACTTTATTAAGAACACAGAATAGAATAGAATAGAATAGAATAGAATAGAATAGAATAGAATAGAATAGAATAGAATAGAAACTTTATTCAACACAGTTATTTTTTGTATGTACATATACAAGTTGGCAAAACATGAAAAACAACAATGAAAAAAAACTGCATTTCCACTAATGGAGCCATGTTTAGACCATGTGAGTATTATATCAAAGTTCAGACAGATCAAAGACACTTCAGAAAAACAACCCTACATTATATCATAAAAAATACAGCTGAGCTTTTCCCATGCAGGCCTCATTTCCAAGTCCAACTCACGGAACTTCTAATATAATAATTATAAACAACAGTGCTATTTAGGAATGCATAGCTGCTCAATAAAAAGTCCACTAATGTAATACTGTATAATCAGTGGTAATTTATAAAATACAGATTTTTTTAAAACAACTATAGCACCTTTTTCCACTACACAAGATCATTTTAATCAGGTTTGATTTGAATTCAAGAATAGTAAGGGACATAGTGGAGCTACACTGTAGATTAAAAGCAAAATATTTTGTATCTTTTATTTTCTACTGGTGTATCTGTGAGAGGTGAAAGTCATCTCTGATGCATCATCAAACAGACTGTTCACCTATGACTCAGTAATTGGGTCAGAATCATAAGGAATATTGATACTGTAAACATAATTTAGTTAATGTTAGCTTTTGAAGAACTATGTGCAATTTAAAATGCACATAAAGCATAAAGCAAAGCATTAGCTTTCCTTGCCTTGTACATACACAACAGTATGTTCAAATGTGTTCATTTGGCTTTGAAATCCTTCGTTCACCCAGTGAAACAGCAGTTGACCAGAGGCTTCTTTGTCACTGTGGCCAATAAATGTGGATTTTCTCTCAGGACTTTGAGAAGTTTACAAACTTCAGTTTCCAGATGAGAAGGCTCTCTAACTAGTCTTACTAGTCTAACACAGGACTACATCTGAATCACATTTGACATTGAATATGGATCTGAAAAGGGTGTAATCACCTCCCACTCCCAAGATCTTTTACCGACAAATGAATATCAGAATGATTCTATGTGTGATTGGATAGACCTGTAACCAATCACAGCAATGATCTGGATCTGACGTATGCAGAGCTAACAAAAAAGAAAACATTGTCAACAAAATGTGCTTGTTGTACATTTTTTTAAAAGTGGAGGCTGTCTCGTAATGGTGTTGAGAAAACGGCTTTTGCCTGGGAGAGCTCCGTGGAGCGAGCCACTCAAAGTGGAAGCAACAGACAACGGGAAGACAGCTGCTCTTCAGTGGCTGCATGTACACAAAAGCTGCTAGATGTTGCTTCTCTGTCATCATCACATTTGGCCCACTTCTACTGTGCCAGGGGAAAAAAAAAAAAACATTTGCGATTAGTTCCCTTTGAGATTCTGTAATTGTCCAAAATGGCGTTGCCAGACGTGTCTTTGCAGAGCCAAACCAATTTGCTGTCAGATTCGGGTGACAAAGGCAAGACAAAGGATAGGCTTTGGCATACTTATCTATCTAAGATATCTTAGATTTAAGAGGACATACCAAGTAAATCTGGCTTAAACCTGTTTTTCTTGTTTCCCCACTGGCATCTATATTTTCAGTGAGAGCAACTGCGTCTCCAGCTAGTTTCTAGCACAGGGGGGTGAGCTACAGGGGCATGCATAGTGCAGGTTAGTTCTTCCAATGTGTCAGTGCCTCATACAACCACACATCCCTGCAATGTAAACAGAAACGTTGAGGATTATTTAGGGGAGAGTGCATTGTGGAAAAAGGTCTAGGTTTTGGTCAACTTTGTTGGGCTTTCCTTGGCAACATCTGCTGTACATTAAACTTTATATGATGCAGAAAAGGCATGTTCCTCAGATCTTCTACAAAGTGCTGCAAAGAGCAATCAGCAAAGAGAAAAGAATGAAGCATGCATTGAGGGTATTTCTAGAAAGGCACTTTAGGTTTTACTTGAGTTGCACAGAGTAAAGCACTGGTTATCCAGTGTCTGGAGCAGCAGCTTACGATATAAAAAATGCTTTCTGTCTTCATCCTTATGAAGTACCATACAGAAATAGACCTCATCCATCCTCCCTGTAAGTGTTATCTAAGATGGTTTGTGAATAATTGATGCAGACAGAAATTCCACCCCACATGGGAGAGATGTGGATGTACAGGACATCCCACCTTCCCCTTGCCCGTTCTCCCTCAAGGGATCTGGCATTGGAGTGGGTCAGTGCCCACTCCACTGTGATTGACGGGACCTTTTAGTGACTTGGTCAATCACCCTGTGTTCATGTACCACAGAAGCCATGTTCTCAGGGGCACTTCCTCTCTGTCACTGTGAATTCAGCCTCATATATAATTAAAATCAGGGTTCTGCTTAGAAAGAAGCTCTCAGCCTGCCCTGTCAGGTGCACTGCCTTCTACATCACTCTTGCCTCTCCAGGTCACCCTGCTTTTTGGCAAATTCTGAATATGATGTGAAGTATGGATTATCCTCCATAGGACATGACTGCAGTCATGACTGCAGAAACATCCTTTAACCAGCACCTTCTATTAGAGCCAGTAAATATTTCATTGTAAAATAAATCAATAAGCAGAAGATGGCTTGACAGTTTACAAATACTTTTAAAACAGCAAATCACACACTGTGGTTTCCACATGCATTCATATAATGTCTTTTTCACGAACTAGCCGGACAGTGCCTCAGTACAGCCGAGGAAAGGTTGTGAACTCAGTTGTCGTGACATTAGTCCCTCTACGGCTCCTCAACCTGCCGCAGAGGCTGTAACGATGATTAATGAAAATACCTGTTGCATATTGACTCTGATGTGCCATTAAAATGGACTCACATTGGTTTAAGTCGAATGCCTAAGGGTAATGTTCTTTTATGTGCCATTTTTAATACCCCGCAGTAACAAATGATCACAACAGGAGGGAGGAATTTTCTGTTAGCTGTCAATTTCTCACCTTCTTCCTAACACGACTAGACAATTGGAGTGCTGAGTCTCCCACTTACTGAGATGAAAGAGGCACTTATATATCACCCTTTACTAAAAATACATACTCTGCACAATGCACTGAGAAAAGCAGAGTTTGATTTTAAATCTACTCATTAATGGGAGGTTATTTTTGAAGAAACAGACACAGGGTAAGTTATATGATGCTTATTTGTCTTTTACCAGAGTATTACTTGTCCAGACTGAATCCAGGAAGCATGTAGTCAGACAAGCTGTTCAAGGAGCGCTTGATAACTCTCTACATTTTCAGTATCAAATAATCGCATTCATGATAGGCTACAATCATGATAAAAATATCATTTTGAAGTCCTACTGAATGCCCAGGTTTTTAATGGTGCTTCTTTTCAGCCGTAGCGCTGCTATATGAAGCTGTCTTGCTTTACTCATGCTGTGTGCTTCTCTCCGCCTCACCTGTTCAGTCATGATATAAACACAGTGAAACAAAAGAATAAAGCTACACAGAGAAACATGGAGGAAGTCATGTACAGCTGAAACACCTGGAGTTCTTTTTGTGTGGACAGCCACTTAATCAGCATTGCATGAACTCATCTGGCAATTGTTTGAATGTAACGGACATTTCTTTATATTTAATTACACACTACAGCTATAATCTCTCTATCTAATCTAATCTCTTTGCGTAAGCCAAACATAATTCTATATCATAGCAGGTTTGATGTTTATAGGAGAAATGCATTTAATATTCTTTAGATGACACTGGACAGTTTGTGTAATTTAATTTTCCAGAAGCCATGTAGTAAGATTATCATAATTTGATCAGTCCACATACGTTATACCTTTAACTGTGATAAAGGTTTATGATAGTAGTTTGTAGACTGTGAGCTGTGGCTGGAAGCAGTGTTTAGTCTGTGATCAGCTAATCACACCTAATTATTTTTAATCAGACTAACCTTCTGAGTGTGTCAGTGCCTGCTGTAACTGCTCTGCTTGGTGTGTGTATTAAACCTGCAAACCAGTCATTTGTGCTCCTACTGAATATTAAAGTTTACTGCCCTAAACACAGAGGCCAGGAGCTGTGTGTGTCTACATGTGTGTGCTTTCGCATACTTAGGGCTCATTGTACACATCCGTAGACACACTTGGTTGTAACTACAGGACAAAGTCTCATCCTATGGCACATCATCATCTCAAATGTTACAAAATGAAAGAACACAGTAATATTATAGGTCTGTACATTAACTCACTGCAAAACCTGGGTCTTTATTTTTCATCTTGTAGTATTTATCCATCGTTCTTGTTCGCACTGTCCCTTGTTTTAATGGTCTACCTCATCTGGAATCGACTCTGAATGAAATTACGTCAAATTAGGCCACCACACTAGCGCCAGCCATTGGCCTTCCACCAGTACTGCAACCATATGTTCAACATGAGCATTTTGAATATAACTGATGTTTTTGCACAACGTAAGATGCATTGGATCAATAAAATTAATTTTGAACATGTATAAGGATGTCATACAGCACACAGTGGATTAAAAAAATACTAGCCATTCCTACCCAGTTGATTCTTTTTATACTTCAGTTCTAGTGAAAGCCAGAGCATGAGGTACTATGTTTTCTAGATGTCCATTTGTTCAACCCATTCTGATGAACGTTACTGTTTTTTCTTCTCCTACATTTGGTACAAAACGTGCAGATTGTTACTGGTTGGTCAGATGTGTGCAGTGAAAATAACAGTCATTACACACTTTAACATTATTGTTGATGCAGGTGGTGAAACCTAACCGCTGTAGCCGTTAGCAAAGCTCCGGAATAGCACAGACAGGCGACAAAGTGGAGGGATTTCCACGCTGCTGCTTTATTTAACAGAATATAACGTTGACCATATAAAGCCAGGTCTCATGGCATTATATGTACAGCTCACATATAAACACAGCATATGAGAACCAGAGCCTGCACTAACTCGTTACACATTGATTGAATGGTGACCGGAGTATATCGGAGAAAGTGTACAGTTCTATGTCACAGTTGATACTGTTTTGAAGCAGTTTTTTCTCCCAGTATTGTCTATCATCCATTCACTCACTCATCTACCACTTCCTCATCCTCCACGTGAGGGCGATAGGCAGGGTACAGTACACCCTGGACAGGTCGCCAAACACATACATGAACAACCATTCACGCTCACACACATACCTATGGTCACCTTAGTGTTTAGTTAACCGCTGCATGTTTTTGGACTATGGGAGGAAAAAGAAAGGCCCAAACCGGGATGCCACCATGGGGCCCAATTTTCTCATTATTATGAACAAAAATGATGTTGAGACTTACAATTCAGTCACTTTGTCCCCGAGACTACAGAACTTGATGGGTCAGATTGGTTTTGGACAAATATTTTGAAAGAAGTTTCAGGTGTGGTCGCCCTGAGCATGTGTGTACCACCTGTATATTTAATTTACAATGGTTTGTTGTAATGCTGACAAGAGTATTGCTGTAATGCTAGTCTATGCCACGGTGTGGCGCCTCTTTTCGTTGTGCTGTGTCGTTGGCGACCTGTCCAGGGTGTACTGTACCCTGCCTATCGCCCTCACGTGGAGGATGAGGAAGTGGTAGATGAGTGAGTGAATGGGTGATAGACAATACTGGGAGAAAAAAACTGCTTCAAAACAGTATCAACTGTGACATAACACTGTGCTTAGTCATTAGACCACACCTCCCAGTCATTGCTCCCTCGCTGTTCTGTTTGATTTTTCAAATATGTTGGTTTCACTAAAATCTGATGACGTAGTTAAACTTTAAAGCAGATTTCTACAGAGAGAAACACACATCTTGGTTGTTGAAAATGTCTTGGAAAAATGTTTTTCTTAGAGACTGGAAATCTTTAACATTGTTTGAACATTAAGTGCCTAATAAGGGTTTCAGTCCCTCGTGGTGGGGCTGCCTTACAAGTTGTGGACTGTAAGTAATTGGATGTTTACCCTTCAGTGAAGAAGAAAAGCTATGAGGGATGAAGGAGGTAGAAATCAGTTCTCACTCAGCCCTCCATGACGTCCTATATGAAAGCTGAGTGATGTTCAGATCTGCTGTTTGGGGAAATGATGGAAGCCATTTGACGTCAACCTGATGATTATGGCCTCACTTCTGAATTCATCCCTGGCTGTGAATGGGAACAATATCATCTTAGGACATACTGGAAGCATGACAAGGGAACAGTGTTGACACCACAGGGAGCACCAGGTCCTTAAAATGACCTCATATTCCTTAGTTTTTATATAACCATGCTGAGATACCATCAGACATAATGATTCCTGCAAGATTGCTGGCCATTAAAGGCATCATTTTGCTTTATTCAAAAGTTATTACCATAATAACGTGTCAACTATTATTCAGGTTTACTGCATTTTTATGGACTATGGATGCAAGCAGTTCAGAATGGAAATTATGCTATAAATACCCACTTCATGCAAAACATGACACTCAGCTTTTGTTTTGACTGGTTCACAGAGATTTTAATGCCACCCTCCAACCCAAGTCTGTTTTTTTAAATATCAAATTCTGACCTTTTAAATCCTTGAAGCCTTTCTAGTTGGACCAATAATGGGGAACAGAGGTTGTGGACATTTTTTTATTCACATAAATTACAATTGATCTCAATAGTAACAAGTCTTAATGGGGAGAGAATGGCTGAAACTTTTTAAAATACTTCTGCAAAACCCACTATTTGTCTCTTTTTCATCCACTAAATTTGTTTAATTTATAATTGCACCACTTGCACCACAGTAGATGTTTCCTCTTCTTTCACTATTATCTCCTTTTCTAAAGGTTTTATTTAGACATTTTTTTTTAAAATATGTGAGTAACATTTTTTTTAAGTGAATAAAACTACACCACCATGCCTGACACTGTGCATTCAGACCCATGCCTTAACTGTTCAGTCTATGTATTTAGACTGTTCAGCTGGGAGTTGGAGTCAATGAAACACACTGTTTCTTTTCTTCTGTCTGCCATTCTACTGATGAAATTCATTCACTAGTGAAGCTAATAGTGTCTGTAGACATCCCCCGCCCAAAACACACTCACCCTCTCAACACTCATCCCTGAAGGACAGTCATTGGTGGAGCATCCTGCCCACACCTCCCTCTTATACCCACAAGGTTAATATATATGAAGAATGTATTATAAAGGTCATTTGCAGTTGTGTACTAGAGTGTTGTTTGTTTTTTTGTCATCAGTGGACTTCGGAGCTCCAGCAAATACATTTGTGTTTGTACATCATGTATGTGAACCTTATGAATCAGACGTAATTCTTTGTAGATAGTGAGAATAAATAACCACAGATTTTTCTGTTTTACGTCAAATTTTAAATGCATATAAATCACGTTGCTTTCCTGACTTGAAAAAAAGATGAGTTTTTATTACCTTTAAACATAATTTGCATTATATAATATTGTAAAACAAAATTAACCTGCACTACTACAGTATGTCACATTTCTATTGCTTACTTAATGTGCGAAAAGTATTTTTCAGCAAATATCTGTCTCCTCATAGTGCACAGCTTTTTCTGGTCCTTTCCTGATGGATTGAAATATATTTTACTCTTGACAAAAAAAAATATTTTTTTTAAAAATCCATTGCCTTAATCCAAATTCCAAACAGTTCCTATTATTGTACAGCCTTAAAGCTGGGGTAGGCAGGATATTTACTGGCATTACTGAGCAATAATTCCACACCATCCTTTCAGCATAATGTAAACTGAGTGATCTGAGAGGGAACGATACTCATGCACTTCTTCTGCACTCGGTTACATGATGAGAGAAACTGACCAGTTTTGTGGCAGTGAAGAGGGCGAGAATTATTAAAATATATTGGCTGTTGTAGTCAGCACATGTTGTACAAAGAAAGCCTTTCAGAGTAAATGTTGCTGTTGCAGCATTGGTAACAACTGCCGATGCAGCAAAGAAAACTGATCTAATTATACACTACACCAATGCTGTGTCACGATTCATGCGAACCGTAAAAAAAAGGAAAAACTAAAGGAGCACCCAAAAAAGGCAGGGACTAGAGAATAAAGCAAAAAAGGTATTTATTAACACACGCAAAAAACTAAGGAAGCCAGTCGATAACTAAAACACAAAACGCTGAGGCTGGCTGGCTGGTAGGCTGAGCTCAGGAGGCACGGGAGTCTAGGAAAAAAAAGGAAACGAGGTATTAGAAACGAATGGGAACATATAACTACAAAAACGAGAAGCTAGAACTTTGAGCTAAGTCTTCAGTGACGAGAGTTACCAATACTGCAAACGTGACGCGCTGACAAGGAGAAGCAGGAAGGCCAGGTCTTTAAAGGCAGGCTCTGATGAGGAGATCAGTTGCAGCTGTGCAGATTACCCAGCCTGCCCAGCTGTGTTTCCAGCCTCCAAAAAAGCACAAGTTAATCACATCACACCAACAGGAAGTACAACAATAAAATGCAGGAAGTAACCTGACAAAAATCCCCAAGCCAAGAGACCGATCATGACATGCTGATCTTTCCGTAGAAATAGATTTAGGCCTACTTTTTTTTGGTGTACATTAAGTGAGCCCCATTTCCACAAAGCAGTTTGGTTTTAGTTTGGTACGTCAAACAATTATTTGCAAAAAAAAAACTGATACCATCCTGGTTTTTGGCACACTTCCACTGGGGTACCAAGCACAGTGGTCCGGTTCCTACGGTGTGGAGCTAGAAGCACTACAGTTATGTGCAGCATTAGGGAAATGACCCACACACACATGCCATGGTTTGAACACAACCCAGATCAAGGTGTACTGTTCTAAACTGCATCATGGTGAGATAAACTGCACTGTCCTTACCTTTCCTTGGTGGAAATGCAGCTTAACTTACTGAAGGAGAAAGCAAAGCAGGTCAAGGGCTCAATCTCGCGATTGACCATGATACTTTTGATGGCACAGTCTTGTTCTTCCTTATTAGCGTTAAAGTCCACATAGCACACGGCATAATTTAGACTGTATAGACCTTATTTTTGAATGTGGATGTAACTAAGGGTCTGACTCCCTGTTTTTTGTGGCACTTGCAATATTTGATTCCTCATATCTGTGAATGGAGCAAGTTTGCTTCTTGAAAGCTCGTAAATATTGATAACACATCCATGTAATATTACGATATGAGGAAGTGGATAATTTTGTGGTCAGTGTGGACAGATCAATTAATGAATTGATGAAATGAAGCTGTGGTTTTACCTGTCGCTGCTGGTAAAACAAGTGGCTCCACACTTCATCGTGTTGTCACGTCTCTGGTACCATTTGGTTATGTAGGTTTATTTCCAACAAAGTCACTTCAGTGACTTTTCCATATTCAAGTCTTTTTCTTAGGGAAAGATAAAGGGAAGATAAAGGTTCGTACGGTGCTTTGTGCTTCCTCTTATTAGCTTCTCATGATCAAAATATTCCTGTTCCACTAAAGCCTTTTGCTTATACTAACTGTTACCCTGGCTGCTCACACGATACCTTTCTAGAAGCAATAATATCTGTCAAAGTTGTTTTTGTGCCTGCGCATAAAGCTGCACAACTACTGACCGGAAATGCCAAACTGGAAGTGTCTCACAATGGCAGACGTCTACTTATATGTTTCTGCTGAAAATAAGGTCTATTGAGTAAATGTTCTTCCACAGTTCATGTTGCAGAACACACCACATGTCAAAAATGTGAAATGTCTTGCACTCGTGAACACTGCACCTTTGCAGTGCTTAATTTGTCAGACGGAATTGTCTTGCCATCCTCTCTGTTCTCCTCTCTTTCTGTCATTCTTTGATTTAGTTCATTCTTGAAAGTTCCTTCCTCCTACTCTCACTCAGTCCTGTGCGTTTGAAGCAGGTGAACACCCACACAGTTACACCAGCACACATCCTGGCTCCTGGCTGGTTTTAAATCCATGACAACGAGCCCCCTCTCTGAATATCAAAGAGCCACATCTTAGAGCATGTAGACATGACTCAACTTGGGTCTGTCTTATTCCCAGCAGCCAGCCTCAGCGTCCACCTCACTGTATGTGGCAGGGGCTACAGGAGGACGTTGATCACACACTGTCATGTCTGTGGTTTGGGCAAAAGTTGGCTGTATTTGTCACACAGCTATGTGGATGTGAAAAATCCCAGCAGTGTGCTTAGATTTCTAACAGAGTCATTTTTCCCCACCCGGTTCCTACTTCCATGCTGGGGAGGGTCGTTGTTCTCTGACAATAAGAGTGCCTGTGCTCTCCTCAGTACAATGTCAAACCATGCCAGGCAGGCAGGGAGGGCAGAGTAGCTGTGACAGCTACAAAGTGGCTGAGGGAACTGTGTACTTTAGTTGGTCAGCTTCAAATAAAAGGGCTGCTAACAGCAACAAATCACAGCTGTGCAACGCAGCAACATTCTCTCTGTGAGAAACGCTTTCATTTCCATGTTCTCTTCTGGCTTTCTGTTGGATATAGAGAGCTTTTCACGCTGCGTATTTAGCACAGCAACTTCTTATGGTGTGGTAGTGGTACCATAAGTGGTAGAGCTAACCAACCAACAACTGATAACAGTGCAACCACCAGCTTCAATCAAGTGGCACACATACATATTTTCACAACTTACCAGAAAGTCCAACTTCACCATTTACTTCCTCTGCCATGCTAGGTTCTGATCACTCTTCACTCATGGCACAACTTGCACCATGAGAGAACCCTAACTGTAACTCATACAGCAACTTGCCTCCATTTCTGATAGAGTTTTTGGAAGAAACTCAAAGCTGATTGATTTTCACATCACACACGTTCAAATATTTTAGCTCAAGCAGACACTGCATACATTGCATGTGTTAAAATAACTGTGAAATATTGTACTGCACACATTCTGTTTCAGCACACATTCTGTTTTGTTAAACATTGTACTGCACTCACATTCTGTTTCAAGGACACAGAGCAATGGAATCTTTTAATTGATACACACTGTCCTGCTCTCATCACTCCAGCACATTCTGTGATAACTACCCACACATCCTGAGATAACTACAAATCAACTTTATTATAACAACTCCATATATGGGCGGTCGGGAGTGGCGATGGCAACACATATATTCCTTTACTGTTCTTTGTTCGGGGTCTGTTTGCCCTGACTGCTAGAGAGGGAGACACGATCCCATTGAGGTGACCTGTCTGTCGGACCACAGAGATCTCTGTAAGTTTTGTGCACAAATAAATTGTATCTGTTGAAACTTTCATTCCATTGTTGTGCCTTGGATTTTCTAGTATTAACCAGAGGTTTTTCCTGTTTATCTCTGATCACGCACCAACGGGCGGTTGGGCCCGTGGGTCCTGAAGGACCCCAAAATCCAACACATGTTCGTGGAAATTGTGCTGAGTTACAGTATCTGTGAGGCTTAATTAGAGTGACACAGAAACGTTTGCATCACATTCACATCGAGCATGATGTCAATTCTGTGTCATGTTTGAAGTGAACATTGCAAATTTCCTGTCTTGGTGGGATTTTTGTTGTGTAATTTGCGTCATCTGATTTAACTGAAGTGATACAGGTACTCACGCATTGTGTCATGATTAGTGTGAACAGTCTTGGTGTCATGTTCTTGTCTTTGTTGTCTATTGTTGGGACGTTGGGACAAACTCAACATGTGTTTGGCTTTTTTTTTTTTTTTTTTTTCAAATATTTAAACTCAAGCAAGTAAAACAAACAACACTAATTTCTCGTCTTTGCTTGATTTATCACATGCAATTTATATAGCCTGTACAAAAACGTTGCTGGGTGTTGAAGCACCTTACAGAAAAGAAAGTTCTATTTCACTTTACAAACTGGCAATAGCGTGTTTGTCCTCCTCCTTGTATGAGTGAATGTGTGCGCGTAGGAGTGTGCACCTCTGGCCTGTCAGAGTTACAAGCCTATTTGTATGGATGCAGGGCTGCATACCTTGGTCGAGGTGTACACAGCATTGGCACAGTAGCCTGTCTTGTGCAGTGGGATGACATGTGAATCGCAGCAGCCGAGAAAACCCTGCTTAAGTGGAGGCAGTAGGTAGAAGCAGGAGAGCGCCAGGAGGCAAACAGACAAACAGATGGACAGGCTGATGCCAAGCAGGCAGTGGAGCAAATAGATTGTGCAGCATGGTGAACAGACTCAGTGTACCAAAGACCAACCAATAGATGCAAGACCATGCCACCCTCATCAGCTGCTTGCTTGTGCTTCTCTATAATTCATCCAGATAGTAGAGATACGTTATAAATAGGACTCTCATCTTCCTTCTTCTCCTCATCTGCCTCTGTCACATCCCTCATTTGTCATGTGTTATGTAGGAGGAGTCACTGTCACTCTTGCAAGATGGGGAAATGAACAAACATGTATGTGTGAGAGCTGGAGTGAGAGAATGAAACGCAGGAGAGAGATGAGAGCTGAAGGTGGAATTAGATAATGGGGCACCGGGGACTTCAGCCCATCAGATGTACAGTAGTCCAGCACATAATACACATCCTTTAAAAAGCCACAGTCACATCCAGTCACAAAAGAGACTCTTTTTCCCAATGTTAACTGGTAACTGATAACTGACAACTCTCTGTTTTGACTAAGCAAAAACTACTTTTCACAAGCATACCTTTTTTTGGACATACTGCCAAACAGCAGGACTTTAGTAAGGACATATGAGAACAGAGTCCCTCCTGCACTGATGTCTTGAAAACTCTTGGAAAGTATTTAGCATTTATTTCCCAAAGGCATTGGGCACATGCTCACCGGAGCAATAACCTTTGCTTTAATGCAGGAGGAGCATGATTGTAAGTTTTCCTTAGAGACTTTCCTCTAAGATGTGAGGTCCTTGGATTGACTCAGTCTTGTTGTGCAAGTCAAACAGAAAACCACCTTAAAGAACTGAGACAGCCCTGTCAGAACTGTCTGCTTTTGTACCTACACAGTCTAATGGTTTGTCTGCCTCTGTGAGTTTGTGTGCGCACATGTTAATATGTGTGTGTGTGTGCGTATGTGTGTTGTCTGTCTACATAGGTAGAATGTAAGAAGGCCCAGCCCAAGGAGGTGATGTTCCCACCAGGTACACGAGGGCGAGCCAGGGGTCTGCCCTACACCATGGATGCCTTCATGCTGGGGATGGGCATGCTGAGTGAGTATAACACACAACCACATACACAACCACATTACATAATTACACACACACATACACCTCGTTCAACATAATTTTTACACAACGCATAGGTTAAAAATGCTCCAAAAGGAACATTTTAGTCATCAGATTTTATTTGAAGTCCCTGTAAAACAGTAAAAAATGTGTTCCAGGTTTCATTCAGCTAAACTTGAATGATTAGGCAAATAAAAAGTTTATTAATTGAGGTATGAAAAACATGAAAAAGAAAAATGCTATGGGTATGTGTACTGAAGGCATGACCTATCAGCTTCACAACAAACTCAGGCATTCCATTATTTTAACCTTTTTACAGTAATATATCATATCGCAACAAGCCCAACAATTCGCAGGGCAGAATTGTTGGGCTTGCAGGCCATTCAGTCATCAGTTTCTACCTGCTAAAAAAGTCAACTTATGCAAACTCTCGTCTCAATAACCCCATTAGGTGGGCGCTGCCCCTAATTAGGCTGCTTCAAGGTGTGCCACCAGTGGCCACTGTGGTCTATTTCTGGTTGAGTCTGGTACAGGCAGCCCCTGGGCATATAGGAGCAGGCCAGCACATTAGCAGGCTAAATGAAGAGGAAAATTGGTGTAATGTCATATTAAGGATTCATCACTGTGCCCCCCTTAATGGGTAATGAAGGGGACACACATGTCAGGGAGAGATCTCATCTACAGGGACCTCAGCTGCTGGCCCACGCCTCTTCATTACCATCCAGCCCCTGCCTGTGGCCCTTTTATTTAACACCATTGTACGTGCTCACTTCCTGCTTCTCTCACTACCTTCCCCCTTTCTATCTATCTATCTATCTGTCTGTCTGTCTGTCTGTCTATTTCTTTACCATCTATGCATGTCATTTATATGTACGACCCCATCAAATGGATTTTCACCCCCACATAAAAGATTTATATTTTCCTTCAAAATCAAAAGAGACACACAGCTGATTGTAAGAGGCTGTGCAAGCCCGCCCCCCCTCCTCTTGTAGCAGGTGCAGGCGGAGCCACATTCATGCATTTTTATCTGCACCAGGTAATGTGATGGTTACAGTGACCATGATATTCTGCTTGTTTTTCATTTATTCCCTTATTTATATGGATGAGAACTGCTTGATTTAGGTATTGGGGCTTTCTTTTTAAACAAGGTGAATTAAATAATTGCAGTTAAATAATTATCTCACATACACTGATCAGTGGTTACTGGTCAGTGCTTACTGTATGTCAGTGTCTCATCTCACCCCATGCTTGTTTTCAGGGAAAACATAGTCACCAGTTAGGACACAAGGAGAAAATGATTTTAGCTACTTAACGTAAGGCTCATAAAATCGACCCCTGCTTAAGTCTGTTATTATGTGTTTTCTGTGAAGGGAGAAAGAAGAAGAAGAAGAAGAAGAAGAAGTGGAATTTAGAAGGAGAAATGCAGATTTTTTTTGTATGGACTTTTGGGAGAGTGAGTGATTAGAGACAAAAATGTGTTGTCTAATAGCAGGATGAAACATATTCTTCAGCTATTGTAGAGTTAAGGTGGCTAAAACCTTTTCTGCTAGCAGTCATGTTTTCAGTGCCACTCACAGCTGCTTCTCAAAGTCACCGGTATGTGAAGGTACAACATGTGACAAACTATTCCTTAAGTCTGTGATATAGTTTCCTGTTATAGTTTCCACAGGTGACAGGTTGTGGCTGATTTTTGTGTCATTTAAAAACATTAATATTGTGATTTAAACCTTTAAAAACAATTATTTTTATGGCTTTATATTTGATTAAATCCAAATTAACCTCAACAATAGCATATTTTATTGCTATAGCATATATATATATTTTTATCTATCTATCTATACAGTATAGTATAAACTGTCTGGGTTATTGCAGACTTGACCTTTACATGAGGCTGATTATGCAGTTGTTTGTGGTAAAAGGCTTTATGCGACTGGCCAAGTGCATCTGTCACCTCTATCTAAGCCGTTCCCAGTTCCACCTCATCTGTTAGAAGTATTTAACAAGCACAGTGAACTTTTCAGAACTTATTACAGTCTAATGTGTCTGTGAGGAGGAGAGCACTCTTCCCCTCCACTGGGAGATGGCAGGCAGGAAAGGCAGTGATGTGCTCATGTGAGAATATTAACAGCCAACTTGTTTGGAGACACTCTTATCTAAATGAAATTGGAACAAGGACGGTGAAACATTCCTTTATATAATTTGCATTTGGAAAAAGGGACCCTGGGCTCATTATTTAAGAAAGTGTAAGCTCCTTTTGTGCCAAATCTCATTAAAGCCATCCCTAGCTCCTTTGTTTACTTCCTCTAATCGAGGCATTTATCTTTATTGTGTTGTGCCCGATGTATGTTTGCTGAAATTAATACACATTTGAGCTGGGGCGAGGTATGGGTGTACCAGATGGATAATTGATTTTAAAGTGAATCAGAACTGTTGAGCCATAAAATAGATACATGAGCATGCATATTAATAAGGCAAATAAGAGCACTAAGAGGCCACCACCAGGCCAGTGGTACACAAGATAACAGCTTCTCTCCAACTTTTCCCTTGCTTTTTTCCTCCAACCTTCGTGTTTCTTATAGTTGTGCACATACTATGTATTTCCTAAAACAGTAACTTAACACAACTTAATCTACCTTCCCCAACACACATATTCCACTCTGTAGCTCTCTGATCTCACACTCAATACACACACCTGTCTCCACATTTTGCATTTATGGCAATCTTGCAAGAAAAGTCCCACTCTAATGCAGTACATCAGAGCAGCAAAATGGCTTTGCCTTTTCAGGAAATGCTCAAATGACAGAGTACGATGAGCTGCTTGATCTAAGCCAACAATTTCTGTCTGGATTTTATTCTGTTTTGACAGTAAGACAGTATCAAACACATAATATCCAATACTTTGCGGTCCATGATAGCTTTTCATTGTATCATATTACAGTTCTTTTCAGAGCAAATAAACAGTAAGAGGTTTTGTGAAACCTATCCATCTGTAGCTTCCCCATGATGACTTCTCATCAGCACCTAATGAGGATTTTTTTTTTCTTTTTTTTTTTTTTGTTACTGGTGTAGCCTCGTTCCTACTCCCTTCATATGAGACACACATCTGAGTTGCATTTCTTTTGTCTGAGTGAGAGTGTGGAGAGGCATTTTCCCATTGGGTCAGGAATAAATTGAACTTTTTCATGGACAGCAAACACTGATTAGATATTTATGACCAAGGTCAACCTTTTCTGATTCCAGCTGGCACAGGCTCTGAGGCATACAGAGCAGAGCATCAACACACATGCTCACATTCATACATACACACCATGCAAATATACATGGAGAAAAGTGTGTTTTGATACCTGTGTGTAGACACAAACATTGGCAGCGCCTGTGGTGTAACTATCTATCATTCTGCGGTGTGATATGCATCGTGTGAACCTCCCTAATCTTTAGGAATTTGCAACCTGAAATTTACAGTGTAGTCATTGGAAGGGTAATTTATCAGGCTGCTTCGTAGCTAATGAGAACTGAGGATATGGCAGCCTGAAAGATGTTACAGAGGTCAGTCTCTGAGGTGGATCTTACATACAATGAAGAAAGAGTTATCAAGGTAGGCTGCTGTGATTCATCCATGGCCTAAAGGACTTCCTCTTATTAGGTAATTTAGCACAGATTTATGGATGACGGTGATAATAGCTTGCAGAAAACAGATAAAGAGTGAGACATATACCATAATTACAGGGTTAATTATGTTTATATTACCTTCTGATGGGGCTCAAATTCTCGCTGACTGACTTACACATGCCGACTCAGGCACTTCACATGCTCTCCTCCCCGTTTCTTGTTTTGTCTGTATTTGCTGCTCCCTCACACCCTGTTTCTCAATATGTTGCCCACAGCTGCTTCTGTCTGAAAAGTGTCCAGCTAATTAACTGGAGGGTCTGTGGTTGTAATAAGAATCATGACAGCAGATGAACAATACATCTGCTACTCTTAAATTTTTCTAATGACACTGGTTCTTCTTTGGGACTCTTTGCAACACTTCCACTCGCCTAGGGACAGTGCAGGTTTTCAGCAAGTCTGTATCCTCTTACTTTGACTTTGGTTGACTGTGAGCTGTGAACTGCTATTGCAGGTGTAAAAAAAAATAATCACATGAAAACAAATTTCCAACGCATTCTCATTCAAAAGTGTCATATACAGCAGCATTCTGTCAATGTGTCACCTTACAGATGTGCAAGGTATCTTTCCGTGCCTGAAAGAGATGCGCTGGAGTTCAGTTCAATGTAAACACACTCATTTAGATATTTAGACAAGGCAAAATGAAAGTCAGAGATTAAGTTCAGGATAACGATCCATTATCTTGTGATAACGAGATAAATTAATGCTGTGGTTATTGACTTCATTAGTGACCAGATAAGGGGACCAGCTTGTCTTCATAGTTACCAAATGATGCATGAGAGGTGCAGGTGAGCTGGGCTGCGTGTTACTCAAGAGGTTCAGTCACATCTTGACCCAGTAGGTGTACAGCAACAGAGAGGCACCAGGTCATATAGTGTGCCAGGGCTCAACTATATGTGGCACTTGGACTGTTATGAGAAACTAATGCCTTTTGTCAATGGAATAAATGGCTACATGGACGGATTTTCAAGTCACATAATCTGGAGGCAAGCAAACGCTACAAATACAGTAGTAACCCCAAAGTTGTTGCTGCATATGTTATAGATGCAGTATCTGGACTTAGAGGGTGTCCATAGATCATCAGATCTGATCTTGGAACTGAAAACGTGACATATCAACAGGCTGCAACACAGACAGGATGACACTGGCGCTGTCCATGGTCCTACACGGTCACTGAAGTGTAATCGTCTGTAAAGCCCCAGCGGAGATCGTCTTCTCCTTAAATGAAGACTGCTGATCTGAATTTTATCTCTAACTGAAAGACACATTGCAATTTCTGCAATGTGTTAGAATTTGACTGAAGTACAACCTGATGCACTGGTGTGGGAATTCTCCATTTTGTTGTTTGTTCAGACATTTTCAGCTACTGGCAGGTGTCAGAGCATAAAGCATATGGTGCTTACAGAAATTCAAGAGGAAATAACCTTTTATCTTTTATTTTGTTATCTAGTTATTATGACAAAACAGGCCTTGTTATCGAGATAGTGCATTAATTTATCTCATTCAAAGTGATAATGCACTAATTTATCTCATTATCATCATTCCGTGATAACAAATTGATTATTCAGTGATCTTGTGATTACGGACTGAAAAAATATAGTAGCAACCATGGCCACTCTCGGCTCCCGTACAAATAACCAATAACAGATCTTTCATTTCAGTAAGTTATTTTGCAAATTGTTCCGTTCATGTTGATAAATTATCTTAAAAAGTCATTTCTGGAGTGATTTCTTTTGTTTTGTACCTTAGAAATGCAAAGATTCATTCAAAGTTCAGAGGTTATTTTCTGCCTTAAAGAATAAAATAACGATATCATTAACATTAAGGATTATTGTTTTCTAATTGAAATCACAGTTGAAACAAATTGTTCTGGTCTTAATTGTTCTGGTTTATGGCAAATTAAAAAAATGCAATGCATAAACATTGGAAACTATTCATATCTTTAAGTTCCCATTCTTGCATTAGAGAAGAGTAGGTGATGTTTTGATGGTGTCTCATGTTTTCAGAATTTGCATTAGGTTGCGTCATTCTTCTGTTTTGAAATGGCTGTACTCTTAATTTTTGCCCAGAATCAGTGATGTTTGAGTGGGTGAAGCTAAACGCAGATTCACTAAGGAGATGAGGAGTGTGGCAGGCTGAGAGCAAAGACGCAATGTTGGTTAGGAGGAAGGAGCCAAATGAGCATCCAGCAGGCAGTCTGGGGAACAGAGTGACCAAGCCGCCGCTCACAGAACTGCTTCTGTCAGGTTCTAGAGGGGTGCTTTGTGTGGCAGGTGAGAGTTGAGCAGGTAACCAGGCAGACATGACATAATCCCCAAGTAAAGGATAGTGAGAGAAAATGATCCTACTAATAAAATATGTCGCAGGATAAAAAAGTATTTCACTGATGCCAAAATAATCTGTGGTGTATTTATATGTTTTGTAGGTGTATAATTCACTTATACGCTATTTTTGTATCCATGTGTTGTGAAGCACATTCAGACTACATGAAATCTGCTATACATATAACATTTGGTTTATAAGCATATATTATATAAAACTCATTTATTTATATATTTTAACTTTTACAAAAGAAATACTGAAAAAATGTACATAAAATAAAATGATTGAAAAGGGAAGTTGAATGCAGAATAAATGTAAAAATGAACAATATTGTGTAGACACTAAGAGTAGCTGAATAACAAAACTCTTGCTGTTGTTGTCCTTGTATAGACTAAGCTCCTTTTTTATTGATGCACCTTGATTATTTTGATGCATTTAGCAGCATGTGCTTATAATTTCCAGTGAGCATTGGTTGCCATGGTAATGCCTTTTGAGATACCTAAGATGGATAACAAGTTAATTACTGGTCAATCATTGCTTCAACAAGTAAAACCAACAAACCACAAGTGAATGTTGTGCTGGAGGTGTTAATGTGAAGCAGCTATCACTTCCTTGCCTGTGGCATGTTTTTAACAAAATGTGTATAGCCATATTAACACATGGACCTTTCTGCTATGCTGAAGATACACAGAACAGAAACAGATGGCAACACCAATTTTAGGGCAACTACTATAAAGTGTTATTACACTGAGCTGTAAAAAAAAGGCCAGCTTATGGTTGGATGCTAATATGGAAATGAATTACCAGGCTAAACAATCAGCAATCGTGTGATTTGTAATGAAGACCTAAACCAAGAATGCACATCTGTGTATGGAACAATTAAAAGACACCAGAAAATCACCAGAAAATATTTTTGGTAGACGTTAAAGTCACCTATTTGTTATTTGTTATTTTAGTTTCATAAGCATTTAAGGTCAAAGTAAAAGTTAACATGATGGATTGAGAATTATACTTTATTTAATAAACATGGGGCTCAAGATCTTCAAAGCACAAGGATGTAAAAAAAAAAAAAAAACTCACTCACTCATCTTCTACCGCTTTATTCTCCACATAATTCTCCACATTAGCATTTCTTAAATGCTAATATTTCTGTATCCAAAGGCATAAAAGGAACTTTATCCTTTTAAAAAAATTAAACAAAGCTTTTCTTGTACATATTGCCAATGTTGACCTTCTGGAGTTAACCACTGTCATTTCTTCTCCCATCCTAATCAGACTACAGATACTTGTGATCTGATTGGGTCATAGGGTCATAGGTCATAGGGGTGACGGTGGCTCTGCGGTAAAGCAAGGCTTAACCCGTGCCAGCATTGTGTGATTGGGTATGAAACAAGTGGGATAGAAAATGTACTGCACATATAGTGTAGATGCTCTGTACCTGAACGTGCTGGTGAATTGGTGTGAAAGGGAGAATGGCAACAACTGTATCGTAAAGCGGGTTTTAGTGGTCATGAAGACTAGAAAAGCATGACAATATATAATACAGACCACTTACCATCCCAACATTGTATGGTTGACAAGTTTCCTTTTTTTAAAAGACATAATGAAGATGTGTGCAGAAAATGTCTTGGAGTAATTTTATGCCATTTATTTAGGAAATATAATGTAGTGAAAGTCAAATTATCCCCCAAAATACTAAATAGTCCAGTGTGTAAGAATTAGTGACATTTCATAATGAGACTGCAGAGCACAAAAAACACTCACTGCTCACTCTCACAGTCCCAAGTGCATCTGGGAACTACGGTGGCCTTCTCATACCAAAAAAGAAGTAAACACTCTCTCATAACTCTCTCCTGTTCCATTCTCTACCTCTTCCATTGTGTTTATATGCTTGGAGCTGTTCTTCTTAATTTGTGTAGGAAGAGTTCACTTCAAAACATGAAATGCACTGAATTTTTAACTGCTGTAGAAATATGGCAGAAGTAGCTTTCTGTGTAAAGCAAGACTTGTTCTGAGGCTCCAAAAAGCAAAAGGATTTTTATTTTAAAGTAATTATCAACTTCAGCGCCCCCCCACGACCCACAGTAGAGGATAAAGCGGTAGAGAGTGAGTGTGAGAGAGCAAACATATTTGTAGTATGATGGTAGTTGTGCCTTTTGTAATGGGCCTTTAAGTACACTAAACAAAGCATTACATTAATAAATGTAATTACTAAACATTACCTCACTGAATGCAAGAATAGAATAGAATAGAATAGAATAGAATAGAATAGAATAGAATAGAATAGAAAACTCTCAAATGTGAGTTGAAGTCTCAGTCATTAGCAGTGTGCACAGGTAAAATACCTTAAATATCTGTAAATATGAGGATCCAGCTTGATCCATGTGGGATAAACTGCTTACTTAAGGGCAGGACTGTGTATAAAGTGTGCAGCCATGTAATACTCACACTTTAAATCACCAGGTCAGCTACTCTGGAAAGGAAATCATTTTACCGTCCAGACTCCACACTTTATAGCTGTGGTCTTTACTCTCATAGGTTATAAAAACATTTTTATTCACTAAATTGATGGCTGATATCTCATGAAGCGGCAACACCTTAAGAACAAGGTCCTGCGGGACGAGCGACGAGAGCGGCATGATCAAGATTAGAGGTTAATGTAATTGAGCGTAACTGTTTATTGTTTGTTGTCGAACTGCACACGAATGATTTCCACTCGACGGTCTATCAACACAGTCAGCTTTAAATACATGCCACTTCTTTATTAACCTTGAGACATAAAAATAAATTGCTTCTTGGTTATTGGAGTTTTTCATACAAGGTATTACAAAAAAAAAACAAGTTCTAAGATTTTGAATCTGTAAAGTGTTTATTTTAAAGTGTTAACTGCAGACTTAGTTGCACTTGATTGCGTCTATTCATCTTGTTACTGAGACTTGAAAGAGTTAATGTTTAGATTTAAAACCACAGAATTAATGTAGAATTACCCAAAGGAAGCACATTTAAATTAGCATATGGTTCTTATAGATTCTCTCCTGTGAAATGCAGGTGGAACTTGTGTGCACTTAAACACTTATATGCATTTACAGAGAAACGAATGCCAAGTAAAACTAAAGAGCCATCAAAAGTGGCACCGTAATATTTTGATTCTGTTCTTTTTTTTTGTCAACTACAGTCAGTAAAAATGCCTGTGGCTTCTGCTCTTTAACAGAGTGGCACCGAAGTAATTGTCGTTCTCCTGTAAGAAAGAGTTTACTCAAGCATCTTCATCTCCTTAATATAATTTGTCTTTTTATTAATTCATTTCCACAGCTTTATCCTCCACATGAGGGTTGTGGGGGCCACTGGAGCCAATCCCAGCAGATATAGTGCGAAAGGCAGGGTCACACCCTGGACAGGTCACCAGTCCATCACATGGCAAACACAGAGAACAATCACTCTCACATTCACACCGTGACATTGTTTTGTATGCAACACAAAAACTAGTGCGACCAAAGCAGTTCTTTTGGTGTCCTGGATCATTAGAATCAGTTGATTCAAAGATTTGTTCACTGAATGGTTCAGTACTTCCTGCATGACCGGAGCACAGACTCCGTCTGACACAGTCACTGAACTGAAATACGGCTGAACGGCTTGTGATTGGGCTCACCATCTCCGTCTTTCAGCAGTGCTGTCGCTAAATACACCAGACTCCTCTGTTAAATATGTTAACAGAAATGTCCTTGTTAAATTTGTGATTCTTGTGTCACACATGACTAGGGCTGCAGCTATCGAATATTTTGGTAATCGAGTATTCTATCGTATATATAATATTCGAAATAAAATCAATAAATAACCAAAAGTGACTCACTGCAGTGGCTCATCTGTGAATATGTGTCCAATTAAAAAATAAATAATAATAATAATTCCTGAACCATCAATAATGTGAAGTGAAACACAGTTTTTAGTTTCAGTTATTGCCCTTATTTGTTGTGGGACTAATAAATGTTAATATTATCTTTAAATGACACAGATTTTCCACAAAAGTGAAACTAATTAGAGTTATTTAAAGTGGAGGCTGATCTGTGGAAACCAGATGAAAAATTCTTTGGCCTATTTCAGGGGAATATATTCAGTTTTGATTTGGGTTTATGTGGGTGTATTTATTTAAATGTGAACATTTTATTTGAGTCTTTATCACCAGGAGTTTTGATGCCAGTGTTTCTCTTCCAAGTGTCGATATAAGCAGCTGTAGTCCAGTGTTTTGCCTTGGTGTATTTGAGTGTCACATCTTTACATGTACATTATCTCCTCTCACCTCTTTATAATCTCTCTTTCAAAGGTTACCCTAACATTGTGGCGACGTACGGCCGTGGATACACTGGATTCGCACCAAGCTACAGTTACCAGTTCCCCGGTGAGTTAATAAAGGCCTTCTTAAAATATCTGTGTTGCAGCTGATTTCTGTCAGGAACGCTCAAGTGGCACAATCAGACCAACGCATACAAACACGCACACATTAACATGCACACACACTCACATATTCATTAATATACACGTCAGTCATCAGCTAATCCTCAGGGTTATAAGGGTTTATTACGTGTGTGGATTTCTAAACTATAGCCTCTGAAAGCTGACGTCCAAGTTCAGTAAATCTCTCACTCCTTTTTCCCGCACACCTGAACACGACCATGACTAAATGTCTAAAATGGAGAAAAATTATTCGTCTTCCGTGGCCCAATGTATGCAAATTCATCTGTGAAGAAGTGGAAAAATAAGCAGCACTTTTGCATGTAGGCAGATTTTTAAAATGTGGTGCTTTTAATGGAAAATGAATGAAGTCATTTTCTGCATTAAAGTTGTTGACTCAGAGTGGCGGGGGTCTTTAGTGGGAGTCCAAATGGTAGGTAATCAGTCTGGAAGTGGGCAGCTACACCTGTCTGCTGTTAGAGGCCCCATGACTCTGAGCGTCCTCTCTCAAACAGCCATCCGGTCAATTTCATGCTTTATTTATTAAACTTTACAGACATCATTCCCTCCACTGATAAGACAGAATGGGAAATATCTGACAGCTGCTCAGATCTTTGTAATATCTTTGTGAAATAAGATTCAGGAATAGTGAAACAGGAAGTCCAGCTGTGACCACCTACATATAGACAGAGAAATATGCTGTATTTATACGTGACCAATACATTATTGGACAGAACATGAAATGGGTGAACATGAAATGCATAGAAATGTGAATATCAAGCAAATTTTCTCTGTTATTTCAATGCCATTTATTTTAATATCTAGTAATTTTTTTATGTAGTATTAAATACCCCCTGCAACCCTCAGTGGAGGATAAAATGGTAGAAAATGAGTGAGTGGGAGAGTATTCAATACTTCTGGACTTTATTTTAAGGGAACTTTCAGGTACTTTTAGGAGTGAATTCTGTTATTCCTTAGATTTCTTTTTTCTTTTGGCAACGATAGTAACATTCTGTTACTATTTTTCCCTCAATAATTCATGCTTTGTCACATGACACACTGTACACGGCACTGTTAATCTGAAATTTAGTTTTTAATTAATACTTATCGACAGTATCTGGTCATACTGGAGTGATGGAGGATTACATTTCACTACAGGCTGATGCAAGCACTCCCGCCGCTGTAGGCCAAAGGCAATTATGCTGCCCCAATTTGCAATGTTACATACCAGCAACAATCCTCAAGGCCAGTATACCGCACACATAAATGCCATTGTGCCACACACTAAATGCAAATAAGCTCCTGCACTGGGTTTCAGTGTGTGCAAAACATGTCAGCAGTATTTAAGTATGCATGATGCACTACTTATTTTGGAACAACACCAAAGCCATATACCAGTTCTGCTTAGTAGCTCTGATATAACAGTCAACAACTCACATTAAGCCATTTTCTAATAAATCTAATTCCAGCCCTTCATACTGTCATACCAGTGCAAATAACTCCCAGTTGTCATGTATATCAAATATAAACATGCATACTTTATCTAATGAGCACTAGAACGAGGTCAGCAATTTAAAGCAGTCGCTTGTAAGTTTGTTATATAAAGGAATGTTACATTCAAACCACTGCCAAATTAGTTCACATAATGCTAATTAAACCTATCACCTCCACACGACTCTCTGTGTTTTCTCTGTGTAGCACTCGTTTTGTTTTCATGTCTGTGTCTCTTTACATTCTCCTGCTGCTCACGGAGTTTGTATGTCATGAATGACTAAAGCAAGACAGCTTTGGAGAACAGCACTAAGGCTGAAAACATCAAATAGTGTCCATGAAAAGTTTCAGAAGTAGATTCAACTGCTAAAAATTTAAAATAAAATTAAAAATAGCCTTGACATTCAGTCGGACTTCACATCGTATTTTAATCCCAACCATGATTTTAGCCTCTGACCAAAATATGATATTGTAAATGTGTGCGCCGCCAACAGCATCAAGTGCTCCCTGAGCAGCTGTCTGACTACATGCCTGTACCGATCTGCCTGTGTCTCCAACTCACAACTCTCAGCTTCCTGGATGCAGTCAGGTCAAGTAGCGCTACCGTAAAAGACAGATAAACACATAACATACCAAAGTACCACAGAAAAACCTGAGACAGCTCCATTTATGTCTCTCTCTGTCTCTGCATGTGTGTATATGACTGGGGAGGGGCAGGGAGAAAATGAGGCCAAATCAATGTTGAGTTTAGACATTTAAAGAACAAGAAATAAAACAAGGTTTTCTATCAGACATGTGCACAGATTGTACCTGTCCCATGGCCACTGGTCTAGTAAAAGTAAGGATCCTTGACATGTTTTTCCAGTCTTTAGCAATGTCCCTTGCAAAATCGGACTTTCTCTCACTTAACCAAAAAGTTTTCAACAGAATCAAAATGTGACATCCATTCTTACAGAATAGAGTGTCATAGCCTTTTCCTCTGTTTGTCAACACCGACTGTAATGACACACAGAAACATTTCTACGTGCACTGTTACTGGGAAAATCTCGCCCTTTGTCCTTGAATTGTTGTTGCTGGACATTTGCCGGGACTATCCGAAGTGTCCTCGCCTTGTTTTCCCCTGTTTTCCTCCTCTTATGCAACAACTTCAGTGCTGGCTGTAGTCGCGATATCAGCATTGGCAAGGTCTCGTTTTGGTGGAGATGAAGTTGACGTCTCTTCCAGCATTACTGTACCTTAACACCAAGTCCTGCTGTTCAACAACAACACAGACTATAGGGAGTTATTACCATTGGTTACTGCTGATTGTGTGCAGTTGACCCACCGTCTCACCTAATTTTGCCTGTATGGAAGCACCAGCCATGGTTGGACTGATATAACTGTGCATGAGTCAAATAAGAAAGAATCTTGATCTACTGTATATTTGCCATGCAGAAGTATTAATCGAGCCTCCATGTTCTCTTAATGCATCCTAAAACACCGATGAACTTAAATCCACAAAACAGGAAGAGGAGATTAAAGGGAAATGAGTGATCAGTATTTCCTCAGTAGATATAACTCTGGTTAAACATTTTTTAAATGTTTACTATTTAGAGCAAATTAAGTGCCATAACCTTCCCTGAGGCAGAATGTATGATCCTGTCCATGTTAAACTCAATTTTAAGAGTTTGATAAAGCTGTATGATTAAAACTGTCTCCTCTGGGCTCCCTCAACTCTTGACAGGGTAATTGGAATTTTTAATGTATGAATCAAACTCCCTGCCTAAATTAAATAACCTCAGGCCAAATATTGACTAGTGTCCTTCCTTACTAAGATCTGAAACGCATCCTCAATTTAGGATCAAAGGCTTTTTCTCACTGTATGCAACCTCACTCAAACACTATATGACTATAATAAAGAAGCTAGGACTAGACTGGCTGGATCCAAGAGGTGTAAATTGTGGGAAGCATTTCAAGGCTTTTTTTTTTACCCTTTTTTATTCCTAGTAAACCTCTGGGGCCCACAGTTAACAGGGAAAAACGTGGTAAGGCAATTGCTCAATTGTCAAGATGAAACAGTGATAACACATTGATCACTGATGAAGCACTGACTGAAGTACAAAAACTCAATAAGACGTAGAGGGAAAAGGAGAAACCAGAGGTGACATCCCTGCAGCTAAAACAGAGCTGCAGTGTAGAAAATAGAAACTAAAAAGAGATGTGAAATACTCAGAACCTGAGATGAAAAAAAAAACAAAAAAAAAAGCCTTCAGTGCAGCCAGTTAGACTCAAAGTCGACACCAACTCATTGGCTGTTAAACTGGCTCTGAGAGCTTGTGGCACTCCCGATTAATTCATACACTGATCACAACGTGTGTTTGATATTGATTACATACAGTAGATCTTTCCATGTGTTGGTATTTGTTTGCTGTAAGTTGATTACAGATACACCAGAGAACCTGTTCCACGTGTCTCTATATGTTTTCCCTGCAACGGACAATCACCCTGTCCAGGGTGTACATGTACCTGACATTCTGCTCTTGACATTCTGAGTCCTGATGATGGTCAGATCCTCACGAGCATGAGAGGCCCACAAAGAGCTCACATGTTAATTAGGTTTGAGTTGAAACTAGTTGTCACTTTGACGTTATGTGTCAGTCAGGATACTAACTTAGAGCTGGGCACTATGTCTATTATTCTGTCCTTACAATACTGCACACATAGCAAACAAAATCTACAGTAAACTGTTACTAACAGCCAATCAATGGTTCAACTATCCATTTATTAATGTTATTCAGCTTAATAAAAATAATTTATTATTCAAGGGTATATAAATCTACTGTTAATGTCAGTTCTAACTATTAACCCACAATTTAAAATGACATTAAAAGCTTGACTGTAAATACGTTTTAGGTAATATATGTTAAAGACTTCTGTGTCTGTAAAGTTGAAAACTTGTTTCTCTTAAGTGACACCTAATTTATGTATAATAACACTAAATAATCATTACTTTACTCTGTTAAGCATTGTTCTATACGCATTCTTTAGTACAGAATAAGCATTACTTAACTATAATCAAGCATTTATGAACCATTATTACCCTTAAATAATTACTGTTTGTTACCCTTTATTAAGCATTGTTAAACTACTGTATGCTTATTCATTACTCCCCAAGAAACAGGTAACAGTTACTACTGTGTTAAATGATGTTACCGGTAGTTTTATAAACCCTTGAGTAGAGTGCATGAATTAACTACATTAATTGGAATTACATTATTAAATGTTATTCCAATTTTTTTTCATCTACAGTCTTTCTTTAACACATCCTGGGCAGAAGTGATGAGGATGAGGCAACATTCATCATTTTATTTTTCTTTAGCCTGCTCAGAATGCAGAAAGCTGACTATGGTAGAGACGAGTTGGTTTGTCTGTTTTGATTTTTGTTGTTTGTAAGTTCCAGGCTGTGTTAAATGTGCTGTAATCACACAGTGTTTACCTCGCTGCAGCTTTGTTTTCTTTATTTATTTATTTTTTTGGTGTTGTGCTTAAAATAAGACCTGGAACTGAATTTAGACTGCGGCATACTGCATGTGAAGTGACAGTCTATAAGACAGACATTTTAACCATTACAAAAATCCTTACCCTTACAAAATCAGTTTATTTTTTTCTGCTTCTTTCCATCAGAAATCTTCTTTCTTCATATAATGGCAACAACTGCTTGATTGTTTACCATTTCTATTTCTATGTTTTCCTGTTTACACTGCTTTGTTTGAAGAGTTAGGTTCATTTGAAAGAACTTGATGTACATGACTTTGATGGCACACAGTATTATCAGCACTGCCAAAAAGAGTCGGAAAAGACTGTCATGTGCATGTCAGTGTGACAGGTGCTCTGTGATGTGGGAGTGTAGCATGTGGTTGTACTGTACCATTTAAAAGAAAATATCACTTATACTTTTCATACCTTTACACTTCAGTTTTGTGGCTTTATCTCCATTTTCATTTTCGGTTCCCTCACTAAAAGAAACAAAAACCTTTTCAAACAAGAAAAACATGTGTCCTGGAACATATATGGCGTAGAAAATATTACAGTGTGGTTGCAGTCACCTGTGCGAAACTCCGCTTGAAACTTGGCTTGTAACTGGGATCCTGACAGGTCATAGTGTTGGTCAAAAGCCTCCAGGCAACCACCGTAAAATTTTTGCCAAATCAAATATACGTTGGAAAAACATAAGTGTTTGAAATCCTGGCACAAACTTTGCAAATGAGGCAGCAGTAGACCAGCAGCCCCCTTTTCAGTCAGAAAAGGCTGTCTGACAGCAAGATAAAGCAGTGAACTTATTCTTAAAAAATTATAAAGTACAGTCCAATCCCATTTCTGATTTTTACTCATCACTTTCCTATTATAATTGAGTTACAAGGACCAGTGGTTAAAATCTTACCCAAGAAATAGGACAACCTTTCAAGAACATATGTCATCACATCAGCAGATGTTTTTGCCGCATGTTTTTAAAGTGTTGCACATGAAAGAAATGCACATCTGATGATGAGGTTCAGGACAGAGAGCTGTGATAACAAAATGTGAATGGAGAATGTTTTAATAGCGGTTCTTACATCCCAGTATAAGCATTGTAGGGCATTTCAAGAACAAACATCGCTAAAAAAAAATGTAAAATTGGAAAGAAGATTCACCATGGACAGGATTAAAGAACTGAATAGGAGTCTGCAGATTAATTAACATGTGTGTCCTGCTGCCTTCATATGGCTGCAGGGATTTAATGACCTGAAGGAGAAGCTTTTGGTGCAATATAAAGCAGCTGTGGAGTCAATTATATTACTACTGCTTTTTCCAACATTAAACTTTATGTTTTTTTATGCTGATTTAAATGCAGCAGTCTTTGGTTAAATATACTATTATTATACGCATTATTCCATGAGGCTCTTTCTCACATTTGCTGATTGAATTGCTTTTTCTGATAAAAATCCCTGATGTGCCATTGCTTCATACAGACTTAGTTGTGCAGAACATGTGTGTATGTGGACCCATAACCTGCAACTTCCATGAGGACTTCTCAATTCTTTCCCCCACTCAGTATCTGAAGAGAGTTGCCGCACATTTTTTTGCATCTGGCTGTGGTTCCTTTCATACTAAAATTGGGGTTCAGTCAGTCTAGTGTCATGCAGATTTGCTAGATCAACCCTCATGTGGAGGATGAAGCAGTAGACAATGAGTGAGTGAGAGAAAGAGTCCCCCACTTTTAGGTGCACAACATCTCCTTGTGGTCCCTCCTTACATAACACCTCTCTGAGGCAGGCATTCACAGATATCCTCTTCAGTGTCATCTTATCCAAAACGAGAGCGTGCCACCGAAAGTTGGATACTCATGTACAGTACATTCACAGTGGGTCTGCATGTGTTGGAAATGGACAAATTAGGACTGCATTATACATCATCATTGCTTCTAGAGAAAAACAGGTATCGCAGGGGCAGTTGGGTTGATATAACAGCAGTCTAAGTGAAAGGGTTTATGGATTAAGGGTTTGGAATGGGAATGTTTTGATCCTTGGCCCTAAATAAGATGGGAAAGTGGATGCAAAAGAAAAATTAGCCTACAGAAAATCATCCAGTACCAGAGAAGTGGCTAAAACCACAGCTAATTACGAAGAAGTATTAGGGCTCTAATTTCGTGGCGCCGCGTAGCGCAGCTTGCGCAGGGGTGATTTCATCAGGCGCAACACCTTGGCGCAACCAGCAAGTTTGGCAATTTGGTAGACCCCCTTTTAATTTGGCTGACTGCCACACAGTACGCACACGTCACCAAAACCTCACAGGCAGGTTTACAGAATGTCAGGCACATTTGAATGCAATTAATAATCACAACAACCACTATTTAATGTAACTATCTGGATCAGCACATACATTTATATCTATATCGACTGTCCCGTCAAATCTGATGTCAGAACAAAAGGCGGTTGGCACGTGGAATGGGATTTCATTAACGCAGCTGAAACTGTGATGCAAACTAACGACTTCACATCTCTCTCAGCCAACCACAAACAGCCTCGGCATCAGATAGTGAGTATATATTCGGCTTCTCTCATCTCATTAAATTCAAAAGAAAAGAAAAAAGTTAGAGACGCTCAAATGTCAGTCATGTTCGGTGTCTTAAGGATTTACCTGTTTCATGTGATTGCCCGTATTTTTTTGTCTTAGTTTTTATGCTTAATGTGATCTACAAAGATGGAGTACATTATTGTGAGAAGGAGAAGGAGCTACGAGGAGAGAGCATACACCAAAGGTCCTCCTATTTGGGGATGACAGAGCAGGAATGAAGGTGGACCACACCTCCCTGGAATAATTTACTGCTGTGTCTAATGTAATAGTCACTTAATTTTTTATTCCTATCCATGACACAGGAACAGATTACATCTATCCCGCAAGGTGGTGCCCTCTGATGCGCACCCCGGAGGCCACCGTCTGCCTTCTTACATCATTGAACCTTTTTTTTTTTTACACTGGGCAACGGTTCTCAGTATGGCAGGGCAAACCTGTTTAACAATATTGGTAACATTTTGCATCATCAGCCCGTGGAGGTCTGTTCGCGTGACCATATATTCAGCCACTGCGAGCTCGGACCTCCCGGACGAGAACATCAGTTTTCCTCCATCTAACGCTGCTGCTGTCTCCTTCGTTCATGGTGAAATGAAACTTGCACTGCACCTAGCGCATTTAAAGGTGAGGAGAGGAGCTCATTTGATTGGTGAACATTTGTTTTAAACCCAGTCACCTCTCCCTCACTTTGCTACTTGTGCCAGAAGCAGGACAGAGGAGTACTTGCACCAGCTGCGCCCCCTGCACTGTGCAGAAAACTTGCAAAAGGTGCCTGGACACACCCCTTTGGTGTGGTCTACGAACCCCCTTGGTGCACCTGGTCTACAAAATTAGAGCCCATGATGTCTGAGTTGGTGTCCAAAGTAACAGGTGATATACAGTAGAGTTGTGTCATTAATTCTGACTATTATTCATACGTTATTTTATTTTATTCATTCATCCAATCTACCACACTGAGCAACAGCACAAAATAACCCAAAAAATCATTATATGAGGTCACTTCCATATGTTGAGCTTCCACACTGTAATATTACACTAATGTGGAACTGCGATTTCCATTTGTTTTTTAAAGTTTTGAGAGTTTGCAAGACATTGATGAATAAATTCACTCCAATCAGTCGCCCCCCTAGTTACTTTCACATCCATAAAGCTTTTGGGCTAAAAAAAAAAAAAAAAAAAAAAAAAAGAAAGAAAAAAGAAAAGAAACAGGAAAAACCTACACCTGCAGTCGTCTGTGTTGTCAGAGTTTACATTGTGCCTGTGTGACATAGGCTTTAGTGCAACATACTATTCCTATTCCTTGTCCAGTCACTTCCTCTTGGATAGAAACTGTCAGAGTCTTCTGGCAGAGCTGTTGTGAGCTGAATGTGAAGCTTTATAAAAGCTTGGTAACAAAATTTCCATGTTACGTTTAAAAATGTGCCCCCTGCAGGGATCTGCAGTGATGACCTTGTGAAAATGACCCATGAGTTGCTGGTTGTGTTTGCATAAAATTATCCTTATGAGGTGATATAATGTGTGAGCAATGTTAGGCAAACTACATTTTGTGGCTGTGTAATTGATTAACATATCTAATAATATACTTTTCAAATTTCCAAGGGCAAGTGCACTCACTGCCAACCCTCTATTTTTATTTTGTTGTATATATTCAGAAATAAATGACCTTGCTGTTAGTTAGTTAGTTAGTTAGTTAGTTAGTTCAATATCTACTGCATTATTTGAAAATGATATAGAAATAAAATAGAGCAAAGCGGCACATCAGACCCAACATATTTGCCATTAAACATTATGCCATTGTGCTAATGTCTGACATTTTGCCTTTGGCTGTGGAAAGTGGACACTTTACTTCAGTCCCAGAGGAGGACAGAAAGTGTCTCCTGTGTGAATTAGATGAGGTTGAGAGTGAAATGTATTTTATATTTCACTGTCCTTTTTAATGTCAGCTCATGAGTTGACTCAGAACAGAGAGGTGTAGTAGTTTTTGTCTTTTTTTCAATTTTTCAGATGATACCATTCTCACTGAAACATGTATTTCTGTGTAATTTGGATGCTAAATGCTCAAACCAATGATAAAGATCTTGGGAAACACATTTGTTTGGAATGTACAGTGCCATAACGTGTACATTACACAAAACGTGTGTAAGAATGAGCTTTGTCTTGCATAACGTCACTGACTTAACCAGAAATTTTCTTAGAATGGGCAAGACATTTTCTTCAAGCCCCGAGAATGTCAATGTTGATGTTAATTTGGGCCGTCGTCTAAAGCTATTTGCAGACAAGTGCTCAGTGGTTGTTTGTCAAAGTCAAGGGAGGATCTACAAAATGCTGAAATTCAAGGATAATACATCATCAGACTTTGCTGAAGGACTGGTACGATGCGCAGGATGCGTCAAATTCTACGAAGGACTGAGTCCATCACACACTGCACATTACAAGGATGAATGCTGTGTATTCTCAGCACAGCAGTCATTAATGCATGCATGTTTCTTGGTTTTGTTTTTACTTTATTCAACATTTATAAAGTACAAATATCACAGAAAAATACAATTAACAGGTTTATAAAGGTAATAAGTAAGGATAATGACAATAATGACAAAAACAATATATGAAATCTGAACAGACATTACTTAAGGAAAAGACACATTTGTTCATTGCATTCTTTTAAGCATGACTAAATATCATAGCACATATATAATGGTAATAAAGTTATTTCAATCAAATTACTATCAATCTCATAACTATAATGTTTACCATTATTTTTACGCAATTGTTTTTTTACACAGTGGATTAGTGGTTTGCACTGGTAGAGGTTAACAATGTTGCCTCACAGCAAGAAGGTGCTGGTTTTTAATTCTGGGACCTTTCTGTGTGGAGTTTGTATGTTCTCCCCATGTCTGCATGGGTGTCCTCTCCCACCATCAAAAAAGTATGAATGTTAGACCCATTGTGTTGGGTGCTCAGTAAGTTGGAGGTGGGACTATTCAGTGAGTGGATATCGTGGCAGAGGCAGCACCAAAACTGAAGAGGGTTAAGGAACGTGATAGAACAAGAGTCAGGACAAGGGAGAATATTTGTCCGTCTTTCAATGGCTGGCTCCTCTTTGTGGAGGGATGCTCGACTGAGGTCGGCCTGGTCGTGTTACTGTTGTGTCGTCCGTATTTCGAGTGCGTGCGTTTGCTATGTGTCAGGTCATGTGATTGAAGTCACTTCATCCTCTTGTCCGTCATGTTCAAAAATGAAGTGATTTAAACAATGTGCATACAGTGAGCAATAAGTAAGCTTGTTCTTTTGTTGCTTTTTTCGGAGTTAGTTTTCATTTTAAAATATCGCCTGCTTGTCAACAAATGCATGTTACCTCTACACACATTTTTCGACAGTTAGATGTATAATAAACTATACTGTTAACTGTAGGGGAACCATGAGAGCAAATACTACATTGTGTTACTTTACATCAGGCACTTGTTGAGCTGAAGAAATATGTTCTCTTATAGTTTGTAATTCAACCATCAGCAACTTCAATAATGGCTTGCTTATGTGATGTTTTAATTTGTGTGTAATTCAATTTTTAAGTTGCATTCTTTGGTTCAAATACAAAATCATGAATCCATCGTCCTGTCTTTGAATAATTACCTTTTTTAAATGAGTCGAGTCGAGTTTTAATAACAATGCAGCATTATAGAACCTGTCTTACATGATCTGTCTTCAGAGATGACATTTTTCAGGCTACAAAGAGCAAACTAAAACTGAATATTTGAATATAAATGAGATACAAAAGGGCCTCACTTTGAGACATTGAAGAGCACACTATTATCTGGATTCTGCAGTCAGACAGTACAGATGTCCAGATAGCTTCAAAAAGATGAGATGGGAAATCTTTAGTTTAGTTGAAATTAAAATGCTCTTGTTGTGGTGGTTAAAGGAGATTTATATGTCATGTTCTGCTGCATCTAATTGCCACCTAGAAAGAAAACCTTTTTTATTCATTTCAGATTAGAGGCTAGAAAATACATCTTCTGATCAAACCCATAGCATAACAGTATTTCTTTCCTTCCGTTTTTGTAAAAAAAATTGTATTTTTTTCTTTCTTAATCCAGAAAATGCAGTTCTAATAATGCCTAGAAGCTGGGAAAACAGGAGCTGACAAGACAGAGGGAACTTTACTGTACATTATTCTTGTTTTTTTGCAGCAGTCTAATTAGCATTAACCATCTGATAAATGTGCTTTTTTTGTATTATTCAGCTCATAGCACCCAGGGGAACATCCAAAGATGTGCCACATTCAAAGCATGAGGTGTCTAGTCTGGAAGAAGCCATATTCAAAGACGTTTCCTGTTTGATCACAACTAAACACTACATTCGACTTACTTTTCTAAGATTACCTTAGGCTTGGACTGCATACAGTGAAAGATTCTTTTGTTTGGTGTGCATATTTAAATGCAAATAGGTTTTTTTTAACAATATTTGCATGTTTATGCATCTCAGTTAATACACCATGTTACTGTTAATGGTGTCAGCAGAAATAGAAGCAGAAATACGAAGTGGTTAAAGAATGGTAGTGGAGTCTTTTGTGTGTATTATGTACGCCTGAATAAGAAGTGTGTCCATATGAAAAGAAAAATTTAATCAAAAGACCGAAAATGGTGTGTGCATGTGTGCATAATGCATGTGAGTACGCAAAAGCAGGGACACCACGCCCTCTTATGCATTCATATTGTACTTTCTATTGTTAACTAGTGTTGTATCACTTCCTCTGATTGTGCGCACATGAATGCACAGTTCAGTGCACAGACATACAGAGAGAGAGAGAGAGACTGCACAGTCAAACAAAGACTGAGATTCAGGATCCTCTGAGAGCTTCTCCACTCTCCCATGTTCTTGTGCGACTTGCTGCCTCCACAGTTGTGTCCTCAGAGCCTCCCCTGGCATAAATGACCATTATGGCTCCATTAGGGCTGCTACTAGGAGGTCATTATGCTACACTGAAAAACCAGGGATGAAGATGTTAGTGCAATCCCATCAGGGGAGAGACACAGACTGAGTGAGCGAAAGACATAACACTCAGTCATTCGGCTACTCAAGATGTCATGACAGACAAACAGCAATTCAGGCCCAGTGAGTCAGCCTTTTAAGTAGTCAAAGACTGAAGGGAAATGATTAAGGAGCGAGGGGACGGTTGAAGTGCCGTAAGAATTCAATGAGAAAGGAGAGATCGGTAATATTAAGTTACCAGTTATCTTATTTCTAAAGGCTAACCAGGGATTAATTAGGTTTGTCTGTTATGTTTTAAATGGCATTAATTACTCAAAATATGGATGTATTCTTGTTTTGTTACCACATCTTTTCATTGTCACACTTTAGCTTTGTCCAGCTAATTTAAAGTTTAAACGTTAGCAGGCTAGTAGCCTCCTTCCATCCCTCTGCAAGTAAAACTCCACCAGTCAATGGTGCCTGTACACAATGGCACACTCCATCAAAGCTAAATGGCTTTTCAAAAGCCTTGAATGTGCACAAGTTGATTTCTCTCTCCTGCTACTAAATAATAGAATCTGCAGGGTCAGACTGTCCAATAGGCAGAAGATAAGCAGCTCAGCTTCACACTTGCTCATATGTCTGTCTTTGTCTCACCCTTTAAGAGACACTACATCTGGCTCCAATACATATACTGTCTATTTATGTACTGTCTCACATAGCCAGACCTATCTGCACAGAGTTGTGTCAGCTTTTGACAATGAATTGGTTACATCCATTTTCATTCTGCTGCAGGGGAAAAACATTTAGTCTCATTTTTATTGTTTGCTTTTTCAATAAAGTTCACATCATTGGCAGC
The DNA here is from genome assembly GCA_016785285.1 of Brachirus orientalis. Taxonomy (NCBI): domain Eukaryota; kingdom Metazoa; phylum Chordata; class Actinopteri; order Pleuronectiformes; family Soleidae; genus Brachirus; species Brachirus orientalis. Next base: position 636,427 of record JAFBJR010000197.1, on the reverse strand, counting down.
ACTAAGTTCACGATACAACCGCTGTGGATCTGCAAAATAGTTCCATAAGTGGAGAATTGGGTCAGCATCAAGACCTTTTACAGTTTGTTATATTGACAGATTGTTTATATGACTAATTGTCTACACAGAAAATGCCACAAAATCACCAAAAGAAGTATCTTGACTGTGTGATTGTACACTCTTTGTGTGCATGTTGGTTATTTAGAGTTTGTATGTTAAACACATGGTCAATGACCATTTATTGACATTTATGACAAAAATTTACAGGAAAAAAATAAAGCATCAAGACGTTTCTTCATCAACTATCTGACCAAAACTTATTGTCTCACTTTTGTGATTGTTTCAACTGATGCTGAATCCTCAATTTCTTGCATCCTCTACATTCAGAAGACTTTCTGGATCTGCATTGAACTGTACCTGCTTGTAGCTATTACCATCTTACATAAGCATGACAAAATGCATCCTGATCTGTTAAAGACAAGATATACACATCTGGACTTCATTTTCTACCATTTCATCCTCCCCATCAGGGTCACAGGACCCCAGCCGACATAGGAAGAAAGGTGCGGCACACCCTGGACAGGTCACAGGTCCATCGTGTGGCCTGAGAGATAGGGATTTCTTTGGGGAAAAACTATTTATTTATTTATTTTTCTGAAGTCATCAGTGGGTAGATTCCAAAATATACCAAATATACCAAAATGTAATTGGAACACACTTGGGCGATCACATACTTATCACAAAAAAATTCATATTGATTGATCCACAAGGCAGGAGGAAAAGGACAAACATACACATAAACTAATGCCGAAGAAAATGTAAACTCATTGACGAAAGTATTAAACAAATTGATTGATGATACAACAGACAGGTGGAGGAGAGTGTTTGCTTGTTTTTCATTAAGAAGGCTGAAACCTTCCTCCGGAGATAAACAAGTTAAAAATATTGCACAACGTGTTACCTTTTGTCAAGCAACAATTGTCAAAAGTTTAAAACCTACTTACACCCAGTGAATCAGACAAATTAAAGCTACATGGTCGAGCAATTTCTTTGCTCATTAGTTCTTGAAAAAAGGAACTAGATAGGTGCCAAAATAAATCTACCAACTTGTTGCTGTGCATGACTGTAAATAGCAGTGCTGAACCTCCTTCCTCCTTTAGGTGAAGTGTGTAAAGCTATAAGGAACAGCTGCCCTCACAGCAGGTGCCATCTCGGGAAAGAGAGCTGATGACCTGTGCAGTTTGCATGATACAAAGCTCCTGAGGGCAGTGTGGCCCTAGAAACTGGGTCAGAGCCAACCAAGCATATGATCAGTGCAACCAAGGTCACATGATGGCATTGGCCTGAAACACCATTTAGCCTCCCATGGCTTAGCAACTGTCTGCTGTTCTTGTGTGAAAAGTAACTGATGTGGATAGGACGGGTTGATATAACCAAAAAGTTTATTATGACCAAAATGTTCAACTCAAAATCTGGTAATCCATTTGGCAGATGTTTGGTAGTCAAAGCCTGTTTTTTGCTGATTGATGCTAATCTGACGGAAAACATTCAAACACATTTTACTCAATGTGTATTTGCAAACATTATCAGCTCAGTGAACTTTCATCATATATATGACATTTGGAGTTCATGTGGTCTCTGTTTGTAGAGCACAATTCTTGGTAGAGCACACTACTTTGAAGTATTATGCAAGATACTTCTCATGACAGAGGAAGGTAAGTGTACCTAAATCTGTCTTTAGACCCAAAAGCAACAGATTTTGTGGTCAACTCTTTGTAAATCATGGGCTCAGACTAGATTTACCAAGAGTTAGTCTGCACAGCAAAAATAACACAGCAGTGATTTACATTACACTGCCAGTTGTTAATGCTAACATAATACTAATGCAGCATTTACCCCTCCAGTGACAACAACACTATCTTTAGCCGGTAGACTCCGGAGTCAAATGTTTGTCACAAAGCCAAATTGTGTCTATTTCTATGTCTTCAGGCTCTTGTAAACGTTCAGTGCCTCTCTGGAGTAAGATGAAGGGAAGTTAATCACAAGGTTAAAGAGGTCTGGAATAATGCCCTCTCTGGTTGTCTCCAAACTCCCAAAAAGCACAATGGGGGATTATGAGGATCAGATATATTCAGTCCTTCAAGTTTTGTGATATGTGATCTTAAAGTGTGCAGTGAACTCTTGACAGGTTGAATCCAGCAAAGGTGACGTTTATTTTTGCTGCATCTTAGGTTCGCAGCATGGTAGTTCATATAAAACCCAGTCACATGATGTCCACAGCTCTATGCTTCTGTGTTCACCACCTGCTTGTTGAACCAGCTTGAGATGCAGATACCTGAATTTTGTTGACGATAAAGGATGTAACATTTAGGAGGGTTTATGGGAAAAAATTGAATTGACTTGCAGTCTTACATGACTATGAACTGCAAACTAAATAAATAAAACTGTAAAACGTCAGTAGCCAGTTAAGTCTAACCAGGTGATGGACAACTCCATGTGTGTCTCAACACTAAAGTCTTTTCTGGTATGTGAAGACCACCGTAGTTCCCTAATGCAATAGGGTACAGGAGATTGTAACAAATGGAAGACTCCTCCATCTCTTACAATCTCTAATGTCATCATGAAATGTCACTAATGATTACACATTAGAGCTTTAAGTAGCTAAAGTCTTTTCCATGTCTCCCCACTGGCGTTCCTGTTTTCATTTTAAGTGTGCGTCCGTGTCTTAAGCTGCACATACTGCACAGTCAGCACTACAAAAGCCTGACTCTCACTTAAAGAACCCTGCTCCATTCATTTCAACGCATGTGATTTCAGATGGAGACTTGTGTGTCAATGTTGACTCTAATTAAGATTGCAGACAATGCCTCTTAAAAGTTTTTGTCCAGTGATCCTCCCTTCTTGCTGGCTTCACTTCATTACCTCCTTTGTGGATGATGATGATGGGATTTGGAACAACATGCACAGTCATTATCAGCAGAGGTAAAGCTCTCCTAAGTATTCAGACATCTTACATTTCCCATGTCAGTTCATTTCTTGGCTACAGTATTGGAGCAGGTGGAAAAATCAATGGCCTGAGGCTGATGAGGAGTTAACCTGTGTCGTGGGCACATGTAACATTGTCCTGCATGAGACAGATCCTACTGTTTGTGTTTTTACTACACCCGCGAGACGTGGCGGAGCGTGCACACAGTGGTGCCTTTGGTAGAGCAGGTTTCTGTTGGACTGGAGTTCCACAGCAGATTGTTCCTCAGATCCTGTGAACCATCTCTGTCTATGCTGCATGGGCGAGCTGTGACCCCAACTAGTGGTCCCACAGGCCAGAGTGAGTGCTACAGGGCTGGAAGCAGATGGCCCTCCTGATGCCACACTGACTCACAGATTGGCTTTAATTGCCAAGGCTGATCATTTGCCCAATGAGTGTGTGAAGGCCGGGCACTCGATGAGACGCAGGCCTTAAAATAGGGCCTGACAAGGTGCATCATGATGTCGTGTGCTTGAACGATCAAGCATCTTTTCTGAAACAGTTGAAACAAACACACACTCAGATTTCAAAATTGACAGGATCAAAGACAAAAACTCTAGAAGAAGAAGGTGGAGGGACTTTACCAGGGTCTCTCTCTCTCTCTCTCTCTCTCTCTCTCTCTCTCTCTCTCTCTCTCTCTCTCTCTCTCTCTCTCTCTCGCTCTCTGCTTCCCAGTCTGCCTCACTGACTCAGTGTCTCCACAGCAATGCTGAGGAACACAAATACACACACACGGAGACACACACCTCCCCGGGCCATGACTCCGTTCCCAGTGACAGCAGTGAGTGTGCAGCTCTGACGTCAGTCCACAATACTGTGTGTCAAGTCCTGTCATCCCCTCTATGGGCAGTCATGTCTGTTCCCGGGTCTGCAGTCGGTGGGATCACCAGAAAAATAGTCGATTGTTGAGTTTGCAATTGTTTCATACATGACGGATGAGCCATGACAACCTTTGCATCTCTCAAAGTATTTGCTGATAATGACATGTGGTTTAATGTCCTGCTCTCTTTCAGATTTTTTTTTTTTAGCTTTCCTTACATAGGAAGTTATTGTCAGTGCTGGAGTAGAAATCATTCCACGGGAGGGATGTGTGTGCAGAGTTAGGTGTCGAGGAACAGCTACTGGGTCAGCTACTGGTCAGCTGAGGAAGCAGTCTCTAATGTGTGCTGAGGATGAATTGTCTATGTGTATGTATGTATGTATGTATGTATGTATGTATGTATGTATGTATGTATGTATGTATGTATGTATGCATGTATGTATGTATGCATGTATGTATGTATGTATGTATGTGTGTATGTATGTATACATTTATTTTTGTATAAATGTTATTGTTTCCATTACACTAGAATTAGCCTTTTATTTATATCAGGAGTTGGGGTCAGCTCTATGGAGGCCGCCATTTTGGACCACCATGTTTTTACAGTAGCCCATAATGGACAAATTGAACATCTTTTAAGTTTTGAAGCTACCCGAGGGCTACATAATTTTTCCAACACACTTTGAAAGGAAGAGTGAGGTGAGGGATATTCAGTTGCAACATGAAACTTCACCAGTAAATGTACCTACATTTTACACACTGTACCTTTAAGCCACCACTTACATCTGTGTCATGTATATGTGTTTGCTGAATTACTTTTTCAGTTTGCTGTACTACTGAAGGGGTGCACAGAAGCACTGAGAGAATGCCACATGTGATTGCATGGCCTTCAGCACCCGTTCTGTTCTATGCTTTTGCTTTTCTTTTTAGATCGAGTGTGCACGTGTTCATCTGCACACTCACTAAACACAAGTCGCTTCACGTGCACAAGCACGTGTGCTTCCTCGGATATGTGAGAAAGAGTCAGCTACTGCACTGTGACACAGGCAGTAACAGCAACTAGGCTGGCTATATTTCCTGGAAGTGGGGAGAGAAGGCTCACCTCATTTGCCCAGGTCTTAACTCACCATAGGACAGCAGACACATCCTCACACAGTCAAGCAGGCAAACAGTCTGCCATGGAGACCCACAGTCTAGGTTCCTGTGGCGGAGAAGATGAGCTGCTGTAAGAGGCAGAGTGGCAACACTAAAACTCATTATGTCTGGGCTGTTGAGCTGCTGGAGCTGAAGTGAAGCTCAAGCTGCCCTGCCTCAGACGTGTTGGCCACTTTTGGATGTTGCTGGAGACGAGAAAAGGAGCACAGACGTGGACACAGGCAGACCAGTTCAGGGCAGTTCGGTTCGGTAACACTGTGTGTCAAGTCCTGTCAACTCCTCTATGGGCAGTCATACAGCGTGTCTGTTCCCGGGTCTGCAGTCGGTGGGATCACCAGAAAAATAGTCGATTGTTGAGTTTGCAATTGTTTCATACATGACGGATGAGCCATGACAACCTTTGCATCTCTCAAAGTATTTGCTGATAATGACATGTGGTTTAATGTCCTGCTCTCTTTCAGATTTTTTTTTTTTTAGCTTTCCTTACATAGGAAGTTATTGTCAGTGCTGGAGTAGAAATCATTCCACGGGAGGGATGTGTGTGCAGAGTTAGGTGTCGAGGAACAGCTACTGGGTTGTCCTCTCTCTCTCTGATCTTACCTGTGATTGGTCAAATCTTTGTGAAGTTTTGAGGCTGTAAACAGAGACCAGAGACCATCCCCTGTGACCACAAAAACCGAATTTGGATTCTCTCTTAATTCAAATGCACAGATGTCGTCTGACCGTGTGATGAATCTGATGTGTGCATTTGTGTGTCTCTGTGAGGGACAGAAAGGTAAAGTTGAGCAAAGCTGAGTGAAACAAAGCTGTTTGTGCCGTTTATAAGATTTTAAAGGGACGGCATTTAAGAAATATTAAGTATTGTTTCATAAAATGACCATGATATGTCATCAGAAATGTTGGAACTAGTTTCAATGACAACAATGTTACACAGTTTATTCACAAATTAAAATGTAATTTACAGCCTGCAAATTTTGTTTATGTTGTGGAAAAGACATGTAAGTGTAACTCCTCACTGTCGATTGTTGAGTTTGCAATTGTTTCTCACATGACAGATGAGCCATGACAACCTTTGCATCTCTGAAAGTCTTTGCTGATAATGACATGTGGTTTAATGTCCTGCTCTCTTTCAGACTTTTTTCAGACTAGGGCAGTTCGGTGGGTGTCTCTGCAACACCATGTTCTGTGTCTACTGCCTGTTGTTTTGATCCCACCCACTGTTCAAGAGCTCCAAGCTCAGAGAGCCGAGTACTTGCTCCATTTCTACCCAGCTGCACCCCCCTTCGCTTTTTCCTTCCATCCTGCCCTCCTGCTGACTGTACTAATAGCTCTCTGCTTTCTTTTGTTCCCTCTTCCCCTATAGTACAATGACACATGCTAACATACAGTATATATGCATTTATTCACAATTTTAGCACACAGCCTTCTACAAACCCCGCCTTTCTGTGGAAACATTGTTTACAGCTCCAGTAATCAAGTGGAGAACAACGTTGCAGTGCTATTTTTGGGTCGTACCAAACTCTGCCCCTGGTATGTTGGGAAGTGCTAGATTGTGTAACAGCGGTGTACGGAGCTGACTTCAAGTGCTTGGCTTTGGTTTGTGACAACAGTGGCCTGTCATTATTAATTGATTGTATTTTCGTTTTTATTGTAAATTATATGCAAAAGCATATAATAGGATCATTCAATCCTATTACTTGAATGGTGAAAATGGCACTTTGTGCTTTCATACCCGAAATGACTCCCCTCATCCTTTATCTGTGCCCTCCACTACCACCCTCAGAACTCAGAGATGGGCATTAAAATGCATCAAAAATTAAAGCTGTTTACTTGGACTCTAATGAGAGGAGACTTAAGTAGTCTTCTTTAATTAGTATGATTGGCTCCATTGGGACCACACAGGCAGGGCTATAACAGCTGATTCACTCTGAGCTCAAAGGACCTTTATACTCTGAGCATCAGAAGTGATGTCAGAGGAGACTGGGCTGCAGAGACATGTTTGCCTTTACTGATCCCAGGTTGGAAAGGAGCACTGCAGTTAAATGCACTGAAGCAGACCATTACATAAGCACCACTGCAAGGTCAGACATCTGTGTCCTCCCTGTCTGTGTCTCTATTTAAGTCACCATTATAAACTGCCTCGGTTTGAAGGTTGTGAAGCAAGACTCTTTTCTCATTTACAAACTACTATCACAGTTTCCACAACAAAAATTGATTTAATGTTGTGTTTTGGTTTGTCTTATCTAACCTGCCACATTTCACTTCACTTTTCAAATTGGTTTTTATTTGTTTTTATGTTTAATCCCTCTTTTCCTTCTTCAAAGGGATAGTTCAGGTTTTTTGAAATGTGGTTGTATGAGATACTGACAGAGTCGGTGCTCAGGACAAGAAGGACAAAAAGAAGTCTACCATATCGTAAAAAGATGTCAAACCTTTTATTTTTGTCTGTAAACGGTTTACTCTTCTCTGTCAAAGTCCATAGAGGAAAATCAATGTTTTTAACTTGCGGTGACACAGGAGCTGCTGCCTCATTTGATACATTTTTGTAGGTAAAACTTAACAAATCATTTCAAGCACAGAACTCGCAAAGCATGTAATGTAATAATATAAAGTTATATATATGTAATATAAAGTTACTGATGGAGGCAGCAGTGGGATGAACAATGAACTATCTCTTTATCTGCTGTACATATGTGTGTTGGAGTGGGAGTCATACTTGGGTTAGTGTAGAGGCATATATAGTGCATGGAGCAGCTTCCTTTTTCCCCAGCTGCATGGGAAGTAGCACAAAGAGGTTAAAAGTGCGGCTCCACTTCAGAGGAGTGGAGTTTGTCCTCTTTGATGCGTTGCTGCTGTGCACTTAAGCTACAAAGAAATGATGCTTTTGTCACTTAGAACTGAAGTAAGAGACACTGAGCTATTTCTGAGCTTCACATTCACAACATTACGGTTCCTCACACACAGTATATGATGTGTGCAGGCTGCAGTTGTGTCAAAGTTAAGGGCACTTTGAGGATACTGAAATATATCAAGGTCTTTTTATTGATTTATTTAGGGTTCTTGTCTACTCGTGCATATTGCGGAGTGATCTTCCACCTTGAAGGTTGTAGGTTAGATTCCAGGCTTGCCTAGTCTATGTGTAACATAACACCACTGATGTGTCCTTGGCAGACACTTAACCCCTCGTTGCTACACATAGATGCACTGTAAGAATGTATAATTGAATGGGTAAAACAACTTTGAGTGGGCCTCAAGATTAGACCATGTGCCATCATTTAATATATGACACTCACTGGCTGTTTCATTAAGTACTCCTGTTCAACTCCTTGTTAGCAAAAATATTTAATCAGACAATCACATTGCAGCGGCTCAGTGCATTTGAGGAACAAATGTGATTAAAATGACTTTGACTGTGGCATAGTTGTTGTTCTACTGGGATTTTTATGCACCTTTACAGTGAATGGTCCTGAAAAGGGAACATATGCAGTGAGCAGCAGTTCTCTCCTGTTAATGCCAGAGGTCAGAGGAGATTGAACAGACTGGTTCAAGATGATAGAAAAGACAACAGTAACTAAAAAACAAAAAAACAAAACAAACATTCAAGTGGCAACCGGTGACGTCAACCACATCTGAACTATCATTTTGAAGCCTCAAGATTTGTAATTTGAGGTTTTCAACCTGGAAGGCTCCTATTGGACAGTGCCTGGTGTCTGTCACACTGGTGTTCACTCATAGCTGTTGTGCTTTATTGTCTGTTTTCCTCTAAATGGGAACATGTTTTGCAAAACTCACATCATGCTCTGTTGAAGAAGAGCTGCAGTTAAGACCATTAACTCCTCAGAAAAATCTTTACTGACGTTATAAATCAAGTGAGAAGTAGAAGCTAATTTTCCCATAGACTTCCATTCATACTTACTGTAGTTCTTTTGGCAAACGGCGGAGTTGCCCTCTGGTGGCTGTTCAGTATATTCTTACTTTCTGATTAGCTCCAACAGGCAAACAGGTGAGTGTCCAATATAGGAGACCACTTTTGAATGCACATCATGTCAAATCTTGAAGCTTGAAGACCACACTGGGTGCTACGCCTGCCTAGCTGTCCTCTGTACCTAATAAAGTGGCCAGTGAGTGTAGAAGCTGGTGAGGCAGTCTCCAATTCTGTATGATTTGAAAGATTATGTTATAAAAATGAAGACTGCTCTTCAGCTGAAGGGCTATGAGCTTCCTCACCAGCAAAAATCCAAGTGTCCTTGAGCAAATCACTCAGTCTCAACAAGCTCCATCGGGGCTGATCTGTGGCTCAACCTTACCTCACCTCTGACCTTCTTGGTAATTTCTTCCCAGGAATGTTAACCATCTGTAGCAGGGGCACTGTGCAGGATGCTTCTCTCCTGAACAAAAAGATGAATGTGCAATTTATGGATTTCTGTGCATCCAGTTAAGGTGTCATAGTCAGAGTAGATACGATGGTGACTTTAAATTTGTCACATTAGTAACACTTTTGTTTGTTTTCAGTTGTACTGTACGTCAGATTCTTTACCAGTACAATCTTGTCTTGACATAAATTGAATCACTTCCTGCATGCAGCATGGAAATGTCGCCGGATGACACCAGCTTTAGACACCACTATACCGACAAATACAGAGGGTCATGTGAACCTATTTGGCAATAATTTGAATGTAATGGCATTTGTTTAACACTACGTTTTTTAATTGGACTTTTGAGGCATTTGCTGGTCTGTGAAACAGGGGAAGCTCATTTCAGGCCCAGTTATTTATGAATTACTAGTCATATACTTGACCAAGTTCCAGCAAACTTTTAGTAATGAAATGTAAACGCAACAGTATATATTTGACCATTTATTTTATGAGAGCTTCTCTAGCTATCGCCTACGTACAGTACGTCCAAAGGCTAGCTTACTTCACAAGTGATAGTTTGGCAAACTAAAGCTACACTAAAGCTAAAGTTATTTAACTGGGGCTTTTTTTAATGAGCCAAATATCCATTTCATGTGGCTGGCTGTTGAATCAGGGATTATAAATTTTATTAGAAACCAAAGTGCAAAGTTAATTAAAAAAAATGTGGCTCATCTGTGTACTGCAGATATAAATAAATAGAAGGCTGGAAAAAATATTAACCAAAAAATCTCACATGACTCATTGGTCCTCACTCTGGGAATGACAAGAATATATATAATATATATATAAGATATGCAATCACATTTACTTATGCTACTACATTTTTAAGTCTTGTGCCCTTTGCCTTTCTCAGAATATTACACTTTCCCAGATTAACAATTTGCTGAAGTTGATGTTTTTTGAAAATAATTGATGAAATGGATCGACTGTGATATCCATGCATTAATCCCTGACTTGAGACAACATCATGCAACACCCTCTATTGCAACTAGATGGCATATACCATTTGATCACTCCTGTCTGTTCGCACCTGATGCAGACGGTTCTTCTGCTGCAAATCTGTGATGACGTCATCTGGTTTGTTGAAACTTTGCAGCACTTCCTCTAAGGACATGAAAGTCATTGTTTGACTATTGTCACAGACTGAACAGTGCTCCTCATTAAAAATAATCTAAATTTCATGTGTTTGATCAGTGTTCTTTTTAAGAGTGTCACTAAAAGGGGGCCTTAATTTGCCCGTAAGCTACTTCAAGTTTAAATGAACTGTATAATAGTTAAGTTATTATACTAAGCACCAGGTTGCAGTATAGTCTATAAAGCAATTCATTTAAACAATTTGGTAATTTGGTAGGGGTACATGTATGCAGCACTACTTGAGTGCAAGATGTGTTTAAATCCTCAGTTTAAAAAGTGCTTGAAATCAGATTTTCTGAGTGACCTTTGTGATGCAGCAGCAGAATCTCAACACTGAAAGTAGCCAGAGCAGGGCTAATTTCAGTGATTGACAAGCCACTCTGCTCTGTTAATCAAGTTATGCTAACTCTGATTAGGACCTTAATGTAAGCAAGATAACCTGGGTAAGGTGTTTACATGAGTTGCAATAATAAGTGTATTGCATTAGTGTGGTTATAATTGAATTATTGATGTGTGTGTGTGTGTGTGTTTGTGTGTCAGTGCTTTTTCTCTCTGTGGCTCATTCCCAGACACCAGTCTGTGTTCTTCATGTGAAGGGAAATCTGCGTGTGTGTACTGTAGGTCTCTGCTGATCTGAGGAGAGGTGAGACATGAGCATGTGTGCAGCAGTTCATGTGAAAGCCACCTGGCTCTCTCTCCAGCTCTGTGATTTATGCCTTTGATAAGAGCAACCCAGAGATGCTTTCAACAACAACAAAGTGATAGTGAAGGATGACAACAATGAGACACTTGTCAATCTGGAGATGAAAAGATTTCTTGCTCAGTGGTCTCCCTTTATGACTTTGATATAGCATATATTATTTCCTTTGTTTATTTGTCTCCATACGTTTCTTTATGTTTTGTAAAAGGTTGTTGATGAAGCATAGTGTGAAGTGGAGTCGGGTTCCTGTCCCTCCCCTCCCCCTGAGAGAAGGCAGCAGTGTGCCTCACTGATTCCTCTGTGACTTATCCACCGATTTATTTCCACTGGCTTGTCCTTCTCACTGACATACAGTGAGTGAAATAACATGCCCTTCCTGTGTGATTTGTTGCATATTCTTTGTCACCTTTTTTTACATTAACTTCACCCTCTTTGTTAACCTGTTCATCCCCGAGAGTGCAGGCAATAAACAACAACAATGGAACACAAATGTATAGTAGCTGAGAACATGTGATAAAAAATTACACACTCTACATAAAGTAAAGGATTATGGAGTCTTTTTATGTGTGTCTAAAAATATGTGAAGAGATAGATTATTATACTATTAGCTATACATTAGCCCAACTCCTCCATGAACTGATGACCTTGCTGTGAGGCTAGACTATGGGAGACAGTATTAGGACATTGCAGGTTTCTTGAACACGTTACTGCCTTGTTTTTATTTTTTCACTGAAAAAAAATACTTTTTGTGAAATAGAAGCTTTTGATTTAACATTAGAAGAACAGCACTAATGGAGTAGGTGTTCTGCCTTACTTGAGAATAAAATGGTGACCAAAGAAAGGTTGGTTAAAGGTTGGTTAACTACAGCCCATAAAAAAACACAAGCTGAACTCTTTCAAACTAACATTACAGGGCAAACAGGTGATTAACGCCATTCCCATTATTACCAGCGGTTGTTCTATCCTTTGGTTTTTTTGGTTAAAACACATTCTTTAATTTCTTAAATGTGAATTTTTCAGGTTTCTTTGGTACATATAACAAATAAATAACTGAAGAAGAAAAACTTTGGCTTGTGGACATTATATCATAGATATTTGAGAACATCATCATTTCAGGTGTTGGGAAACACCAAAAAAAAAAAAAAAAAAAAGTTTCAAAGTTGTTTTTTTCAACCTTTTATTTACTGTCAGCGAACCGTGACGTCATTTTACGTTTTACTTTGGTCCCACTTTCAATTTATCCAAATTAATGTATATAAATGTATGTAAATTATAAATTTAAAAAAAAATACCCAATAAAGATAATGTTCAAAAAAGAAATTTAAAAAAAAAACATTTATGGCTTGCAACTATGTTAACAGGCAGAAGAACTTCCTAGTGTTGTGCTTGAAATGATACAGGACTTATTTAAACCAAGGTTTTAACAGCTTTTTTGTTCATTTAATTAGGTAATAATGTCATCAGCACCCCTATCTGGTAGTATTATCAGTTATCACTGCTGTTTTTATAGTCTATGTATCGTTTAAATTAAATCGTGTATGATGTTAATGCTACACATAATGTACATTATCTATAGTGTCCTCATGATTACACCTCATTGGCTACTGAGAATGAAGTATTAATGCAGTCCCAGGCTTTATTAGTTTTTAATTTTCACAGTGATATATAAATATGGGCATATTTGATCCATATGGCCTCCACAGAAGTAGCAGCTGTCCCTGGGCTCTCCCTTTGCACTAGACACTTGACAGTCTTCTTATAGCAGAAATAAGTGGAGTACTCTGTGACTGATGGAGCTGCTTTGTCAGTGACAGGGGAGCTGCTGCTGGCAGTTTTGGGCCAAAGAACAGTGCAGATTAAATTAACATCAGTCAAGCTGTTGTCAGTCTGCTAGGACATAAATAGGACTTTATTGATGCATAATGCACCAACTTTTCATTGTGAGGTTTTCTGGGCAGCAGTAAGTGATAAAAAGTATAATAGTGATGGAAAGGTGAGTTTGTGGTGTAGAAAGGCAGTGTTCCAAATGAAAAAAAATAAATAAATAAATAAGGATCTACGGGAATGTATAAGAAACAGGGCGATGGGAGAAAATTAGAAGCAATGTGTAGATCAAATTAAAGGCAAGTGCACAAAAAAAGTCCAACCAATTGGGGCTAATACACCTTTATATATATTATATATTATATGTAGTTTATGCAAAGGCCTTCCTTCGCTTGCAGAGACTACCATCTTAATCTTATACCATCTTCATCTTAATCCTATATCCATGAATCTATAGCAGCCTGACAAATGAACAGTGTAGGTTTTGTGTTATGAAGCAGACAGTTATGCAAACAAAGAAGAACATCCTTTCTGGTATGTAAAGGGCCACTGTAGTACCCTGATGCACTTGGGAAAGCACCAATCCTTATACAATGTACCTTTAATAGTAACAGCGTCTTATTTTAATTCTTTTGTTATATCAAATCACTGCAGGGAAGCACCCAGAAAGAATAACTGACCAAAGGAGTGGGTCATCTTTAAATTGGAAAGGTTCCATTACCGGCAGTGTGTGAATGAATGATGAAAGATATGTGATAAAAGAAAACCCTAGCCCTCTGTGCTAATGGGCGAAAAGCAAAACTGTAGTGTAAAGCAGCTTTAACTGGTCATCAAGACTAGAAACGCAATATATAAATACAGACCATTTACCATTGCAGGGTACAGTATATTCTAAACTGTGCCCTCTTAACATTGTTCATAAGGTTTCCATCCCTGTTGTACCACATGTAAATGTTGCAAGACATTGACATTCATTAATGTATACCTTTAACAAGACAGGTCATCATTCCTTACAAAGACCTTAAAAGATTGTGTTCTTTACTGTTTAAACTTACTCTATCACCTTTAAGCTGAATACAAGAAGCCACAATAATGTTCCCCTTAGGAAGCCTTAGAAAGTCCCCTTTGTACCTCAAATTTTCAAAAGCTTACAACCTCATGTTCTTTTTTTTCTTTTCTAGGAAAAAAACCTGTATTGTGTTGCTCCTTTTAATGAATTGTACACACAATATATTAACCCCAGACCAAAGTCGTATCTGTTTGTGTTGCGATTCTTATTATTCTGATATAATTGTAAAGTTCTCATGGTGAGAATGTGGTCTTGTCATTTGCTTGGTGGGAGGGGACGAACTGCCTGTAAAACTCTGTGACAGACCACATTGTTCTTTATTGGTTTTAATCTCTTTCCTGTGTGCACTCCTAAAAGAGGCAGCGTTCTTTTGCCATGTGAACGTGTGGCGAGAAAGCTGAGGACAGTTCCCCAGAGTCTGGACACCAAGGCCCCCAGGCCTGCATAGCTCATAAACAGATGTGTCCTTGTCCCCAGCCAAGCGCAGCCACTCAAGTGGCAAAGCAGGGGCCCAATAATTGTGAAGAATTGAAAGCTAAATATTGGCTTTATCTCCCCAGTAATAAAAGGGCCATGAAATTGATTTAATGCTGCAGCGCTTCTCTTGGGTGGCTTCTTACAGCGTGAGCACAAAACAATGAGCAGCAGCCATCTATTAATTAACCCACCTAATCCTGCAAAGTTAATCTCTCACCACAACTTTGCCCGCAACTAACTTCCAAGCCAGCAGGTCTATTGGGGGGTGTCATGACAATGGCAGTGAGGGGAAGATGGATTCAGGACTTAGGAAAAGAGGGAGAGACGGGGGGGAACGCTGTTCCACTCTGCAAACATGAGGAGACAAAAAGAGGAAAAGCAGGCGGGCATGACCATCACCAGCATAGTATCAGAGTTGATTTTTTCAGAGTTGATATTTATTTATTTATTTTGTGGAAAGAGGCAGAGAATCTGTTGGAATCTGCTCCTGGATTTGTGAAGCTACAGTGTAGAATCAAGGGCTGTCCAAATGAAATCAACTTTTTTTTTTTTTAATCATATTGTCCTTTTATCCACATGGAGACAGTGTTTTGGACGCCCTGAAAGCTATCGTTTGAAAAAAGAATGGGAAAATCTCGAAACCTTTTTCTTTTTTCATGTGACCATTGTACTATTTTGGAAAAATGATGATGTCATAACTCCACCTCTCTCCAGATGCTTTACGCTTCGTCCTGTGGACGGCCGTCACCGTCACGGCCTCAGCCCCTTGTTCTTTCCTGAATTAGTTGTTAGATAGTTGGGTGGATGGAGAGTTGTTTTTTTCTCTTCTTCACCTGCCTGTTGATCGCAGCATGGTGGCGCCTCGCACCCAGTACACAGAGTTGTGGTCATATTGTGTCGACCGAGTTGTGAATTACCTCCTTCTCAGTGGGCTGATGAAAAGCTATGTGATTTTTTTCTCTTTGGCTGCAGCTCGTCTGACACCCCCCCCCCCCCCCCCCCCCCCCCCCCCCGTCTGACACCCCCCCCCCCTCCCCCCATCCACCACATACACACACACAGAGTAAGAAAGACAGAAAGAGAGGGAGTCTATTGTGTGAGTCTTCCTTCATAGAATAGCAGTACAAGGCTGCTTGGAAAATAGGTCACCCGCTGGTGCTCCTCTCACCTCCACAGCATTCAAAGAATAATCCTCTAAGGTGTCCTGTGCCATTTTGTAACATCTTAACCACAGTCTAAGAAATATGGCCAAAAAAACATACAATTATAAAAGAAAAGAAAAAAAAATCCAAGTTAATGTTATGTAGAGATTTTTTTTATTATTCATTTATTTATTTATTTATTTTGCTATGGTGAGGAAAGCGTTTCCTGTGGAGATAATTTCAGGTGGCTGATTAGGCAAAGAGGCTGTTGAGCCCAGAGTGAGGAATCTCATCACCAGCACTAATGACATGCCGTTCCTGTGCTGAGAGAAGAGACCAGGCCCTGGGCATGGATTCGCCTCTGTCAGCCACCTCTAACTACTTTGTTCATTAAGGCCAACAGTGTAATTACAATTCACAGATACTGCATTGGCTTAATTACAGACTGATTATTAGGCTGATATTTGTTGGTATAATCAGACCCCAAAGAAGTGGATTTATATTTGCATGTTATTAAGATCATTATTGGATGGATTTATGAATAAATGTGTATATATGTATATATATACACTGCAGATATGCTGTTAAGGCTGGAGGCTTAGAAAAATCTCAGCATTTGGGGATTATAAATGTTTACATAAGACTGAAAGAACACGAGAGACTGATCAGATTGAAATCTCCTCTGACAAATCATCCAACAGATGTCTCCATCTGATTGTAATCTGATTGTTTCCCCCTCCTTCTTCAGCTATACTTCTTGCAGCTGCATAGCTGAATATAAAAATGTGGAATACTTTGCCTTCTTTCATTACAGTGGATGATTCTGATTCCATAGAAAGTCAGTAATTGGGAGCACTCCTGAATAAATGCAGGGATGGTCTCCAGAGGAATGGCCATTATGTCCATGTCTGTGCTACTCACAAGTGGCTGTAATCTTTCATCCAAAGAATGTGACATAAACAGCCCCCAGAGCCAAATTCTCTCACTAATGTAATCAGGGACTTTGTGAATTGCAAACACACCCAAAGTCAGTTTACAAATGCAAATAAGCCCCGGCTCCATCCAACAGAAAGCTACGATGAAAAAAATAATAATAATTAGCTGTAACCTATCAAACTCAATATATCACATGTTCATCACTGTTTTTTCTTACATTATTTGATATTTTTCAGTGCTGGACCTGTATGGGTGATTCATTTTAGTAAAAATGAATCATTTTCAAGTGAAAATGTTGTGATGTGAAACAACTGAATTAGCAAATTGCAAAGGCTATCATTTAGTGCACATTGTGCTGTAAGTGAATGACACGCCTATTTTTGATGAAACGTTTGTTTAAAACAAAGTCATGTGACTTTTTTATTATGGAAGTCTTCATTAATTATGTCACTGCTGTTTGGATATTTGTTCTATTTTTGAGTGTTTTATGATCTGTGCTAACTAAAAAGTTGTAATTCACATATGTTGGAAGGGTACCTTGTAAAGTAACACTTTGCAATAAGGGTACATTACTTAACATTACAATAAGTGTCTATAAAGCTACTTCTAACATCCATAATAACTGTTAACTGACAATTACAGTCACCATAAAAAAAAGCTTTAAGTAACTGTAAATGTTTCTTAAGTTAACACTTATTTCTGTAAATTTGAAAGATTGTTTCTCTTCACTTTACCTAAGCGTTCTTTGTGATCATTGTTTCCTTTTATTAATTTTCCTTGTAATTCTCCTTTTTCTTCATTGTAAGTAGGAAATGTGTTCCACATGTGTTTAGTATATGTTTGGTTGTTTAAGGCGCACAAGGACCATTAATAAATGCGTATTTATGATTAAGTAATGCTTATTTGCTTCCACAAACAGTGAACAGTTATGACTGTGTTAACTGACATTACCAGTGGCTTCATAATACCTGAATAACATTTAAATGTTTAGTTAAAACGTGTCTGTGAAGATTCTCAGTCATCCAGGTCATGGTATCCAAAGTGTAGTAAAAAAAGGCAACTGGACTTAGTTGAATTTCTTGAAGACGTTTCGCCTCTCATCCAAGAGGCTTCTTCAGTTCTGTTTGACTGGTGGAGAGTCTGGGACTTAGTTTAGTTAAAACATTAATTAGCACCTTTATTGTAAAGTGTTACCATTTGTACTTTCAGTTGTTTTTCCATGTTTCATCGGGTTGCAAATCTGTTAACACATCGAATATTCAACAGACACATCACTTAAAACTTACTATATACTCCAACTCAAATCAAAAAAACAATATCTGTGAGAAAAACCCAAACACTTAGATATTTAAACACAGTGTTTGTTGAGATGGATCACCTTAAACGTTCACTTTAGTTCACCGATATTTTTTTTACACATCAGTACTTTTTCTTCCCTGTATCCATGGAGTTCCTCCTGGCTCTCTTTGCTGTTCTGTATGGATCAGTGGGTCTGCAGGGTTTTTGAATATCACAGTGGGTTCTGTAATAGATGTTGCCCTGACATGAGCCCTCCCTGTCTCTGACAGCTATAGTTTTATCTCATAGCTCAGCATGGCTCTCAACATTCTTCTGTAGCTCTGGGGCGTAGTCATCCAAGTGCAGGAAGTGATGTATGTGTGTGTGTGTGTGTGTGTGTGTGTGTATGTGTGCCTGCAGGCTTCCCGGCGACAGCATATGGACCGGTGGCAGCGGCGGCAGTAGCAGCGGTGCGTGGCTCAGGTAGGGGGGCCCGTGGAAGAGGCGGCTACTTGGCGTACCCACAGAGCACAGGGCCAGGTAAACGCTCTGTCCATGTTCTGTGTGGCTGCTCCTCTCTCCAACTTCTGCTCTGCTTCTTCCCCCATAGATCTAGATCCCCAAACCTCCACGCATTCACGCGGCAACATTTATACTTGAGTCTGACACCTAAGATTGCTAAATACTATATATTAATTATACTTAATATAACAATAATAAATGTCTTAGTTCAGAGTTTTTTTTTACCTATTTAATGTATCACTTTGTTGGAGTTCAACCATCAAATAATGTCTGAGTGAATAGTACCTCAATCAAGGCCTGAGCAGCTCTGCATCACCTGCATTGGCACTATGGAACTTGTGGTTTCGGGGTCCGTGTCACAAAAAGGACTCCAACATTCTGTGTTACGGCATATGTCACAGTCCAACCCCATCTATATCTAGAGTGTCTCCTCATCTTGTTCATAAATCAAGAAATTCAAACAACGTGCCATGTACAATAAGCAATATGTACACTGAGCAATAGGTTATATCCTGTAAGCTGGGTTGAAAAAGCCAGCTGCGCGAACTAAAGCATTAATGTTCTGTTGTCTTTTTTTAGGGGTTAGTTTTTGTTTATAAAATAAAACGTCTACATATTTGTGTGAAATGCTATAACATAGGCCACTGTACCTTATCTGAAGGCATGGCTGTTTTTACCTTAGAAGTTTTGCTTCACCAGTGTCGTTGGCTTATCAACACAATTTACCGTTGACTATTGTAACAAATGATATCGTTTACCAACTGTGGGGGGCACCAGAGAGCAAATCCTACATTGTGTGCCACTTTATCTGCCTGTTTTTTTTGTTTTTGTTTGTTTTTTTTGTTTTTTTTTTAATGGAAACTGAAGTTTGCATCACCTTCTAAATAGCTTACTCAAAAGCAACAATTTTCATAGAGAAAATCAACCAAATGAGGCAGCAGTAGACCAGCAGATCCTGTTTCTCTATGAGCTAAAAACAATGATTTTTTTCATTTATTGTGCAAATGTACAGGTTGATTAACTTCGGTTTCCAGTCAGAAAAGGCTGTCAAACATATGGCAAACATATTTTTAAGATATAGGTTTAATTTGCTTTTCTTTGTGTCTGCACTGCCATTCAGTGAGAGGAAGCATAGTCAGGACTGACTGTAAGCACCTCAAACTACACAACAATGCTGAATTATTACTAACATTTTTGTGAAGGTGTAATGTCTACATCAGTGATTTGGTCCATGTGTTATCCCATGTCCACATAAATTAATCCTAAAAATATAATGTTTTTCAGTCACACCAGGAAACCATTGGTTACACCTGTGGTCATCAAACAATGGTCCATGGTCTGATCACAGGATCAGATCAATGGTTTTAGATTAATTCAAATTTAAGTATGTTCATCGCCTTGTAGAACTAAACTAGACTCAGCTCAAATCCATATAACCAAGCAAATTAAATATTTATCAGTCTTACCACATACAAAATGATTTTGCTTTTGTCATTTTACATGATATATCCAAGTGTGTGTGCATGTGAGGAAAGCATTTCTGTTCCTTGTGCACAAATACAGACCAATGGCTCATCACATACTTTAAGTGGACTTTTGAGGTGGTAACAGTGACAAATGTCCTTTTATTGGTTAACACATTCTGCAGAGAAGCAAAGAGTTAATTTCACTTTCATTAATGACAACTGCATACATTCAAAAAAGACAATTTTATTTATTGCAATTAATTTTTGGATATTTAAATGTACATTATGAATATGGGAACATTTCTAATAAGAAATATAGTGCACAAAATATATAATTGTGGATATCTGAAATTATGTCCATGGTTGAGTCTGTCTCTCCACCATGTCTGCTGGAAAAGCCTCCAGCCATATATAACAGTTAGACATATAACTGTTAATAAAGTTTGAGACATATATATAGTTTGATTAAATGATGAAAGATATATATGTCAAAAAAAAGTCTTGCCATATCCAATGAACTTATACATGAGTGTGGAGCGAGAGCTTGTGCTAGAGCCAATAGAGGATCATGGTCAGTATGGTCAAAGTGACCAGTCAAAGACAGGTGGAGATTTCATCCACGGTCTCTTCCTCCAGACTCTTCAATGTCACTTTACCAAGTAAGCGAGAACACATTTCTGCACACAGAACAGGAAATGCTGTCAGGACTGGTTTCTCCTCACAGATATTCCTCTTCATGTCACACACATGCAAAGGTTTTTCGAAGTGTGGTTGTATGACATACTGACATTTAGTCCATAATTACTGCACTGGTTCCGGGGGCCCCCTCAGCTGGAAATCAGCTTAAGACACAGATTGTCCCAAAGACATGGCTATACCAGCAGGGCCACAAGAGAAATAGATTCTAGCTGGTGTACACCTAGCCTGGCAAACGCCACACTGCATCCCAATCTCATTTGAGATACAGGCGATGGAAAGTGTGGAGCAAGTCACTTAAAATGGAAGTAACAGCCGAATCAAAAGACAGCTGCTCTCCGGTGGCCGCCATGTTGGATGTATATAAAAGCTGCTAGACAGACTCAGGTGGGTTCACCCAGGCTAATCTACACCTTCATGTCATGATATCTTGAGGATATCTTTTCCACCTGATATCTAAACTTTGTAAACCTCTTACTCTCCTGTACCAAGGTCTCAAGAGAAGATCACCTTTTTTAGCTTGCAGTTACACAGAAACACAGCTTGTCTACTGCTGCCTCATGTGATGAGGCAGTAGTGGATCAACCACTCCTGTTTTCATGATTAAAAATTGTAGATTTTCTCTCTGGATTTTGGTGTGGAAGTGAGAGGTTTACAAAACTAATTCATTTTCCAGTAGGAAAGGGGCTGTCTAATGGCGAGTGGCAAACATTAGGCCTTTTACACCATAGGAGCTTTTCTTATTTACCCGGGTAATTAAGAAACCTCGGCACATTTCCACAAAAATTACCGAGGTAAATATTACCATTGTAAACGATTTACCCGAGTAAATTTAGTACCTACTCACGACTAGGGACTTTTCAGATTACCAACTTTGGAGGGGCAGGGCTGTGTGGGACACATCTTGCCTCTCTTTCTGTGTTGTGAACATAGTGACATTAGTATTTAGTGTTCGAAATAGTGACTAGTGACAAATCTAACGTCTTTTTCCTTGTGTTATTTGAGCCTTTTGTAGACACTGACGTGAAAACACGTATCGTTCTAAAGGTCTTTGTGCACCGGACGGAACAAACAAGCGAATTATTCCGATGTGACGCGGCCTCTCAGGCACATTAAGCACAATGAGAAGAAACTAATAAATTATGAGGAGGAGGAGGAGGAAAAAAATATCACATCTGTCCGTGAGCAGAGCGGGTTTTACACACACATGCTGCTGGCGTCGTCTCTGGCTGATGCAGCTCACAGTGATGTTGGTAAAAACTATTTTGAAGCTTGATTTTCACTCCCACCATCTCACTGAAGCACCTTTACAGCCCCCCTCCACACGTTTATACGTTTTTTTATATAGTTTATTCTTATTTATTAACATGAAATGGGTTTTGAGAAACAAATAGAATCAAGCGATCCGCGGGCGTGTTAAATGTTTGACTGTACGTCATCAACAATACTCAAGAACTTTGAGGCGCGTTAGAAATTCAAACTACACAGATTAAGAATAAAAGTTCCTGGTAATTTTGGTGGAGAAGAGGCTATTCCTAAATTATTGTAAACTTAAGCTGGCATAGATTTTATTAGGTGAGTGGCTAAAATGTGGGTCTGACGTGGCATAGTCAGCACTGACAGTCAGTCAACTCATACAAAAATTTGAAAAAAAACAGAATGTAAGTAGGTTTTATTTGAGACTGATTTATCTCCTCATGTTCTTGCAATCTTTGTCTAACAAATAGACATAAACCAAAAGGTCAAGTCCATTGTTTAAGCCCAAAGGGGATAAAAGAAAGGAAAAAAGAAAATGTCATGCATTTAACACCAAAGTCAGTCTTGTTCTCCTCTCTTCTCATACCACCCTAGATCCAGATGGTGCAGTATGTCATCTATTGTTGTGTTAAGTCTAGCAGTAAACACAAATGGAAAGATACATTACTACTGTTGTGTTAGAATGAAATATGTCAAAAAAACACCCACTCTCATAAAGCATAGTCACATACTGGTTAAACTCTGTCCAGATTTGTACCAAAAACAAGAAACAAGCGTCTGCCTGTCTTAAACAGAGCATTGATTTACTTGTGGGATTCATTTAGTCACCCTGTTTTTACCCGCTTACAACTGTACATAATTCAATAGGTGTCAATAATAGGTCCCCTGACTGAACACACAGCTCCAGGCTTTGGGGAACTGTGTTTTTCCTAATCAGACATACGATTTGACCCTTTGGTGGAGAAACTTTTAATTGTAACTCAGATGTTGTCTCGTCTGTGTAGTCTCTGGCAAATATTAAGTCCAAAGACATGCTGTTCAATGGCATGTGTAGAAGTGATACCTGAAGAAGCCCGCACCTGTACACAGACATACAGACACACAGACAGCCACAGTCGTGTATTCATACCACCTGCGTCTGCACGCACAAACGCAGAGATTAACCCACACAGCCGCCATTGTTTGAACTTAATTCAACTTGACAGAGGAAACACTGGCCCAGCCTGACGCTGCTTCTTTTGCATCCTCCTATTTGATTTTGCATTTTCAAAACAAACAATTTTTCCAAACAATTGTGGTTGAGCGTCAATAAGAAGCAGAAATGCTGATTTGTGGTAAGCAGCAGCCGGGGAGCAAGAGACATGATGGCAACTATTATGAACAGCTTAAATTCTGACAGCTGCAAAAGGAATGGAGACAAGTAAATGATTATGAAGAGGGGATGAAGGGAGCGGAGATGGAGGGTTAGAGTGGTAAACAGTGACATCATGGGCCTGTTTTAGAGTACTTAAACAGCCATGAAGCAGCTTTGGGGAAATATCTCTCAGACAAATGTGTCTCCAGTCTGTGGCTCAGTCTGAATATTATCACAATAACAGCAGTCGAGTAAAGTCTCAAAATGTCTGTTGCTTATTTTCTAAACCAGCTGTGTCCTGTTTTATTGTTACCACTCATGAACTCTCTGTAAAGACTGTCATTCATGCAGGGTAAGGTATATCTTAGTGCAGGGCATACTGATGGCACAATCAGTGCAGTTCTTTTTGAATAATTTAACTTTACTCAAACAATTATAATCAAACTTTGCAATTATGAATCTACACAGAGAGAACAGAGATTATTTGGGCTTGGACTTTCTGTGTGTATGTCATCTGGGGATACCGTTGCATTTTACTACCTTATCTTACATATTTAATTTGCACTACACTCGCTCAGCCCTAAATCAACTCAGGAATAGCAATTCTAGTAGATTCATCGTTTTATTTACTAAATTATCTAATTTCAGAGCAAATAATTGATTTTGTTGTACCAAAAATGGTCTTATATATGATGCAAGTGTCGATTCTTTGTGCTTTGACTCCACCTACAGTTTCCATAGAGCACCACATACTGTAGGCTGTCTTGAACTGATAGGAGGGAAACCCAAAAATAAAAACAAAAATAAAAATCCCATATGGAAAAAAAGAAAAACACTTTAACATCCCTTTAATAGTTTTAATTGTGGTTTCCTTGAAATAAACATTAACATGTAGATGTGGCCTTTATATGACCCAGTGTTATGAGAGTGAAGAAGATATTTTTCCCATCTCTGACAGTGGGCTCTCTCTCCCCACTCCCACTGGTCAGCAGACATCGTGCATGCTGACGTTCCTCACGTGACAGACCGCTGTTGATGACGAGGTGTATTTAAGACTTCTCACTGTGGTCTGGCACTCACGACCAGAGATGCAGCAGTGGTTGTGTTCATGTAGACCCTGTTCAGACCTTGTCATTTAGAAGTCATCTTGAATGAACCAGTCACAAGATGACAGCGCTAAGTTTATGTGTGAACAAACCCAGTGTGTCTCGATGCCTGTGCCTTTAGATCCAGCTACAGAAACTACATTCACAGGTGCTCTCTCTCTCTGTGTCTGGGTCACATCACATGTTGCCAGATTATTTAATATATGTGAATGCAAATCCATCCTCAGGGTACATTACACACCTCCTCCTCCTCCTCCTCCTCCTCCTCCTCCTCCTCAGCTGACCTTCCTCTGACCCGCTGCAATTTCACAGTGAACCAAAGGTATTTTTCTACTAATCAGTGCATGTACACGTATTTATTTTTAAACCGTACCATTACATTAACATTAATCAACACATTATTTAAGTTTTGTTTCATGTTGTAGCATTGGGAGTAGAGCTTCGAGTCACTCATCTCCTCCAGATTCTAATCTCTCTCGCACAGCTGCACACACATGCTGACACGCGAACACACTGTCACCAGGCGCATCTGTGCAGTCAGCGTCATTAAAAATAGAATTTTGTTTTCATGAAGAGGAATGACATCTGTGTTTATTTGCATACAGTTGGGGGGGAAGTGAGACCCGATCACATATGGTCACAGGAGATTTCAGGACATCCTGGACACATTTTAATGACGGGGGGTGAACAGAGGACTTAACGCTGTCTCTCAGGGACCACTGTCACTATCAGGTCTGAACGGGGCCATGGTTGTAGCAACTATCATGTGGAAAATCTTTCTGTTCAGCATAAGGGAAGGTGTATGGAAAGCTGCTCTGTGATACATCAACTGCCAACTCAAGAGGATCTTACAGTTCTCTTGTGAATTTTTTTTTTTAATGTTACAGAGGGGCTGGTGATAATACAGGTGTAATAATAAACAGTGGTTTAAGGGGGTTAGGTACGCCTTTTTAAAAGCTAGTGACCGGTGACTTGCATGTTGCACCTGTACAAGGCACAAACTCTGGACAGGACTAGTCTGGGTGCATGTTTCAGAGACTGGCTTCAGAGAACTCTGACCACTGATCTTCTTTGAGGGTCAGGACAACAGTTATGAACCCGGTTTGAACTACAACAGTGAGTGCCACAGGAGGGTGGAAAAGAGAGGGGGTCAGTCACATAATTTCACTTGGAGTGGCTGAACATCTGCATAGTTAAGCCAGCAAGGAGAAAATTGCTAATTTGGCGATGACTAATGTATGCACCAGCACCTGGGCTGCATTTTGGACAGTAGTATACTGTGCTCAGCTTCTGCTGTGGATGTGAAGGATAAACCTGCACAAATTGTTCACAGTTGCCACATTAACTGAGACTCTCTGGCGGTTCGTTCTAGAATTGAATGCTAGATATTTAAATTAACCCCTTTAATGAATGTCCGGCAAATGAAATGCCACAAGAAGAAATGTGTACCATGCCAACATTAGCAATGACTTGTCTTTATTGTATATAGACTCGCTGAAATGTCTCATGACAATGTCCTCCACTGTAGCATTGTCAGAAGACAAAGACACACATGATTGATGGCTCTGACAGTCCAGGGAAGTTGACAGGTGTGGAAGAGTGTTTTCCTGAGTCCTGACTCTGTACAGTGTGACTCAGGTGTTCAGAACTGAAATTGAGTTGGCTGTGGTCAGTGTTGTGCTGAAATTGGAGTATAAATTTTCAGCTGTGTCCTTTGACCAGGTTCACTTTCATTGGAGCTCTAGCTGGTCCACATTTTTTGAAACCATTTCTTTTCTCAGTTAATTGCTCTTCTTTGTTTTGTTCTCTTTGTCACTCATCTCACTTCTCTAGCTTATAATTTTCTTCATAAATGAAAGATGGGATCTTACATCACATGACAGACATTTCCAAATTAGGAGCATCATCAGTTCCCTGTGATTCTCAGCATTGCCTGAAAGGGAGAGCAGGGATTGGCTGTGTGCACCGAGATTCATCTTTCTGGCTCTTTTACAAGCCCAGGTCCATTTGTCCCAGATGCTAATCTGCCGAGCTCAGCTCTGAGGCCAGAAGCGCTGAACATGTATTTGGTGCAAAATAACATGAGCAGACATGTCAAGCCCATCCTGCTTGGGTTTTTGTCTAAGGCCTAGGGAAAGATGTGACACTTCAGGGAGGGCAAAGCCTCCACCACGAAGCTTTGGCTTTCACAGCTGTGGGTAGCAGATGCACTAAGGTTACAGGCACAGGCCTTCAGGGATGTCAGCAGTCTGCCCGCCAGGGGCTGCATACAAAGCATGCTCTCCAAAGAGAACTTAGTCCACTAAGTATTTTCTGGTCAGCCTTATAAACTCAGTTATGAAATGTAAAAGGTGTTGTTTCTGCTTCAGTTTCCATTATGAATTTATTGTGAGGGCATATAATCTCCCATTATTTGTAATTACATGCATAGTTTACATCATAACTACCTAAATACAAATGATGCTACTGTTGTCTACAGTCACTTTCACTTGGATAAGATTTTGATGGACAGATGTCATCATGTCAGACGGTGGGCTGGAATATTTCAACTCATGCTTTAATGCCTTTACTGCCCCACCAAGAAGAATGCCATAGAATGCATTTCTTTTACCTTTGGGAATATAATAACAATAACCACTATTTATTTATTTATTTATTTATTTATCTATTATTTTAAAAAATACCTGAAAAAGTTGGGAAAAAATGTGGTTTATTTTAGGAAATAAACAACACAAGTGCTCTGGGGAGTTACTTTATTGCTGTTGGTATGCAACAGAATATTTCAAGTTTACATTCAATAACCATAAAGTAGGGAAAACACAACAGATCCTCCTGTGATCCACTTCTGATTGTGTAGTTCAGATAGTATTGCATTACTAACATATTCAGGATGAATTGGCTCAGTGACATTTTTTTTTTAGACTGTTTTTGCATTTACACTATTTTTGTGGGGTGGTCGTGTAGAAGATCAACCGCCTCCTCAATACTGATGCATTTCAATCTTTGAGACTGATTTTCTTCAAGATCACATTAGCTTGACCAGACATGTGGGAAAAAAAACTGTTCAGCCAAAAGGCCACATCTGTCACTTCTGAGTTTCCTCCCAACAGGATAATCTGTGGCGACTGTTGATAACTGAGTGCCCTTTCACAGTTCCAACTAGACCAGATCCCACACAGGTTAAAATCTGCTTTAAATTCATTTAGTGTGGCCTCTGTGGCTTTCCCCACAGCAAATTAGTGTGAACTGACATACTATACTGTTGTATATTGTTTTAGCCAGTGACTCAGTATTCAAGTTTATTTTTTCTGTTAAAATATCCACAAGCATTTCCCATCTGAGGCTTAAGGTAAATGTAAAAAGAAAAGTACCTATTTGGTCCCTGTTGTCTGTTTGTCCATGACTGGATAGAACAGCAAGTAATGAAATGGGGAGAAGCAGGCATAAAACGAAAAGGGGGGGGAAAAGGGCGTCTGAGTTTGGGTGAGTAAATGCAAGAAGAAATCATCTGTTAAAATTCATTAGCCAAGCTTCTCTGAACACAAAATGACAAGACATTAAATATGTATTATTTATGAAATGTCTGTACTCTCTGAAAAGGGTGTCTAGTGCTGTTAATTACTCAGCCATTCATTCAGAAAAGATTATTTCAAATGGAAAGTGAAAGCAGGGCTAGACAGCAAAAGAGCTGTTAGTTTCTTTCACGCTATTTTTTAAATGACATTGGTGAAAATGGAAAAGCTAATTATGGTAGCTCTAACACTCAAAGATAATTTGAGGAGCAGCATGTCAGGTTTATTGACATCTTTTATGGAGTGATGTGGTGTGATGGCCACCAAGGAATCTCACTGGTGCCATGAGAGAATAGAGGAAAAAGTGCATGAAAAATTATTATTTGCAGAAATGACAATAACTAGTAGTTTTTTTATTATTATTATTCCCCAATTCCCAGGAAGCCCTGTTTGTTTCCAACTTATATTCATGGATATCAGCACTTTGTTGTTGATCATAATTCAAAATAAAAACCACTTACAAGATATCTGTTTGCAGATATTATCATATCATTTAACAAGACAAAAAGATAGCCTTTTGTATCAAGAGGTCCATTAGTTGATTTGAGGGCAGTAAAATTCCAGCAGTTTTAAGTTTTAACTGCATTTGAGCTTAAATGATTTAAGTGCGATTGTAATCAGTACTGATTGTGTCCCCTGCAACGCTGGTTCCCAATGCAGGGCACATTCACTGACATGGCTGGCAGGAGGGACACGAGGGAAAGAAAAGGCTCATCTGGCTTAAGTCCACAATATTCTAACTGCTCACTCCAGACACACCAAAGTCCACAGAGAATATCAACCATTTTTCTTGGCACAATACTTGCTGATCCACTGCTCTTTACTTCAGTAAGTTCAAGTGTTTTAATTTGTGAAGTCATTGTTTGAATTCCTTCACTTGGATTTTGCCATGTGATGCAAATTTACCAAGCAAAACAACATTGGACCAACAACTCCTGTGTCCCAGGGAGCGAAATGTAGTGATTTTCTCTATGGACTTTGGTGCAGAGGAGTGAAGAGTGGTCTACAAACGTAGGTTTCCCTTCAGAGAAAGCTGTCTAATTGTCTGATAAAACAGGTTCAGCATTGACTATCGGATCACTGATTGTTTCTTTAAGTTTATATACATATGAACAACGATCCTAAGCTTGGTGCAGATCGCCAGCAAACCTGAAAAATTATTTTTCACTTCTCAAAGTTGCAAGAGGCCATGGAGCATGATGCTGTATTTTATCATCAGCATGATTAGTTTTATTTTCCAACCCGAGACAAAAAGAGCAGCAGTAGTTTCAAGGTTTGTGATTTCTCCTTAAAGGCAGTCACCTGGCAAAGTGGGAACGAGGGGAGAGCATTTATCCACTTAAGGAGAGCCACCCCGATGATGTCAGTAACAGATGATTGCAAGACACTCCCCTCTCCATCGCAAGCACAACCTGCTTTGGTCACTGAGGGCAGAATGGAAAGAGGATGGGGGTAGGAAAGATAATTATCAGTATAAATGAAGCCCTGCAAACGATTCGCACGGTTGGGTCCCCTGATCTAGTCTCCAAGGCAACCTCACCATGCACATTTGTTTTGTAGATGAGTAATTACATCCAATTAGTGCCCTCTGAAAAAAAAAGAAGTCCTAGAAAGACCTATTGTTCTGGATAGATTGTGTGAATATTAATAGTGGGACGGTCTTGAGGTGCAGTGATATGATCGGTGATACTAATGCAGCTGTGGGCCCTCTCTGCCCAGTCTCATCCAGCATAACAGATCAGATAGCCAGTGATGAAAATATATGGCTTTGAGAATATGTACTTACAGTGTGTGCAGAAGTATCTGATTCACAGTCTTGTCCAGCTGCATACCCAGTAAATAAAGCCTGCAACACCTGCACAACATCTGACAACATGCAAAAGTGAAACATTCTCAGATTTCTTCACCTGGTCCGATGCTACGTAAAGACGCAGAAAATCTGTTGACGTCACCACATAAGAAAAATGCTTATTGTGCCATTCACATGTTTTACCACACTGCATTTTATATGCTTGTTGGTGTAGATTTGATAGGTAAATTGCAAAGCCAAGCAGACACAGTGTTTATTCAGCTCTATATTTAGCCCATATTGCTCTTGGCTAATTTTTGAATCAGTTTTGTGTGTAATCAGATATTAGATATTATGTTCTGCTGACAGTTTAGCACTTCCCCAATCCAATTCTTCATATTGCTGTAGTCAAAATATACAGGAAACTAAGATTGTGTATGTAGCTTTGTTAACTGCCAGCTCCTCTGCACCAAAGTCCATACACAAAATCAGTGATTTTAGATCGCAGCACATAGGAGTTGTTAATCCACTACTGCCTCCATCAGCAAGTTCAAATATGTTATTATGTGATTTTTGTGTTCATCCTCCTCGATTTACACTAGAATCACAAACTTTCCAAAACAGACAGCTATAGAGTTCTGGTAGCTGATGTCACACAACCAATCGGGCTCTCTGGCAGAAACAAAGCAGTTCACCTCCATAGACATATTATACTAGACAACACATAAATCAGGCAGTATGTGAGACAACTTGTCAGTGCTCCAGCTGTTTTCTTCACAAAAGTGAAGCTGGTGTTATGCCAAAACAGCCAGACACAGGCTAAGAGGAGAACATTTTACTGGATCCCCACAGAACAGATTCTGTGGTTAACTTTTGGTAAATCTAGTCTGAGTCCAGGATTTACCAAGAGAACCACAGAATCTGAATTAGTCTGCACAGCAACGATAACATGGCAGTTAATTTACATGACACTGTCCATTGCTAATGAAAACATTATGCTAATGCAGCACTTACCCGTCCAGTGACAACAACACCATCTTTAGCCGTTACTTCACAGTTAGATGTTTGTCTCAAAGTCAGATTGTGTCCATTTGTTTCCCTCCAGACTTGTAAACTTTCAGTGACTCTCTGGAGTAAGATGAAGGGAATTTCATCAGGAGGTTGCAGATGTCAGGATACTGCAGGTCCTTCCCACCTGTTTACAAACTAAACAACGGATACATTTTCTTTTGTTTATATTTATATTGATCAATCTCCATGGATTTAAAGTGTCAGTGAACTCTGACAGTTGAATCCAGCACCGGTCCCATTCATTTTTGCTGCATCTTAGACTACCGTGATGGTGGTTCATATAAACTGAGTAACGTGATGCCTGGAGCTCTATAGACCAGCACATCCTGAATTCACCATTCAAGTTTTCTAATTTTCTCAATGGACTTTAGTGGGTTTAGATTTGAAGGCCAAATTAAAATGCCAAGCATACACTTTATGTATTTAGATTTAACCCCAGATTGCTACTGGCTCATTTTGAATCCGGTCTGTGTGAGATTAGCTGTCAGATATTTGGTCTGCTGTCTTGGAGTTTGAGCACTTCCACAGTCCGAGTCCCTGTGTTGCTGCTGTCAAAAGCTATGACACGGACTGCAGTGAGCTTGTTTTAATATTAATGTGATGGTATTTTACATGTTGTGGCTAAAACAGTAGTCTGTAGATGGGTAGGAATTTCATTTGTTTTAGCTGGGGCTTTTTGGTCACTGTGAAGGGCATTTTTATCTTATGTTGGAAAATACCTTTTTACTTCTTTCAGAGTACCACCACAGATTACCCAATCACATTTAAGACTTAAAATTTCATCTGCACTGTTATAACTGTTTATAGGACATGATGTAAATGTGGATTCTAAACCCAGGAAAATTATTATTTACCAAGTTATGTTACATGATAGATCAGTATTCAATGACTGTATGTTATCTGGCATGTAATAGGCAAACACCTTTGAAGTGACATCCCCTACATAGCAAAAGACAAAAAAAGACATATACAATATATACACATATCTCATATCTTACATACAGTATATACATACATTCATGCTGAATGGACAGATAAACTGTCTTTCAGTCGTCAGCGGGTCCGTTTTTTTATTTCCTCCCTCTTTTTTTCCATGTTTACAGTCAGTGCGAGCTCTACAATGCTGTCGGTCAATAGAGTCGTAAAGTGTGAACATAAAAGTCACAAGTTCCAGCCAAGCAGAGAAGCCATTTAAAACTTGTAATGTGTGTTAACACAGTGTAGACGATATATTAAAAGAAAACTTAATGGGATTCAGTTGTTGACAATTACAACCTGATCTCAAATGAAAATATTGTCACTGTGCCCAGTTTTGAAGCTGTGCAAAGTCTCCGGCTGTAATATTTGGATTATACTACTACTATATATAATAATAAATATATTATTATTATTATTATGATTATTATTAACAATAATAATTAATAATGATAATAATAATAATAATGTGGATATTTGAAAGAAAATATGTTGAATTACAGTTCACCAATGAGACATATGGAAAGAGAAGTCTGTTTGGTTCCACTTTACCATGCCTCTGCTTTTGTGATAAATTTAGAATGACTTCCTTATGAATTCCCAGTAACTTGGTTTGTGCTGTTGTCAAATTCCCGCCATTATAATTACTCCATTGATCCAGTTTCCCTCATTAGCAAGGCCAATCAATTTTCAGTGACATTTGTCTAAGTGAAGTAAATGGAATGATTGCTTCTTGAGCTTTGTTCAATGTGTCAGGCATTATGTGATGTACGTGGGAAGCCTGCCATATTTGGAGCCTATAATTTGATGAGTGGGCAGACAGCCCACAAGTGGTGAGATCAGAGTGCTAAAAAGCATTGGCGAGGAGAAACATGGCTGGTGCTTAGATTCCATTTGGCAGAAGTGGACTGTCTCTGTCTGAATGGGTAGAGGTGAAGTGGCTTTGAATGGCTATTGGCTCCAGGACCCTAATAAAAAACACATACACACAGCATGGGGAACCCAGCATGAAGAAGTCACAGTCACCAATCTCAGTACCTCCTGTGTAGATTAACTCTGTTATCACAGAGGTGTGAGAAGTAGTCGTTGCTTTTAATTGCACTCTTTATACGAACAGCTTGTCTCAGATTAAGAGGACAAGCAATAAATGTCTGCGCAACTTATCGCCGAGTGACATTTTCTTAACTGTTGATAATCCACCATCTGTGCCAAAGAAAGAATTGTTCCAAGGGGCCAGTCTGGGACGTGCTCAGATTTCAAAATGCCACTCATCAATAAACATGAATGTGTCTATATCTCCTTCACATGAAAACCTTATCATCTGTTAGTTTTTTGTCAGGAAAAAAAAAGGCTTTAAATTAATTATTGATTGTTGCGCTTTTTGTGTTTCTTTGCATTTAAATGACAAAAGCTTTCTTTAGGTACTATGACAAAGAGTTTCCAGGTTTGAAATGACAAATGTATTGATCTGTGTTTTAATTATGTTATTTATTTCATTTTTTTTCTCAAAACACGAGGGCCATGGATCAGTTATGGAGCAATCAAAGGCCACTTTCAGACATGGCATTAATGTTTATCCTCATTGATCTGATGGCATGTGGACAGTGCTAAGTAGGACTGTTCAACCTAACATTTAAATGTGTCCTCCTCTGATCACATACTGTATGAATGGGTCTAGCTCCCCTGCCCTTTATTCAAATACGCACTGATGTCATGTCTGTTCATTTTTTTCAATGAAGCGTGTTTACTGGCGTGTGTGCACGTGTGTGTGTCTGTATATGAGTGACAGAGAGAGGAAAGAAAGAGATGAGGGACGTTTGAGTGATTCAAAGCTCTATTTACGCCGCTGTAACGTGGAATGAGAAAGAGTCCAGTGTTATCAGCTGCCAAATAAATATATGAGCCCTGAATAGTGTAAAAAAAAAATTAAAGTGCCATGCATCAGATGACATCAGCTGAGGTGCTAGTCTCCAATGCATCGTCAGGACAAATTGCAGTCATACATGCTCGGCCCCATTTGGCTTGTAACTGGTCGCATGTTCAAATCTCTGAACAGGTCAAGGGCTGGGGTGCCCCGAGCCCTACTGGTTCACTACTGTGTGTAAAAAAGATGGGTTGGATGCAGAGGTCAAGGTCCACTATCTCTAATTGGTGTGTGTATTCAAATAAAAGTAATTCTAATGAAGCCACATGCTGAACGCCGAATGTGGTCTCTGTGACTGGATCTGAGGAGGCATTCAGGACCGACTGGAAACCTCTTAACCTCTACTCACATGATCTGCTCGTGATCATCCGGATCATTCAGGATGGATGTCAGTATCAGGTCTGAACAGGGTCAAAGTATCAAAGCTGTTGCTCCACTGTATATTTTATGTTTTTGTGTATTTTATTTTATTGTGTCTTGTCATTGTTCCACATGAGTCAAGTCCTGTAACAATTGTAAATTGAGTAAGTTGCCGAATGTGGTCTCTGTGACTGGATCTGAGGAGGCATTCAGGACCGACTGGAAACCTCTTAACCTCTACTCACATGATCTGCTCGTGATCATCCGGATCATTCAGGATGGATGTCAGTATCAGGTCTGAACAGGGTCAAAGTATCAAAGCTGTTGCTCCACTGTATATTTTATGTTTTTGTGTATTTTATTTTATTGTGTTTTGTCATTGTTCCACATGAGTCAAGTCCTGTAACAATTGTAAACTGAGTAAGTTTTAAACATGGGCTTTCAGGGAGAGATAATAAACTGTATGTGTTCATAATTGCAGGGTCAGTGTATATCCTATAGGGAGGGGGCAGGCACATGGTAGGAGCTGTAGGGGAGGGAGGGCAGGGAGGGCAGCCAGCCAATTAAAACAGACAACAAAAGGATGTGACCTAAGTCATGGTGTTTACCTGGACACACCACCAAGATAAATGCTCAAAAATCTGGACACTGAATATATGAGGATGAAAATCAAAGTTGATTTCCACAATGATGGAGTCCCCCCTCCCCCTCCCCCTCCCCACTCTATACTGTATCTCCCAGGCCTCCCCGATTATGGGTTTTACTCTGCGCCCAGTGACCAGAGGGGGGGGCCCTGCTCCTTTGCTGACTATGGCTCCCTGGGGCCCCAAGCGGCTCAGATGCTGCACAGTGAGCATGCCACCTCCGCCTGCAACTCCCCCCTCCAGCACCTACACAGCCCGGATCAGTTTAAGAACCCAGGTTTGTATATGCGCATCTATCACGTTTTAGACTTTTCAGTTTGTTTCATGACATTATCCCATACAAAGTTTTCTTTTTAAAATCCCCATTTCCAAAAACACTGATAAAACTGTCTTGCTGACAAAATAGCATTGCATGCTTTCCTACTTTTTTGTTGTTTCTTTGTGAGGATGCAGCCCCTGCTTGCACAAACTGTAGGGGAGCAACACATACTATACAGGGTGTATGGTATGCAGACTTCATGTACTGTATGTAACCACAAACAACTACTGATGGTACTGCGGAGTACAGAGGCCTCCGTGTCAGAGCTCAGGGTCATGTAGATTTTTAAGCAGCAAAGAAGTGAGTATGTGTGAGAGTGAGTGTATCCGTGTCAAGCTCTCAGTGTTTAAAGTGTTCAAATGACATGATGCTCATGTAGGTTCTGTGTGAAATGAGAAGAAATGCTGCACAAATGTTCAACACAGCAGACAACAGTTTTGCATAACCTGTTTCGGATCGTCCTTATGTAATCACAGCTTTCAGAAGGGTGATGTTCCACTGACAAGTAAAATAAATTCTAAAGTGACATTTCAAATCAGCTTTTGTCTAGTACAAAAAAATAATCACACACTCACTCTATTTGATAGAGAGCAGATGCTCCTCTTCACAATAAGCAACCATTTTTGACATACTATATCTCTGATCATATTTGTAATGACATGGCATAACAGGGTTATGTCAGTGTTGCACAGTTTAACAGCCAAGCTCTGTTTCAAATGCACGTGTCGTCCACATGCTTCCGCAGTTTTAGAGCCACAAAAGCAGCAAGCTCCAGACAAACTGTGTTTTAGTCTGGACAGGCAAGAACGTAGACCTCTGAAACAATGACACAATTACGCCTGGTTCACACTGTAAAAACAGTAAATTAAGCCTAAACTGACCAAAATTTAAGGTAAGAAATGTGGACTTAATATAAACTTAGTTAATATAAACTTACTTGAGTAAAGTGACAAGATTTCATGCAAACCATCAGGTTATATTTTTATATATTCCTTTTTAGGCAAAAAATAAGAAATGGAGCCATTTACCGACATGCAAATGCTCATGGTACCTGAGCAGTCACAGGATATAGTATGGATGCAGATTACTTCTGAAATGGAACTAAAATACTCTCCCGCACACAGATAATCTTAACTGAAAACACAGTTTTTCAATAAAAAGTAGCAGTATGGATGAAGCCTCGTGTGTTGCTGCTGCTGAGCCTGAATACTGCCACAGTCTTCAGTCTTATGCATCTCCACTTTACGATCAAAACAGGAAAACATAAAACAATAGAAATGTTGGAATTTCCCACAAACTCACAAGCAGTAAAAGAACACAAAGGCAGACTGTTTAAATACAACTCCAAATTCACAAATATGGCAGATTTCTGTGCAGCAGGCCCACTGCTCTCGCTCTTATGTGGTGTAACAGTTGTGTAAGTGCAGTAGCATGACCACCATTCAGTAGTGCATGCTCCTCTTTGCCTCCTGTAGATCAGTTAAGGAGTGTGACGGTTTTTATTTCATGCACAGCTGCAGAAAAAAAACAAGACAAATTAATTCACAGCTAACAAATGCCAGTGCCATTGTCTGCTGATTTTGGTTGCAGCGTGGCTATTTATAATGCATTATAGCTGACACAGGAGTGGAGACGATCCTGTGACATGAGTCAAATCATCCCCGTGTGTGTGTGTGTGTGTGTGTTTTGTTTTGTTGTTTGTTAGTTTGTTTGTTTTTATCAGCAGCACACTGCCTGTGATTGTGTCATTCTGTAAAACAGTTTTTATGATGAAGAGTGAGTCACTCCTGCTCTTTTTTGTTTGGAATTTTTGTTTTGGTTTGTTTGTCTTGCCTGAGAGGATATTTTCAATCCCGAGCGAATCAGCAGTTTTATCACTTACATTGTTTGTTTTTTTTCATTTTGTATATTTGCATCCAACCTTGACCCAAGCGATGTTAAATTTGACAGTAATATCACATTTCTGAGTGTTTTTTAGTTTTTAAAAGTAGATTTTGTGCACGGCAGCATTCATTTGAAGGTGATGATGAAGTGGAGGTGATAGATTAGCCGTATTTCATCAATCACTTAATTACTGCTTAGGTGAGCAGTGTGCTCCTCGCAGACACAAGGTGAAAAATCTGTTGCACAGGTTTCCTTCCATTCTTTGTTGAGAATAGTCAAGTCTCCATAGGCAGTCTGATGGCAAGTCCATCAATATTCTTCTTGTGCACAATGCATCTGTTTTTAAGCAACAGATGACTAAGAAGACAAAGGGAGGCAATAAAGCACATGTGTAGGTCTGTGTAGGGGCATGAACTAAACTCAGCATTTTTATTATCTGTATAGAGAAGGATGACACTTTAAAGGGATAGTTCAATTTTGTTAAAGTGTTGAAAGAGGTGCTGACTGCACTGTGCATGCCCAGTGTGCCAGGAATCAGCTTGAGACAGTGATGCTTGGTCTACATGAAAACATGCCTGTCAGCTGTCAGGTTCTCCTAATACATAATAATACCTTACCTCATAAAATCCATGCCTGCTCAAGTCTAGGGTATCTTAAGAATATGATGGCCACTTTGTCTTGCCGTTAGACAGCCTTCTCTGTCTAAATTTTTTTGTGAAAGATTTCAAACTCCATAGTCACTAAATGACACATTTGAAGTCATTGGCGAAGGCAGTAGTAGAACAGGACATGATGTTAAATTGCTGATTTTTTTCCCAAAGGACTTTGGTGTGGGAGAAATTTAGTTTCCAGTATGAAAAGGCTGTTTAATGGTTAAGTAAATCTACAAACATATTCTCAAGAAAGCAAAGACTTAGGGTAGCACTGATGTATTGAGCATTTTGCTGAATGGCTAAAATGGGGTTTTCCATGCGTCCCTGCAGACAGCCATGTTTTGAGTGAGAGCGAGCATCTTTGGCTGGAGCTGGTTCTCGGTGGACGGAGTACACACAGCACAGTCACACAGCCACTGACCATGTGTCCGTCCCTCATCCTGCATATTTCAAGAAACTTGAACTGGAGCTTGGTGATGTGGAAAAAAAAATCGATATCAATATATAAAATGATATAATCAATATTTCTGAAAGGCTGTGTGATATGGCTCATAAATAAGATCTGGATATTTTTAGTCTATATCCCCATATACAATATAATGTATATGTGGATATAAAGCTGCACACCGACTCATGAAAAGTTTTCTTTTTCAGATGTTTGTGCTTTAAAAAGGAGAGTGACAATACACTGTAAATATACTCTAAAATAAAATATCCACTTCTTATCTGTATTACATGATCTTAAAAGAAAGGTAATATATATGTTTCAGATAATATCTCGTTTATTTCATGGGCTTTTGACTGGTAAATGCAAAGAATATTTATGTGTGTTAGAAACAATGAATTTAAATATAAATATGGTCAAATTGTGTCTGCTATAACACAAAGAATTAGGCTTAAAATTAAAGAAATCATGTTAAGTGACTTTTTAAAATATAATTTGTTGATTCTATGTATTTTTTAATCAATATATGTAATATTTACCTATAATAAATATCATGATTATCAATGCAACAGCATTTAAAACCAGAAAAAAAATCATCATAGATACCTTATCCTGATATGACAAGATCTTAGATTCCCAATATTGATATAATATTGATATATTGCCCAGCCCGAACTTGAACTATTAATTAAATGAATTCACCCGTGTTACAGTTTGTTCCACTCTGCACAACAATCTGACTCATATTCTTTGCTCCTAAACCTAAATGTAGCCACAAAAATGCAAAAGAAAAAGAAAATATAATAAAAGATGTTACAGGAATAGTGGTGAGACACTGTAATAAAGATCAACATGGGATGTGAGGAATTCCATTTCACCCCAAAAAGATCCTTAATCGTATCATCTGCAAAGGCCAAATACAGGAAGAGCAGTCTCACACTTAAACAGCACCATCACCTCCACCAGGAGTGTGTGATAGACCTACACTGTCTAATATGACGCAGATAAAGTGAGCAGTAATGTGCTAAACATGCTGACAGTGATACTCTTCAGTTACTGCTTGTGTGTCTGCAGTTGTACCTACAAAGCTTTTCCTCTCAGGCATCTCAGCGATCATGAGCTCATATATACACAAGATGGAGCTTTTTCTGCACTTGGAACATTTTTCTTTTTAATGCAGCCATAGAGGGTTTTTTTGCTCCACAGTCTGTCTGTGAATAAGGGTGAAATGGAGGGTTATGCGAAACTGACAGCAGAGTAGATTGCTGTTAAGAGATCGTTGCATTTTTCTTTCTCCCTGACATTTTTTTTCCTTGTGTTGCCAACAACATTGGCCTTTAGTTGGCATCTGGACTTTCAAAAGGCATTTTATTAGTCAGAGTTTTTCTTACTCACAGGGCAAAGGTGGTAAGTCATGTACAGTATTTCTTTTTTATCCCCCCCCGAGTTTGGGTCTACAGGTGAACTTGGGTCAAGCTTTTATATTTCCCCCTTTTGCCTCCATTTCTTGTCTCATACTCATCTTTTGCTTTATGTTCCTTGGGCACATTGATAAGCTGAAAATATCAAGAATGATATTCCAGCCGGTATCTCTGAAACAGGTCATATAGGAAAACACAACGCAAACACAAATCTGCATTCAGAGTGCTCTAGTGAAATCTTTAATCTTTTTTTTAATAAATGACAAGCCACATATTACTCCTCTTATCAAACAGCCAGTGTTGTTTTTCAAGTACTCCCTCACATTTTGCATGGTGACATTTATGCTGCAACCTTACTAGTTTCCTAGCATGGTGGAAGTATTTCCAGCAATGTGCTCGTGTTGTATCTTGCATGTTTATACAATGTGAATGTTACTCCTGTGCATAACACACACAGCATGTAGATTATATGGAGAATATCATACTGGATTCACTCTTCATTTTGTCATTAGAAAACAAATCCAGTTTTTAAACCAAATTCTAAGATTAAATTTACTCGTAACATCGACTAAAAGAAAAACCCTCTGAGACAAAGTATGAATCCAGTAATGTGTTCTTTTGAATCAAACATCCGTGCAAGTCACAGTTAAGTATGAATAGAAAGCAGCGATGGTTGGTGAGGTGTTTCTGAGCTGCTCTGCTCCCTGCTGTGTTTGTATGCAGGCACTAACCCGTCAAGACCCGGAGGTTTTCCTGGTGCTAACAGTCCAGGGCCCGTGGCTGACCTGTACGGACCGAGCAGCCAGGATTCAGCTGTGGGCAACTACATCAGTGCTGCTAGCCCCCAGCCCGGCTCTGGGTTTGGCCCCAGCATCACAGTGAGTAGTCAAATGTAGACTTTGAAGTCATGTCTGACTGCACTCTGAGCTCAGTTGCTGCTTCTGTGTCACAATACCACAACTAAAATTAGACACTAAGCACATGCACCTGGCTTGTGATTGTGATCCTCTGTGACACACCAGATTTTTTAGTACAAATAGAAAAGCATACTAATGATCAGACTTTACACTGTGCTGCTGAATCGATGAAAATAACCTCTTTAAAAGTATCGCAAATCCAATGCATTTAATAAAGTGCAAGTGTGGTCTATTTTTCCTACTTTCAGTGCAGGTTTTTGAAGCTTTTGTACTCCAGGTTAAACCCAGCCTTGGCTCTGAAAGTTATCTCTTTCAATGTAAATGTTCATTCCCCTAAGCTGTTGCACATATGACCTTTCTTCAGACCCTGTGTCGCTTATTTTTAGAAACCCAGCTGTCCCAGAGTTGAGTTTGATCTGACCCCAGGACAAAGGATTTTTGTCTGGCCCACTGTCCTTGCTTAGGTATAGTTGCTCTGTAGGGGGCTGTTGCACTTTTCCTCCTGCTGATCTGTTAGCTGCTGGTTGCCATGTCAACTCATAAGTGTTAGACTGCTGAGGCTACCATAGACGACAGTAGGAGAGGGGTGTGCTTAGTCTGATGATGTCTGCCTTCTGTGGACGAGCAGCAGCTTCTTCATACTCTCTCCTCTAGTTCCTGACACAGATCGTGGCACTCTTCTTATTGTACATCCCTGTCTTTGAGAGCCAGTAAAAAGTTCAGTGAGTCTGAGGAGGACGGTGTTTGCCCACTTACAGCCAACAGGCTCCATGCACAATATTGGTGACCTTCTGATGATCCAAAAAGTAGCCAAACCACACTACTCACAGTAAGTTAGGGATATTGTGAGAGAGAGAGTCTCAGTGGATGTCATACCCTTTTCAATGTGGCATCAATTTCAACATTCTGTGGGTATTAGAAGCTGGTATTGTCAGTAATTCATTCCAACTTCATCATTCAAACAGCCATGAACACACGACGTCACTTAACGGTCGAGCAGCGCCACCTGGCCATAGCGCGCCTTCGGGTCGGTGGCAGGCAGCAGATGTTGCTCGTGAACTTGGTGTGTCTCATTCATTATTAGTAATATCAAAGGGAACTTTTACTTATTCCATTAAAATTCAGACCAAATAGGAAAAGCACTCATGTAAATAACAATATCCCTAACTTAATGTGAGTAGTGTACTTTCCAGTTTATTTCTCGTCTATATCCACATCACATTGGCTTAAGAATATTAAATTAAAAATAAATGTCCACTGCTGTGTTGATGACTGTTTCCCTGACCCCAGAATCAGGTGTGAAAAGGAATTTAAGCAGTGCAAATCAAGTTATCTGCATAATTATAAGGGAAAGTAATAGTGTGTATAAGTAACTCTATAACTTTGTGTTTGTTTAAAATACTAGCTGTTTTATTAAACATAAACATAAAGCAGTAGATAATGAATGAATGAAGCTTGCATTATGAACAAATACAAAGCTATGGCAAGTTAGCACTAACTACCTTCATACTTATGCAGCAAACTCAATGTGTACAGCTTGAAATCTTTTCTTTTTTGCTCACTTCTGGTGACAAGAGGAACAAACATCAACAATGCACTGGACGTCATTTGTGCTTTTTTTAAGAGATCTTTGACATTTTTACAGCAAAGTGCAGCGGATGGAGAATGAAAGTAAATTGGAAACTGTTTGTTAACTTTTGCCAAAACTGCGGGTTCACCAACATACACGAGAGAGCTAAATCATGCTCCTTCTTCAGAAAGTGTTTCACAGAATGTGTGCTTCCCTGTAGCACATTTGATCGAGTCACAGAACAATTTTCCCAGTTGTGTCACTCACACAATTGATTCATCCAATTCAACCAAGTATCTGGAGTAAACACAACTGCTGACTACTTATTCTGGGCTAATGCTAGAGTCAACTATAGGAACATGTAATCATCAGTTTGAATGAAGAATCTCACACATATTTTAAGAACTTACAAGTTTGCTTGCTCAGTTTGGGTCAACCCCTCTTCACCCAGTCTCACTCACTCAGTGCGCTCTTATACAGTAACTGTCCTATTTCTGATACAACGTAGGGTCTTTGGAAAAATGTCAAAACAACATGGTGTTACAATTTTCTTTACTCAAGTTCCAATATTTCAACTTAAGCAACTGAAGCAAATGGGATTTGTGTTGTGGGGATCCAAACAATTTACGTCTTGGCTTTAAATATCATTGCACAAAAGATCTGCTTTGTATTTGATGACTGTGCACCATAACAATGGAGCAGGTTAGGAATTCAGGAGGCTCCAATTTCACCTTGTCTCAGCAGCTCCATCAGTGACTAGCATTTCGATTAGCACTCCAGAGTTGGTCTTCAAAGTGAATATGATGTGCTCATCCAATTACAATGCATCATTATCTATTCACTGTGTGAATGTTCAGTTAGAAATCTCAAGTATGGCTGAATGAACTGTGTAAGAACAGCCAAAGACTGC
Source organism: Brachirus orientalis (assembly GCA_016785285.1). Classification (NCBI taxonomy): domain Eukaryota; kingdom Metazoa; phylum Chordata; class Actinopteri; order Pleuronectiformes; family Soleidae; genus Brachirus; species Brachirus orientalis. The sequence goes on along the minus strand of JAFBJR010000197.1, from coordinate 593,597 downwards.
ATCAAATGATAGTCCATTAAATTAAATTAGCTTTACTTAGCTCGTGATCCACATAATCAAATGATTAAGACTTCATTTTTTTTTTTTAGCAAACTGACAATCCTCCATCTTCCTAAAGGGAAACATTAATGTGTTTGTCTACTTTTGGACCTCACTGGATAAGTCATTAACTAGTTCCTGGGAATGTAGAGAGCAGGAGCAGGACTGCTGAGTCATGTTTCTACTGTTGTACATGACTGAACTGAGTGAAGCATTTTAAATTGTCAAATAACACCTGCTTTCTGAAATTAGCAAATGTTGAGCGCATGCATTGCTTCACTGAGGGGAAATAAGAAGCCAGTTAGTACTGCAAGAAAACAGGGTTAGAAGCTCTTCAAAGTCTCTACAGATTGCAAGATGTGCATGAAAGTTATATACTGTATATGTTGTTGGTGTGCCAAAAATCCACTTAAGACAAGGTTAATATAGGGTCCCCCTAAAAAAATCAAAAACAATACTTTTCAAGCTCACAGGGACACAGGAGCTGCTGGTCTACTGCTGCCTCTTTTGGTAAATGTACTGTACGTGTGTTCAAGTGAACACGTGATTTGAAACACAGTGGTCATAAAATAGAATATTTCTAACTTACTAATGCAGGCAGCAACAACTCTTGTGTGCTGTGATGTAGACTCATTCCTTTTCTCTATGACCGTTGGTGTGCTTGGAACGAAGCAATAACAACTGTCGTTTTCAGTGGGAAAAGGTCGACTAATAAAGGAAGTAACATATTCTTCATATCACATCATAAACAAGCAGGCAGAGTTTTCTTTAGGTGAATCTTTGTTTCAAGTGAGTAAAATCTGTGTTTTCAGATAGTAGTTCAACACCAGAAACTTTTTTTTTTAATGTAGAAAAATTGTGCATGAATCCATGTAGTCAGGTTGTTACAGTTTAGAAATGTGTCAACCTAATTTTAATTTAACTGATTTATGATATACAAACAAGCTTAACAGCCTATTAGCTGTTAACCTCCTAAGCAAACCCTTTCTTATTTATTGTTTTAGGTCCACTGGCTATCTGCCATAATCTGTTGCTCTCAGTGTAGGAAGCAAAAGATTAGTTATGAAACACCAGACTGGATCATTTTCAAAGCAGATTTAGCAACAGATAGTTTACAGATGGAAATTAGACAATTTGTTTGCACTATTTTCTACTTGTTTCAACAGTTTCTAACAGTTTAGTGTTGCATTAGAAAATATAACAAGTCTTGGAATGCAACAAATATTCATAGAGAAATATGTTTTTCTTTCCATTAGGCATTTTGTAATTTTTTTAACCAGTTGTAAAAATACAAATAAATAAAACTAGAGAACATAATATTTTGTATCTATACAATAAACCAATTTTTTTTCCGATTCTCATACAGTATGTTAAGTGTGTCTATTATAATACCACATACTAAAAGACCACTTGAGAGTGCGGCAAAGCAGAGAGGTGACATGACCTCTCAGTTTACAGCATTAAAACAGAAAGTTATTTAGAACCAAAATGTGTTTTTCCTGCGTCATGTCTTCACTGTGGACGCCGCTGAACTGGACACACATCACATCATTTGTGCCACAAACCTCACACTGGTGTGTTTCCCCTAACCCTAACACTCTAAATAATCCCTGTAGCCAATATCTAAACAGCCACGGTGAAGACAGAGTAATGAACTCGACTTTTTTAACGAGACAATTGGAGAGCAATTAGTTGATGGAGGTGATAAGGACAGATAATGACCGTTGAAAGTGCTTCTCTTTTTACTGGTGTGTGTGAATCTAAGGATTTCTGCAGCACAGTGACCTGATAACAGCTGTATATGTTAACACGAATGGGGTTTTCTGTATTATTATTATTATTATTATTATACTCACCACATATTTTCTTTAGCTATCGAGGATGTTCTTACCTGAGTCCTATCCTGTCATAAAACAGCGTCTGCATGTTGCCCCAGACACTGTCTGCCCATTCCAACAATTTAGATGTTCACTATACAGTATATGGAAATACTCTGTGCTCTGCTGCTCTGTGTGATCCAGCTGAATCAAGTGGTTCACCTTCATGCTACTGTAGCTACAAATAAAAATGATATGATACTCACTTTTCTTTCCTTGACATGCATACTGACAAAAGCACTAACTGTACACTTTTAGGGCCCGTTGATTGCAACAGCTTTTACAAATGGATACCATTGAGCAGGTGGCCGGTTGCCATCTCATCAGAGGTATTGCATTTTATTTACTGTGCATTTCTCTCTCTCTCTCTCTCTCTCTCTCTCTCTCTCTAATGTTTGTTTACTTCATTATTCATTGTTTATTCACCTTTTAAACTGATAGAGCTTCTAGTTAAGTGTGAACGTTACACATGGTTCGTCTTGTCACAAGAGGCTTCTAGGGGCAAGTTGATCTGTTTGATTCCCTAACAAGAAGGAAGAAAGAAAGAAAGAAAGAAAGAAAGAAAGAAAGAAAGAAAGAAAGAAAGAAAGAAAGAAAGAGTCACAATTAGGGATGGGATGATATACTATACATCATTTTGTCATGCATCATCATAAAAAGCACTGACAATAATAATAATAAGTTAATCATACTGAATTTCTATTATCAGGATCATCATTCATGAGGAAAATATCTAATATTGTCACTTGAAAATGCCAATATAGTCATAGTGATTTACTGTAAAGTGCCACAAGGGGGAGCCTGTTCTGAGGCATTTATAATAGTCTTATTCAAGATTCTCCCTTTTCACGTAAAAAACTATTTTTGCTATTATATCAATAATATTGTAAATTTGGTACTTTGGTCAGTATAATAGTGACATGAAATGTTTATTCCATTCAGCAAAACAGTAGGAACCAGAAAGAATTCCTCTCCTCCCATTGGCCTTCGGGTCAAAGCTTCGCCCCCAAAACACTGGAAGACTTTTTTATTATTATTTTGTAACATTATTTTGTAACATAGGGGTTTTTAGCCATATAATTATTGTTTGTTTTAACATAACTGACACAGTATTCCATCCTCTGTATGTACACCTCCATACCAATTTGTGTACAAATAGTTCATGAACATAAATAACAACCAAAGCATTTGCTGTGAAACCAAAATGTAAGGTTTAAGTGATTTCAGTATATTTCATGCTATTTTTAGAGATTTTTCAAGTATCACAATCATATAACATCATGTGGATTTTGATCAAGATCATGGTGACATGAAGTTTTCACATACTGTCCCATGCCCAGTGATTATAATGAATCACATGCATGCTACCATGTACATGATTGCTAAATGAAATTTCCATCTGTCATTTGTTCCTGAATCACTTTTTTAATGTTATTTGTTGAAATCCTCTTCACTTCATTGATGGATGACCATCAATAAATAAAGGTCTCTTGTAAAGAAAAGACAATCTGGCGTTGCTCTTGTCAAAGCTCCACCTTTAAAACACATGAACACAAACTGGGCTCTAATTTCATGGCACAGTGCAAGGTGGTGCAGTGCCACAAAAGCGGGAGGTGTCGACAGATTCAGCTTGGCGCAGTGACAATTTCATGCCGAAAGCTCGACAACTCCAACCTGGTCTACTCTCAAGGCAAAGCGCAAGGCAAAGCGCAGCCGGTCTAGTGGTAATTTGGCTGACTGGTGCACAGTATGCACACGTCACCAAAACCTCACAGGCCGGTTTACAGAATGTCAGGCACATTTCAATGCAATTAATAATCACGACAACCACTATTTAATGTAACTGTCTGAATCAGCACATACATTTATATCTATATTGACTGTCCCATCACATCGTGCTATGCGTACTATGCAACATAGCACACAACATGGAGAGGAGCTCATTTGATTTGTGAAGACTGTGTTAAGACTGGGTTTAACACAGTCTTCACCAATCAAATGAGCTCCTCTCCTCACCTTTTAATGTGCTGCGGCGAGGCGCGGTGTACGTTTCGTCTCACCATGGACAGAGAGACAGCTGCAGCGTCAGACGGAGGAAAACTGATGTTCTGGTCCGTGAGGTCCAAGCTCGCAGTGGCCGAATAGATGATCACACGAACAGACCTCCACAGGCTGATGATGCAAAAGGAGGTTACCTATATTATTATAAGGAGACGAGTTCAATTAATCAATAAAACTGATGTTAACACCCTCTTGTTTCATGAGTAATTGTATGTATCTTTAATGTATTGAGTAAATTGTGGCCAAAAATGTATGAATGGAAATATTTAGGACAGAGCTGTGCAGCAGGTGGCCCCTCCTCTCTCCCTCCCTGCGCTCTGCCTGATCACCACTAGACTGATTACCACTAGTGCCCTTTGGCATAAAATTGTCACTGCACCAAGCTGAATCTGTCGACACCTCCCCCTTTTGTGCAGCCACACCCATCTCTGCTTGCCTCGTTCTACCAAATTGCCAAATTTGCCGCGCACGGTGTCGCGGTGGATGAAATTACCACTGCGCGGTCTGCGCCACCTTGCAATGCGCCACGAAATTAGAGCCCTATAATTTCCAACAGAAAAGCCACCACTACATTTTAAGTCCGTGGTGTGGGAGAGCTTTGGCTTCCCTGTAAAATACAGCCAAGTTATACTTGTGCAATCTGCACTTTCACCCTTAGATGTCACTAATTCATATAAACTGGACATTTCTGCCATTTCTGGTCAAAGGCAAACAGCTTTCTAACCTAATGCTGCGTTCTGTTTGTAATCAAAGTCGGGCATTTTTAGACTTTAACTCCCGTAACCCAAGTTCAGGATTCCAAGATGGCTGCCTCTGTACAAACGCTGCTACTTTTACCATTCATTTCACTTCGTCATGTATTTATTTCTCAGTAAATCAGTCGTGCACACAGGACTGTTTCATTTCTAACTGTGGCGCTATGCGAAATACACCACTGATGACAATATTGCAAAGGATACAGACACTTTATTTATTCATGGTTTTACAGGTGTGAAGAGAATTTCAGCAAATGGGCGTGTTTAGCTTTGACGAGTTACGAAACTACAGAAATGTATATTCATACAACATACATTGACCAAGGTGTTTATAGTGCAGCTGTGTGGATGTGTATAGTGTACTTCTGCAATTTATGACATTTTCATATCATGCCATCAGACCTCAGTGGGCATCAAAAAACTCATTTTGGACATCAAATGATCAACAATTAAAATTTACTAATTTAATGTCAGAATGAGTCCTCATTATTGTCAGTCAGAAAAACTAGTCAATGACATGAACTGTTTCTAATGTGGGTGTACTTCTGCAATTTATGACATTTTCATATCATGCCATCAGACCTCAGTGGGCATCAAAAAACTCATTTTGGACATCAAATGATCAACAATTAAAATTTACTAATTTAATGTCAGAATGAGTCCTCATTATTGTCGGTCAGAAAAACTAGTCAATGACATGAACTGTTTCTAATGTGGTTGCTGTTCACTCTTTTTTTTTTTTTTTTTTTCTTTATTGTCCAGCAGAGTATATCTGGTGGCCCAGGAAAGACAGGACGGAGTTTCTAATTGGCTTTGTGTGCAGGTGATGCTATTCCAACTTCAAGCACTACAGTGTCACCCGGGTGAAAAGAAGGAAAAGTGGGAAACCACATGAAGACAAAGAAGAAAAGAAAAGAAAAGAAAAGAAATGAAAAGAAAAGAAAAGAAAAGAAAAGAAAAGAAAATGTTAGTCATCTCAGAAAAATAACAACTGCTGTACTATAATCCAAACCTCCTATAACGTTCACAACCTGGTTTGGTCTCTGATGTTTCACGTCTGTCTCATCCACCTGTTTCCTTCCTCTGTCCGCTTTTCTTTTCAGTTCGTTCCTTAGAGGGTCGCTTTAGTTCCACCCTAATTTGTGTCATTTTTCATTTGATCTTCTAGTATGTTTGTGTCAATGGAATATTTTGTTTGAGTTGCGGGTGGGGGGGGGGGGGGGGGGGGGGACCCCAAAAGGGGGGGGGGGGGGGGGGTGGTACAGCCAAGAATATCTGCAAGTCATGTCTCCATCTCTGTATCGGTCGGTGTAAAGGAAAAATGATGGGATGTTGCATTCAGTCTTCCCGCAAAAAAAGAATCTTTGGGAGGAAAAAAAAAAAATCCATTTTAATGAAACTTTAAAGAAGGTATCTAAGTAATAAATCTTAGTAGCTGTTTTATTTCTTGTGCTGTCTCACTGTTAACCATAATTACCTATTTTTGGGCAATACAAAGAGGACTCCAATATTTTTATGGTCCTTTTTTATAAGTGTTGTTTTTTGTTGTTTAGAAATATATATATATGCTATAACAAATTTCATATAACTACATTGTGAATTCAAACTTGAGAAAAAGAAATGTAGCTGTACATATTATTCCAGTCACTGCATATAACCAACTCAGTGAGAGAATAGCATATTTTTGTGATGGTGTGTCAAAAGAACATGTTATAGCGTGTGAATAGAAGACGAAGCTGTAAACAGTAACTATTACTATTATACGTTATTTTGTTTGTTTTTCTGCTGGAAAAACGACCCCAGAGTCAAACACAACAGAACCCACTCGCTCTGTAAATACTGAAGCTGAATCATTTTACAAAAGCGTCATACCAGCAAATTTACAAACGCCAAGTCACGTCAACAGTTTTAAGACAGAAATTTCAAGAAAAGAGCCTGATCTGTCCAACATTATCAGCATCATTTCCAAAAGGAGAGAAAGAGATTTAAAAAGAAAACGGAAAAAAAAAAAAGATGACTGAATCCAAAGCACACTGTACTTCGATGTGACCGTTGAACCAGGCTTTTTCCTTTGCTCTGTGCATCCTGACACTTTTCTACTCTTGTTAGGAACTTGTTTGACGTCTGTTTTTCTTTGTTTCATCCTGCTTGTTTCTGATTCTTTTGTTGTGGTTGCTGTTGTTGCTGTTGTTGCTGTTGTTGTTGTTGTTGTTGTTGTTTTGGAACATGATACCTGGGCTCCGTGTCCACGAGCCGCTGTGTGACGCTGTTCTCTGAGTCCGCTCTTCTTTTTGTTTTGTTTTTTTCTTTCTTTTTTTTTTGGATGAATTCGTTCAAAGTAAACATTTTGATGCCATACCTCAGCCTTCGTGAGTTCTATTGTGGAATCATTGGCAGGTTTTAATTTATTCTATAGTGGCAAAAGCAAGTGGAAAAACACTGAAAGGTGAATGAAGTGAGTATTCGTTGCACTGTGAGTCATGAAGTACAGGCCATTGTTCCTGTTTGCACATGTACGTATATGTTGGCGTGTTAAGAGCGGTCCTGTGCTATGGGGATAGAATGAAGGAGTCAAACGCTTCAAAAAGTTTTGAGGTGAGTTGACAGCTTGGGAACTAGTAAGTGATATGTTGCAGTGTACATTTCTTTATAAATTCGACCCATGTATCATCTGAGGATATTTATACAGGGTCAAAAGGTCACACTGAATTATTCGCTGTCTGTCGCTGCACCAGGTTTTTACACATGATAATTATTATGCTCTGGAGTGCAGCCTGCTTTTGAACATCACTGATGGAATGAATGGCGCGTGTGTGACTGTGTGTTCTCTGAACTACTTTACCTGCTGCACAGGCGTTTGTTGTTTTCATTCTGGAGCCCACTTCTTCTCTCATTTGTTTTCTTTTTTTTTCTTTTTTTTTTTCTTCCAAACAACCAGGTAAAAGAAATATGCTGGATACTTCAAAAGTTTAAAAAAAAAATAAAAAAAAAGATAATGGAAGTGGGATTAAGTAACAAGATAAAAAAGTAAAGAGGGAAAAAAAAACACCCCTGTAATGTTCAAATGTAAAAGAAAATACAAAACTATATAAAAAAAAAAATATATAAAAAAAAAAAAAAAAACGACAATGAAAGATGCTTCTCTGCTGATTTCAAGTTTAATCAGAGTTTTATTGATACTTTGTGGTTTATATATGAATAATTGTAATATACTATTAAAATGTAACTGTGCATCCATCGCTTTCTCTCTTTCCATTCACCATCCTCAAAGATCCGACTCTCTTTTGTTGATCATTCATGTATTTCATACGTGTGTAAAGAAACTCACAGTTAACTTGTAAACAGAGTGCTGTCTTTGATACCAGTGTAGTGCTCTTTGTTGTTCTCCCTCCCTCCCTTTCCCTCCCTCGCACTCTTTTTCTATCTCCTGTAATTACAAAGTAGATGTTATATAGGACTCATTAATATAATACTTGTAGTGACTAGTGGACTTAGGACCAGTCAAGATAGACCTTTCTCTAAATGATCATATATTCTGATATTTTGATAGAGGTTCATTGTAATTTACTCCCTGTACATCTTTTTCTGTTTGCTTTTGGTTTTATCACCACGCTCACACGGTTTCAGCTAACCAAAGCTCTCATGGATGGATAACAGAGAAAACAGTTGCTGTAAGATGGAATTGTACACCTGAAGGCATTATTTGGATCCCCCACCCTTGAATGTTTTAAAAGGGGGTGTGCCATACTACCTTAAATGCTAACGCGAGATATGCAAAACTTTCATTTTAGTTTGTAAGAGGGACACAAACCGTAATCATGGGGTAATAATTAAAAAAAAAATATTTAAAAACTGGAAACTCCGATTTCCATCTTTAATAGTATTTTAAGATAACAACACAAGTCCTGAAATCAGCTGCAGTGCTGTTTAAATGACCTTTAATACAACATCATGTATGTCTTAATAACCTCCACTGCAGTTAAATTTCAGTAATACTCTTTGCATTTGCTTAGTTCTCTCAAAACCTTTGTTATTCTTATCAATTCTAATCAAACATTGTTCCCAAATAATGACTTTATAGAGGCGTCTGTGTAAAAATGGCTGATCAATCATCCGATCAGACGTATTTATTTCTCACAGAGTGATTCACTCTGCATGCTTCATGTGATTAATAGAATAAAAATTCAATTAGGAGCAGATACAAACAAAAGGGGCAATAAATACATCAAATATTTAAGACAAATGGATGAAACTCCAAAAGCCAAGCTAAAAGCAACGTCTTTAGTTTTTCGATTTAAAATATTGACTCTCTCTCTCTCTCTGCGGCCCTTGTTCTTTCAGAAATTAGAAATTAGTTAATTTAAGAGATAATTAAGAGGCAGCTACCTGAAGACCTGAGGGTGCACTGAACAAAAAAATCAGTAAGTGGGGATCAGAGCATTAAGAAAACAATAAATACATATAAATCAAACAAGTAGCTGATACAGAGACTTGAACCTTGGTGTAATGTGTGCTCCGTGTCATAACACGTGCAGCTGGAGAAACTGTAACTGAGATATGTTCTTTTAACACACACTATACATGACAGTACAGTAACAACGTAGTAATAGTTATGGTAACTTTTAATATGCTTCTATTTCTACAGAAGGTGAACACTAATGTGGAAATAGCATGGTATTAGTGAAATATTATTGTTATTACTAAGGTGAATGTTTCATTAGACATAAGACCTAAACTTCCCATGTTCATTGTTACTGTACTGTAATGTAAAGTCTACAGTGGATAAAGAAGGTTAAGTGTTTTGACATATTTTCTTCAGATTCTTTGTTTTATTTCTGATGTGAACCTTAAAGTTAGTGTAAGTCTCTAGAAAAGATATTTTAATATTGAAACTAGTTTAACGTGTACACTACTGTAACCCCACTGATGCTCGTCAGCATCCCAGAGTTTCAACTATCAATACGATTGTTTCTTGAGGAATTTTAAATCCTCTTCAAACTGCATGCAGATGTAACCAGCTGTGTCCTTGCATCGCTTCAAATAATTATTTTATTCTCGTAATATTACAACTTTTTTTCTCATAACTATGGCTTTATTCTCATAATGTTGTTACTTTGTTTTTCATAATAATGACTTTTCTTGTAATATTGCGAATTTATTCTTGTAATGTTACAGCCATTTCCTCATAATGACCCTTTTCTCATAATATTATGACTTTTGAAAAACAAAATTCAGTAATACTCCATCGTAAATATCTGAGTAGTAGATCCACGTCCTGACACTGGACCATCGACTGAAGCTGCAGTGACTCTTCATTAATCCAAACTAAACCAGAGAAGAGCACAGTAATAGCAGCTTTGTCGGCGACATTAGATCAAGGATTTCAGCGACGCCAGAAGATAATGCTAATTATTAACGTAACTTAACATACTTAACAAAAATCCTCAAATGACCTTATTCAGAAAGATATCCCAACCTTAATAGCATAGTTTAGTGCATAATATTAACCTCAAAAGTGGAAAATAATCAATAATTATATCAATAATTCCTTATTGCCCCTTAATTTTGAGTTTATCTGAATATTTTGTTAAAAAAAAATTAAAATTAAAACAGTGAAAAGAGCTCATGACAGGCAGAAACCAGAGCAACAAGAACAACATAGCGTTTTGACTCACTGTGTGTTTTCACTGCAGCAGCACAAAGTGGCTGGAAGTGGACAATTAACCAGTTTAGTCTGAAAACCTTAAACCTGAATTGGCTCATTTTTCCCAGTGGCAAAACAAAAGAGAAAAGGAAAGGCCTCTTATGTCGTTTTGTGATCCTGTCGCTTGGACTTTAAGGTAGCATGGCTCTGTTGCTGTAATTTCATTTTATGTCAAACTGACAGCGGTTTACAGCTGATGAATGTCACACATCTTAGTAGACTAGCGTATCCATTTGGGGAGAGGGGAGGGTCTCGGTTTAAGAAAAAATAGAATCAAAAAAAGTCAAACCTGGACGGTGTTGACATTTGTAGTGTACTACTGTATCCATTTAAACTTGAATCTTGAGGCAAGTGCTAGGCAATGGCCAAACTATTGATCCCATCTGTAATGAGGAAACCACACACACACATACGTACATACCTGTGAGATTTTTGTTGCCTTGAATCTAAATCTGTCTTGCTTCATGAGTCTGAACAACTGTGAGATCAGACGAGGAATGTTTCGGGCTCCACTCATATTTCTTACTAATTAGATTGTCTTTCAAGGCTGAATGAAAGTTCTGGAGCATTTTTACCCCCCAAGAAAAGGCTTATTCATTGTGGTGCTAATGGTGCTTAAAGCAGACACTGTGCCTGTATCTCTGATAGATACTGGATACTGTCACAGTGACCACCTGTCCACAAAGTGACCCTCAACGAACTCGAGCTCCCTTCTTTCAGGATAGAAACATGTAGACGTCAAGGTGACCGAAATAACACAAATTCATCTGGTTTAGTATCATATATGGTATTGTGTCTTAGGGAAACCTGCTCCATTTCATTTGCCATTCGTACACACGTTTGCACCATACTGTATATACACAGTACTGTGCAAAAGTCTTAGGCCACCACTGATGCAAAATTTTCATTTTATATGTCATATCCTGTGATTGAATGATGTCATTTAAAGTTGGTCTTCTATAGGAACAAAAGTCCAATTAGTTCTCACTCATACAATATCTGTATGTAAGGCTCATGCATGTCTTCAATAAACCTGGTGTAATGCACCGTTTCACACATGAAATAGTAGAACAAACCGATTTTACCAATGACGTCAACTGGGGGTTGCATTCCATTTAGGTTTGAAAGAAATCCTGCTTTTCTCCAGTGTAATAGGAGTCAAAGTTAAACGCCTCTCACTCGCTCACTCACTCACACTGACACACCCTGGGCGGGTGGGACGGGTGGGTCACACCCTGGACGGGTGGGACGGGTGGGTCACACCCTGGACGGGTCACAGTCCATCACAGGGACAAACAACCATCCACTCTCACTCGCAGAGTGTCCAGTTTGCAAACAGTGTGGCCCCAATTCAATTATATTTAGCCAACGCTCCAACGCAGGTGTTAGCAGGTGCACGTCAATTTAGCTTTCGGACAAGATTTTTCTCCCTGTTACAGTTTTTCTTTGTCCGACAAAGTTCACCAAACAATGGCTAACATTAAATATTATCATCACTTTAGCAACATCGGTAACTTTTGCTCCGTAGTTAGCCTGTCATGGCTAACTTTTGCTCCGTAGTTAGCATGACAGGCACCGCTCTGCTAACAGAGGTTAGCCACATATGCAACCCTGCAAACATTTACTGTATTTTATCTCATAAATAAATTGAAAAACTATTATCTATGTCCACTATAGCAAAAATTCTGGGGGGGGAAAAAAAAATCTCTCACAGGCTAAATTTATTTAATCTACTAAATAGACTGACATTACGTCTATGTTTATGATAGCAAATGATAGTTTATGATAGCTAAAACAAATCTAATGGTGGCATAAGACTCGCTCAGTACTGTAAACAAGTGAGTATACAGTATATACAGATATATTTGACTCATTTTAACATTAGAGTGCAGACCTCAGCTACAAACAGAATATTGCTCTCACGGCTACACCCAGGTTCATCACTGCACATCACAGTTCGGGCCCCCGCGGTGTGACGTGGAACCGGTGTGCAGAGTGTGTGGTCTGTGGACGGAAGCCTCGGAGCGCTTCACACTGTGGGGACGGCGGCACTGCGAAGCTCGGCTTCTCTGCAGGCTGAGCACACAGCTCACTTGGCTGCTGTCTGCCCATTCCTAACACTTGCCCCCTTTTTTATGTTAACCAACTTTTTATGGCGAGAGACAGACAGACTTGACTGACATCTGAAAGCATCTTTCAGGTTATCATATGGCTTGCTGAAGCCCTGTTGTAAAGTATACTTAAAATAATAATAATAATAATGATAATGATAATAATAATAATAATAATAACAAGAACAATAATAATAATGGATGGGGGTCTCTCACATATCAAATGTGGAAAGTCTAATTTTATATTTGTATTTTCAAATAATAATATTGACAAAAAAATGTCTGTGAAAGGTTTCCATCCTCTACTGTGGTCCAGAAATTGATGTGTCTGTCTGGAAAAATAAATAAAATAAACTGAATTGTTATATTACTTGTTTTCAGTGTATTGTTATTTTATGTAATATTAGATGATGCAGTATTATGCAGTATTATGTCAACATGTCAGTACCACATGTGATCACTGAGTGAGACGTTCCCTTTCCTCAGCTCTGGGATCCTCCGAGGTCACTCAGCAGACAGCAGGATTAATAGAGTCTGAGTGCTGACATGCATTTGGGAGGAAACGATGAGCAAACAAGTGCTGGCATGTGAGTCTGCTGCCCCTCAGTGGTCTCTCCCTGCACACGAGAGGACGCAGCCCTTCCAGGACGAAAAAGAAAAGCCCTGCGTCCACCACAACGCTTTGTTTTCCATCAGCAGTTTCACATGGAGAGCATCAATATTAGCTGAGGCTCAGTGTTTAAACTGCTGAGGATGTGATGAGGAGATGAGCAAACACACTGCTGTGTGACACGAGTATCAGAGGCTCATGCAACAGGCAGAGAGACACAGTCAGGAAATGCTTTTGATGTGTTTGTCACATCAGTGAGTCATTAGTTCTGTTTCTAACCAAAGCGGGGTTTTATTTTAGATGCCAGAAACAGAAATCTGATTCTGAGTCAGGCTGAGGTGAACCAGAACAATGTACAAGTAAAAATACAAACACGTCCACCAGTCTCTTTATTACTTACGTACATCAATTCAACTGCTCAGTAATTCAGCCAATCACACAGCAGCATCTCAGTGCATGTATTCATGTAGACATTGTGAAGACGACCTGCTGAAGCTCAAACTGAGCATTAGAATGTGAAAGAAAGGTGATTTTTGAAAGCAACATAGTTTTGGTCTATTAGGATTTACACACACATCAATTTCCAGAGTTTACAGAGAACGGTCCCAAAAAAAGAGAACATATCCAGTGAGCAGCAGTTCCCGGGGAGACGATGCCAGAGGTCTGAGGAGAATGATTTGAAATGAGAGAAAAACAGCAACAGTAACTCAAAGCACCGCTCACTACAACCAAGCTATGAAGAAGTCCATCTCTGAACACACAGCATGTCAAAGCCAAGCGGCAACCAGTCGTGATGTCACCCACAAGGATCCGAATTCACGTTCTTGATCCAGCAACACGAAGGCATATTGCAGCCAGACGTTCAGAGGTGTCATCTGCAATCAGGACAGTACCAGCTGTCAATCACACTGATGCCCACTCATGTGCTCTACCTTACTGCCAAACTTAGCATGGGAATGTTTTCAGACAAATCAAGTGAGAATTTGGCTCATTTTCCAATATACAGTAGATATCCACTTAAACTGACTTCTTTTTACAGCTATTGGAGTCGCCCCTAGTGGACATTCAATGTGTCGCTACTTCCAGATTGGATGTGGAGAGGAGACTGGAAGATTAAGTCAGTTTTTTACACACAGTCTATGGTCAATTCTTGACGCAGTGGAGCGACAGCAGCAACAAACCACACTGGGTTCCTCTCTTGACACTTTATTATGTATCCTGTGAAGCTTATACAGCAGCTGGTGAGTGTAATCTACACTGTAGTCAGTCTAGTGATTCTATAGACCAGGATTTCTTAATCTGGGTCCTGGGGAACCAGTTCCTATACATGTTTTACATGTTAACCTGATAATGACCCAATCATTTGAATCCGGTCTGCTGGAGCAGGGAATCATCTAAAACATGCAGGGCAGTGGGTTTCCAAGACCAGGATTGAGCGACCATGCTGTAGACTATCTAGCATGGACAAAACACAATTATAATTAACATATAATAATTAACAATGTAAGTTATTTTGTGTACACATTTGCAGGAGAAACTGTGATGATTCTTACAGCTTTTGTTACCTTTAGAGTGAAATTCACAGATGAAGGGTTTTAAATGTGGGGGTCTGTCAGCAGAGACGAGCGGTTCAACAGCTTCATCACTCATTCAGACACGGTGATCTATAATTCTGACTCAGATCAATACTATTCGCAGCTCTGTTTTTCAGAGCCCAGACAAAAGAAGTTTAGATCTCATCACACTCTTGTATTTCGAGCAGTTTTGAGTCGGCGTCATTGACAGTTTGTTCAATTTCTTTTACTTGAACACCTTTTTGTTTTATTTTGTTAGACAGTGGAGCTCAGTCATAAGGTCCCGTATTTGTAGACGTTCACAAACACACACAAACCATTGTTGTACGAACAGATTAAATCCAGTTTATGTGTCCAACCAAAATGGTTTTGTGTTTTGGCATTTTTGGTGCCTGGCTAAAGCCAGACTGCGTCTCAGTCTCATTATTGAAATGCAGTCTGACGAGGGCGTAGTCGCCTCCCACGTTCAAGCATGACCGAGAGATGAAGATGAAAATGTAGACAACTGGACAGAGGTACTATCAATGATCTGGATGATGCATGCAGAGTGTCAACAAATGTACTTCTACTTTTCTAGGAGTGAAGGCTATCGAGTAATGGAGTCTAACAACTTTTGCATTTTGCTTTAAATGGAAGCTGATCGACAGGCTGCTCTTCTGTGGCCACCATGTTGAATGTATAGCGTTTCAGACGTCGCGTGACCATGTTAGCAGCCTAAGAGGCAGCAAAAATGAGCAGGACCGGTGCTGGATTCAACCTGTCCTGAACCTGAGTCCATTGTCACTTTAAATCCCAGACCAAAATGTCGTCCCCCAAACCCCCACACTACACACCCCCACACACACATGCACACGCACGCATAGACACACACACACATATACACACACACATACACACACACATACACACCACCCCCAAGGTCCTTTTTTGAGTTTGTAAACAGGTACATTAGCTGTGAAATCAGAAACTGCTTGAGTACTCTCCAAAGAAGTGAATAAAAAATAATTATGTGAGCACACGTACAAGTAGAAATAGAGTGAAATAAGAAGTCTGTGTCTTTTCTTAGAACAGACTGCTGTTTGCTCTGCTCCTGGTCACTGTCATTAGCAGACAAATCCATCAAACAGCTGATCCTCCTATTGTCTGTGCTTTTAACTTGGAGGCCTAACTGTCTGACCTTTCCAGTCCACCTGCCTTTAATTATGTGCTAATTAAGAGTGTCATTAAGATCAGAGCACTCGCCACTCACAGGTCCTTGTGGGACACTGAGACAATCAGCAGTCATTACTGCAGTGAAATGTCACAGCACAGCAGAAAAAAAAGCGAGCGGTCATTAATGAGTGGATCCAGAGTTTGTTTTAAAGATAAAATATTAAAGCACCAGGAGCTGAACTGTGTCACATCATGCACTATTATCTTAAGACGAAATGCAAAATATCAGTGATATCAGTGCCATAATTCTCTAATTAGAAGATGGAGATAAAGGTCATAAAAATGTTGCAGTACAGACACATGTTTAATTCATGCCTGAAGACCCACAACAATGTCTCCATCTCTGAAACTGTATATTGCAGTCTTATTTCCTTTTTTTAGGTTTCTTTGCAGAGTATTCAGCTGTTACCAGTGCTGGGGTAGTGATCATTCCACTGTAGTGGAACAGCGAGTTGTAGCACTGGAGAGCTCTCTGAACTGCCATTCGATTGGCCGAGGCCTCTTGTGATGCTGCTGCACATTTAGTTGTGAGTCTGTAAACAACACAGAGGAGAAGCAGAAGAAAAACAGTCTCTCCTCCTTGGCCTTTGACACTAAGTCATTGACATTATTTTTTTTTATATGTTTTTATTGTTTTTTTAATTGTGTGAATGTTGTCTTTACCCATGTTTTCATGTCTTCAAATTAATTCTACTTTGTTTTTATATGTATTTTATTGCCTCGTGTGAGCTTCTATGGCTTTTAGCTATGATTCTGTACAGCACTGGTCCACTATGGTTGTTTTAAAGCAGTTTTATACTGAAAAGTTATCATGTAATTATTGATCAGTTGCCCCCAAACAATCCCTTACCCTGCCAAGACTTCTGAGTCTGACTTGGACTAAGCGTAAGTGGAGATTTGTGATTCTTTTTAGTTTGGACTTTTTGTGGTTTATTGTACTTTCCGTTGTTGTTTTCACTTTGAGTTTTTAGTTCTTTGTTCCTGGTTTTCTGTCTTGCCAATTTCCTGTTTGATTTTGTTGTTGTTGTTTTTCCTTTTTTGTCTGGTCACATTTACTTCCTGTCCTGACAGTGATTGTCCTGATGTGTTTCACCTATGTCCATTTATTCCTACCTTCCAAGTGTTTTTATTCTCCTTTTATTATCCCAGGCTTTGTTGGTTTGTTTGGTATGCTAAGTTCTGTTCTGCCCTGCTTTGCTTTGGTTTGTTATGTTTTGTTCCCTGCTCCTTATGCTCAAGGGTCCTTTGGTTCTGCCCTCCTATCTTGGTTTGTGTTTGCCACTTTTGTTAAGTTTTCTTGAAAAATACTACATTTGGATCCTTTTATTCCTGCACCGTGCCCATTCCTTTCTTATATTTGACCCCAAAAAGCGGAAATTCGGGCCACCTAAGCCAGGGCAACTTTTGACAGGCAGAATAACACACATGCTCATAAAACTTTGCCTGATATATGTGTGCATATATGCAGAAGCCTGTCGCCGGCTCGTCGGATGGCTTCACCTCAAACCAGTGGCTCTGTGTAAATTTCCCATGGGCCAGTGCTAACAGCCTGAATGTGACAGCTCCTGGCAAACACAAACAAGCCACAGTGTGTGCAAATGCCACAGGCGAGGATGCAGCATGGCAACAACGGCCACAGCCGCTGCAGAGGTGTGACGAAGAAGTGGTAGTTCAAAAGTCGCTACCTCCTCCGTGAGCTGAGAGACAGAGCAGAGAGGCGAAGAATATCTGACTGCAAATCCATGATGCAGGAGACTCACATCCTCCGTCACCAGCAGAGAACCAGTCAGCATTTATTAACAGTAATTAAGAGCTTGTCTGAGATGCCGCCATGTTTAATTGGCAATTACAGGTGGGTTAGGCAGAGATGAAATTGACAGCTATTTTTATAGTACATAAGCCTAAATAATCAAGCTGTGTTTACGCGGTGAAAATGAGCCTGGAATGAAAGGCTGGGACACAGCCAGGATCCTCACACAAACCTGGCATTGAAGAAATTCAAGTGCAGTAATGAGCAATGTTCAGTGGATATGCACTTAATTTTATGTGCATCACTAAATTATCTCCCCACACAGCCATGTAATGGATGCCCTTCTTTTGAAGCGGAAAATTTTCTTGACAGAGCTGTGTAATAGAGTCAATAGTTGATGGGAAGACTGCTGTGGATGGGGAGACGAGGCACTCAGGTGGCTGTTTCCTCCCAGACTCCAGGCCTAATGTAGCCCTTGGCATGGAAATTGACGTGACATTGATGGGCACTCTCCCGCCAGCATGGAGTCATGCTCCTGCACAGCCTTCCAATTCACTAATAATTGCTGATTAAAAACTAGTTAAGAGTCCATGAAAACTCAAATGTGCATTAACCAAATGACCTTCTGGGAATGGCAAACACTCTGCTGCCAAGAACACAGACAGATTTCCATGAGAAACTGGTCCCAGGCTGCTTATTGTAGAAATGCATGAGTTTCTTTCAATAATGACTTTTATTATGTCTTTGAATTCTCTTGTTCTTGACCTCATATAGGCTTTTCATTCTGTTAATCTGACTGACCTTTTGAGGATAAAAGTGGAGTTTAAAGTTAAATTGATAAATTCAAAATGGTAGGTCAGGTTTTGTGAAGTGTGAAGTACCAGCACCGAAAACGGGCCTAACACATGGAGGCCTGTCCTCAGTGAAGACATGGCTGTCACACGCTTCAACAAAGGGCTCAATAAATACACTCTATAAGTCTGTGTAATATAAGAATATGTCCGCCACTTTTGGTTTCTGTCAGACAGCCTTTCCCACCTGGAAAGTGAAGTTTGAATGTCACTCATTCCCCACACTGAAGTCCATAAAGAAAATCAGCAATTTTCACATCACAGCACACAGGAGTTATTGATCGACTGCTGCCTTCATCAGTGAGTTCAAACGTCTTTATTTTGTGACTTTGGTGTTTGAAATCACTGTGTCACTGAAGATTCACCTCAGTGACACAGTGCGTACCACATGAGGCAGCAGTGGACCAACAGCCCCTGTGTTCACGTGAGATAAAAACTGATTTTCTCTATGGACTTTGGTGTGACAGAGTAGCTTCAAATCTTCAGTTTCCCATTGGAAAAGGCTGTCAGATGCAAACATATTCATAAGATATCGTAGGGAGTGAAGGTGCGAAGAAGAAAGAAATGTCACAGTGGAGGCTGCTTTGTGATCATGTCCTCCCTATACTGCAGCAGTTCTGGCCCCGAGAGAGACTGACTGCTGGGCAGTTGCATGAGACACAGGGCATATCAGTCACAATAGCACTGGACTGTTTAAGACCCTGTAAAGTGAATACAGAGATTCTACTCTTCACACATTTGTTGGACAATGATGTATGAAAACATGAACAAATGGCAACCGTGTAGAAAAGAATTATGGAGTGAAGTATAAAAACATTTTCTCTGCAGTCTTGTGCTCGATATGACGCTCAGGAGCCACAGTTTCAATACTCCTCCTCAGCAAACTTTACCAGTGGTTCAGCGGATGTCTTTGCCTTCAAAGTGTGACTTATCTTGATGCAAAAGCACACAGAAAAGCTGTCAGTCTATTTAAAATGCTAAAGATGAGGAAATGAAGTAGAGAAGATGAGCAGAATGGACACAAAGAAAAGCAGACTCCTGCTGTGAGGCTGCAGTACCACTGATAGAGACTGGAGCTAAACCAGCTCTGTGTTTGTGCGTTTGTGTACAGTATGTTGTTGAAGTGCCACCACAAACAGGACGTTTGTGTCTTCATTTAAGCAAGAAGACCCGAATGTGGGTGTAGCAGTCAATTAGGAAGAGGAATGACACTGAAAGTGACACAACAGAATAGTAGGGCATCCATTTCCTGCTCATTTTGGGGCTGTTTGTCTCAACAAGACGTTAAGTTTTGCATAAGAATAGACTGCAGGCATTAAAGAAACAGTTTTACTCTTACTCTTTACTCTTGTACCCCAAGGGAAGGGTGCCAAAGAACGGAACAGTTGGGTCTAGTTGTTTTAGGACTATTCCTAATGGAAATGCAAAAATATGTGACGTGCTGAATTGTTTCACTTGGTGGGAGCGCAGCTTTATAGGCTTTAGGTTCAAACAGAGCTGGTGAATGTTGCTTTTCTACATGTTTGTTGAGCAGAAACTTTAATAAAAGTGCATTTACATTCATCTTCTTTACAAAAACTGTTGACGTTGGTGAACTTTGGTCCTCATTTAATCTAGTAGACCAGAATGTGTCTACACGTTGGCCTCTTCCAGTGGACATGCCCCACTGCCTCAGAGCAGTTTTACATGATTTTAAACCTAATTTTGGTGATTAGTAACACATTTTTCTGTGTGGTGACAAAGATATATTTTTTGCACTTTACAGGGACTATAGTTTGTTGTATAGTTTGGGGTTTAGTCACTGATCAGTTATTTTAATTTGGTTGTGAGACCTGTATAATTATTGTATGGTCTTGACCTTACCGTGTAAAGTAGCTTGAGATAATGCATGTAATGAATTGGCGCTGTACAAAAACAATTCAATTGAACTGAATGGATATGTAAAAATTAAAAACATATGCTGCACATAGATGTGCTGTATGAATGTGTGTGAATGGCAATATTGTAGTGTAAAGCAGCTTTTTTCAAAAGACTTAGAAAAGTGCTTTATAAATAAGACCATTTACAGTATATTTTTGAATTACTTGTATTTTTGTGCAGAAAAAATGCCTTCATGATCGAATTGAAAAAAAGTACACAATGTTGTCTTTCTAAAAGAATAGTAAAAAAGTAATTATTCTGCCAATCATGGTTGAATTGTATGCAGCCAACAGCATGAAAAACAGAGGAGGCCATGAGCTAATTGGCTCAGAAAATTCCCACATTGTGTCGCCTCTTTTCTCTCCCATTATCCACCATATGAGGCACTGCATGTTTTCAAAGGCCATTAGATTTGGCCTGGATCACAGTGGCTGCAGCTGTCTGTTCATTGTTCATCATCTCTGTCTTCGTGGATCTGATGTTTCAGAATCAATAGCGGCCTTAGAGCAAACTAGTGAGCCACCGACTGTAGACGGCAGGTATGACTGCAGGACAGAGCAAAAAGACAAAGGTGAACGCGGGGGACGGATTTTGGTTTTGATAGGATTATAAGCAGCAGACACTCAGTGCACAGTGTTGTAATTATCTGGATATTAAAGCTCACTTCATAGAATATCTCTGCTTAAAGGGGTAGTTCGGGGTTTTTCAAGTGAGGACTTTGCGTGGTCACTCACTCGTATGGTGCATTTGCACTACACAGTTCTAACACGACTCAGCTTGGCACGGCTCGACTCTACATCGTTTTCCATTTCTCCGTAGTACCTCCTCAGCGTGGGTGAGGTCGTCATAGCATAGCAGAACTGCTGTGATTTCATTTGTCAATGTGACTAATAAGCAGATGTACAGAATTATTAGAATAATCAACTATTAGAGTTGATTAAAGAGTCTATAAACGTCACATTTTTGTAGCCACTTTGTTTTGACATTGGACAGTCTTTTCCAACCAAAAACTTTCATTCAGACAGACACAAACTTAGCTGGGACACTATTGTTGCAGGAGAGTGAGTTTACAAATTTTAGTTGCCAGTCGTACAAGGCTGTCTAAAAATAAAGCAGCAATAATAATTAAGTGAGTATAGAGTTTACTATGTATAAGGCAGCAGTCACCATGTTTCAGCGTCTCATAGCCAATTCAATTTCTTTTGAACTTTCAATAATGATGACTTGACAAAGTCAAAAACACACTCATGAGCCGTAACATTACAGTTGTCAGATGCCAGTTGTTTTATTGTTGTGGCAAATGTATGTATGACATGTCTACAGGGATAAAAATGAAATAAAAATAAAAGTTTGGTTAGACAAATGGTCTTATAGAGGCTTCTCTTCACAGCACACTGTGATACAGGTGTGACACAGTGTCATGAGACAGAAACGAAGCCTTTTCACTGCCTCTCAAAGCTCGTTGTCAGACAAAAGGTGCTTTGTGTAAAATCTCTAATTGTCCTTCGTAAGTTCTGTTTGTAAAAATACCCCAATGCATTCAAAGGCAAGGTCAAGCTCAAGGTCAAGTGTTCCTCACCAAAACACATTGCACAATTCATTTCCGATGGCAGAAACATATGTAAATCAGAAACCTCTGGATTCGCTGTGGTTGGAAAGTAAAGGCAGAATGAATATATCAGAAGACTTCTTAATTTGACACCGTAGTAGAAGATTCTGTTAGCACACAAGCACCTGTGTTTGTCCTGTGAATTGTGCAGTGTCTGCAACACATAACTCTGTCTCTATTTAGAGATATGTAGCATTTAACATTCTGGTAATGTTAAATGCTACATATCAGAAGACTGGTATAATCTCATTGGTAGTAAATACATTGGCAATAACAATGTAAAATATGTGTGGCGCATAAGGAAGAATGAATTTCAACTTCATAATATGATACATTTTCATTTTTGATTCAAAAACATTTTTCATGTGAAGGCATTTCACTTATAGCACTTACAGTAATTCTTATTACCAAGCTATGCACTGGATATTACTTTGGAAATAACTTGGCTTTACTGTAATATTATCTCCTTACTACCACAACATTACATTGCTATTACCAGGGTGACAACTGAATTAGAAATAAGAGGGTATTGGCCATCATCCTGGGGTACACTGCTGACGATGTGTCCTGAAATTTAGATAATACTCCTCATTAATAAAATATACAGCCAAATTAGTCACTAAATTGATAATAATCATAATAAATCATAATAATTATGGATTTAACAAATACTTAAAGTGCAACTAAACCCCTAAACCACTGTTTTCAGGTATAAACCAGTGTATATGCTTATCTAATTAATAGTAATTTTTTAATAATAGTAATAATTTGTTGATCCAGGTGCAAATTTTTACAGTTGAATGTAAGGTATTGAAATTATACATGTGATAAAAATTGGTGCTACTAACTACTACCTCTCTGGTCAGACAGCAGCTACTGCATTCAGATTTTGCCCTACTGGAGCTTCCTTGTCGCTTCCTTGTCTTTCTCTCTCCACTGCCTGAAGTGTGGTGTGAGAGATTGATTCTCCCTCTCCCTCACTCTGCTCTCAGTCCACTTCTTGGCATTATTCAAAATCAGGCATTGGGCAGAGTTAGCCTCAGAAGAGGAAACAGTTGACTGGAGTCATTACTCCATTTTTCTTTAACGTCCACCACTGCTCTCCTCAGGTTTCCTTAGTTCATAGTGGTGCAGTATTAACTGCGTGCAGTGTTGTGATCAGACTCCACGTCTGTCCGTCCTGACAGAGGGATGCCTCCTCTGTGGCTCTTCCTGAATTTTCTCCCTTCTTTTTCCTGTACAAGGGTTTGTCTGTGGAGTTTTTCCTCACTCAATGTGAGGGTCTAAGGATAGAGGGTGTCACTTGTACAGACTTTAAAGTCCGAGGCAAAATGCGTTTGTGATGTTGGACTATATAAATAAAACTGACTTGACTTGACTTGAGCTTTGTTACCTGCTAATGGAAACCTACACGTGACCTCGTGTGGAGAAGCTTTCAGGGATTTTTAACATCTTGTTCTATATATCCAAATTTAAATTGACTTTTTTGTGGATTGTAAGAAGCATGACAGCATACTTTTTATTTTTTTCATGGTTTATTTCTTTCTTTTCAGTTTGTGTGTGTGTAGACAACACACACCCTTATCAATCTCTGCACACTAACAGAAAACAATTTGCTAATGTTTTGAAAATAACTTTCCCATCCCCTGCTCCGGCACTGAGAGATGTATGCACAATTTCATAAACACAATCAGTGCGCTGAATGGCGGCACTGATATTCTGAAGGAAAAAAAAAATCTCATTATTGTTCCTGAGCTATGGAAAAGCAGTCAATGGCCCATATCACACAAAATACCCCACCACCACCACCACCCTCCAAAACAACCCAGCAGGCAAACAAAGCTTAATTCCACCAAGCAGCAAAGTGCAGCAGTTTGCTGCAAAGAGAGAGAGTATTACTGATGACCACAAAGAAACCACTAGCTGCACTTATACAACAGTCTTGGACATTTTGCCATCACCTCACATGAGCACACACACTGTGTCATCATCTGTTTGCCTTATGTAGACATACAGTATATCTGCAGTGTAACTGCTGGACTTTGTCACATCTGAGTTCAGTCATCTACGTCTGTGTTCCTAAAGTGTAGGCCACAGTCCACTAGTGGGCTTTGATGGTATTGCAGGTGGGCCAGAAAGTGGGCTATGAATTGATTTCATTTATCAAAGTTAAAAAAAATGAAAACATGTGCAGGGGCCACCATTAGATTTGTTGTTTTAGCAATGCTATAATCTTCTTCTCCTTCTTCTTTCAGTGTCTCCCTGTAGGGGGCACCACACAATATCATCTGCCCCATCTTGTCCTCTCCCTTATGTCCTCTTCTGTTACGCCAATTGTCCTCATGTCCTCCATCACAACATCCATGAATATTCTCTGTGGTCTTCCTCTTTGTCCAGTATGATCACTATCCCTCCTCTGCACATGACCAAAGCATCTCAACCTTGGCTCTTTAACTTACTGTCCCTTGAATGAATATGTTCATTTCTACTCCTAACCTCAGCATCTTTAAGTAAAGATATAGTGATTGTTAATTAAAGGTAGAACTTCCTTTAACATTGTTGTAGGAATGGAGCCAAGTGGACGGTTTAGATCCTGCAACCACTGAATGTAGCTTTAGATCTATAGAGGAGGAGTTATCTAAATGACAGCGTGGTGAGAGAGATGGTTGCCAGAACACCAACCTCGTATTCTTAATAGGCAGGATGAGATTCCTTTTTTTAATCTAATGGTTTTTATTTTGGGTTTGTAAAGTCAGTACTGCCTCGGGTTAGAGGGATGGTTGATTCAACCCCCACTGCATTTTAGGTTTTCTGGGAAAATGTGAAATTTTTCAGGTGATTGTAATAAAAAATGTTTTAATAAAACCAATATTAGTGTTTTATCCAAATTCAACACTAAATCCTACTTTAAGTGACTACTGTAGTTCCAAAATTATTCAACCCCCTGAACAGAATTCTTTTATAAGAGCACATATGACAAGGTGATCCTGAGCTCCGCCTCGCCAGCCGGCCAGTCTCAGCGCTTTTTGTTAGTTTATATTTCATGGACTGTTGGCACCTTAGATGCCAACATGCTTCATACACACACACACACATACACACACACACCTCCATACCTCCATGCCATGTCCTGGTGGGCTGGGGCTTGGGGGGTGAGCTTAAATGGTCTCCCAAATACCCACCTCCTGCTCGCTCCTCAGCTGGATTGGGGATGGCTGCCTGGGTGGGAGCGCCCAAGGTGGCCAACCCCATTGCTGGCTGCGGGCAGGGTCGGACCCCCTCCGCTCTCCTGAGGTGGCGTGCCTGTTGCCCATCATGACGCACCTCTCTGAGGTGGGTGGCGGGCTGTCTACTCGGCAGGGGTCAACGGTGGGCACCGGGACTCCTGGGTATTTGGTGGGGTCTCGTACTGGGGCTCTGCAGTGTCAAGGGTGGCGGGTCCTGGGGGCTCTGGCCCCTCTCTGTGCCTGGGGGTTTTGCTCCTGGCAGGCTCGGGGTCTGTCTGTCGGCAGTCCCTTTGTGGGCTCCCGCCTGTCCCTCCTTTGGGGGGGGGTGGCGCAGTTGGCCTTGGGGTGGGTGGTGGTGGTGGTGGGTGGTGGTGGTGGCTGTGGTGGGCTCCGCGCTGCCTCCTTGGGGGGCGGGCTGGGGGGGTCTTCGCTCGCCGGCGGTGGGCTGGCGGTGGGCTGGCACACCCAGGGCCCAACAGGGTCTCTGTCTCTAAGTTGGTCTCTGTCCTCTTAGTGCTGACCCTGGGGTGCTGCTGCCTGTCTGTCTCTGTTTCTGTCTCTCCTTCTATCTGTCTGTCTCTCCTTCTGTCTGTCTCTCTACCTGACTGTCCATCTCTTTCTCTCTCCCTCTCTCCTTTTCACTCCTCCTTCCTCCTTTCCTTCCCTCCCCTGGTCTATCCACTCCCCATCCCCCTGTCCAGTCCGGCTACCCAACATCACACAGTCAGAAAATAAGTTAAAAATAATATCTATAATAATATCATAGAATGTGCACAGCAAATCTGTTCAACACCACAAGGCATGCAGTCAATGGTACTACATGTCCTAGACAGCGGACAGGACAGGTTAAAAAAAAATATATATTTCATGGATTGGTTTCCGTTGATGTCTTTTTGTAAATAAATCCTTGTTAACTTGTTACTTTGGTTCTCTGCCTTTTTTGGGGGTCTTTTTTGCGGTGATGTTATGGATGCTATCCAGGCTCTGACCTCGAACCTCTCCCATGTTGCATGCCAACTGGGTGGCACTCCTTCCACTCCTCTGGCTCATCACCCTTCACCTGCTCCTCTGGAGGAAAGAATCTGACCCTCAGATCCTGGCTCTGGGGCTCGTGCGATCGTTGTCTCAGCCAATGTAGGTTTGTATTTGATCAGCAGCCAAGCCAGCATTTCTCTGATAGCTCCTGGTTAGCTTTGTTATGTTATGTTATGTTATGTTATGTTATGTTATGTTATGTTATGTTATGTTATGTTATGTTATGTTATGTCCTTATGTGTTAACACTACTATATGGCAAAATCTTCTTGGAATATTTTCTTCAATATTGAGATTGTTATTATTTATGAATGATTGTTCATTTGTAATAGGGATCTAATAATTTCATTCCGATGCTTATGTCATTGTTGTGCTACATTCTTGCTAAATTTTAAAAGTCTCAGACCTCAGAGGTTTGGGAAGATCTGAGTTTCGCTCACAGTGTGTGTGTGTGTACCTGGTATTCCTTATGTTGTGGGGACCTAAATCTGTTTACACACTCACATTATGGGGACCTGTCTTCCTTATGGGGACAAAAATCAAATCCCCATCATGTAAATGACTACATTTTAAGGTGAAGACATGTTTTAAAGTTAGGCTGAGGTTAGGGTTAGGTTAAGGTTAGGGTCAGGGTTAGGGTGATAGTAGTTATGGTTAAGGTTAGAGTAAGTCTGCAGGAAATGAATGTAAGTCAATGCAATGTCCTCTGAAATCACAGTGTGTGTTTATCTCAAATCTTTTGTAATTCCATCGTCACCCTCGCTCATGATCGAGTGTCAAGAAAAGTGGACACTGAGGAGTGCAAGCAAAGAGGAAACAAGTGGAGGGACATGCTAAGAGGCAGTAAACAGTTAATCAGACTGGAGACAAGCTGTGTGTGACTGAGACCACTGAGCCTAAATGTACAGTATGGACAGCTTTTGTGATGAATGATGACAACCTGTGCATAATCAAAGAGTTCTAACAAGGGCATGCATGTTGTCAGACCTCCTGAAATCCCTTCACATTACAGGAATCATATGTCATGATGATGTGTCTAAACTCTGCGTCATATTGATGAATGATGAGAGCTGAGTGGGAGTATCATTAACTCGCAGAGTCAGTTGACTGACTGACTGAGTTGTGTGCGCCCCCTGCTGTCCCCCTGCACAGAGAACCAGCAACAGGAAGCAAGGGAGAAACAGAAAAGTGGTATCTTACGAATATGTTTGTCACTCCATCTCGTGTTACACAGCCGTTTCCAAATGGAACGTGAAGTTTGCAAACAGCACACTCTTGCACACTCTTGTGAACCAAACCAAAAAAAATCTACATTTTTAGCCTGTGGTGTTGCTTCTACTGCTGCCTCCTTTAGTTAGACTGTCATTTGAGTAATCCAAACCAAACTCAAGTTCCAAAACAACAAATTTGAACCCATTGATGGAGGCAGCAGTGGATCCCTACAGAAGATTACTGATCTTCTGTATGCTGATCTTCTGTATGCAGTTTTGGTGCAGGAGAGTGGTTGATTTACAAAGCAGCACAAACTTCAATTTCCAGTTTGAAAATCCTAACAAAGAAATAAAACACTGAATATATTTTTTAAAGAAGATGTAGATATAACCAGCCACAGACTTTATGAGGTCAGGCTTTGGTTCTTCTTGGTTTTCAGCTCTCAGTGGAGAGGATCCTCACAGCTCAGGCGGTGCTGACTCTGTGTCAACCACACAAACCTTACAAACTCAACTTTTATTTTATTACATGTGTTTAGTCAACGATTGAAAAAAAGTGAAGGCCAGCCAATTCCACTTGAGTAGTTTTGGGAATATTACAGTGTACATATATAAACATTTGTATGATTCCTGAATCTAATAGATCACCTCAATTTAGTTGAATAAAAAAACTGGTCTGGTCTGAAGATTCCAAATGAATTGTTGATGGACTTACAGTGATTAAATGTAGGTTTCCAGGTTTTGACAGCACAAACGAGCTAATATAGATGGTAAGTCTTCAATTCTAATTATACATTTTTGTATAATTTTCTTTGTAATTGTCAACTGTCAGTGGAATATCTGAAGTTTTTAAAGAATGTGTGCGCCACTGTGAGGGGCAAACAATGCAGGGCTTGTTGCAGGATTCATTTTCTCACCGCCATTTTATATCTGGACCAAATTCAATGGTAATCGTC
Organism: Brachirus orientalis; assembly: GCA_016785285.1. Taxonomy (NCBI): domain Eukaryota; kingdom Metazoa; phylum Chordata; class Actinopteri; order Pleuronectiformes; family Soleidae; genus Brachirus; species Brachirus orientalis. The sequence continues at coordinate 565,096 of JAFBJR010000197.1, read as the reverse complement.
CCATTCATTGTTGGGATTCTTCAGTGTGGTGACCATTCAACCAAAAACTAACAAGGTAATTCATAAAGAAGCTAAATAACCATAATTTGCCACTGACAAAGTCATCTGATCTTCGAGTCACTAAATGGCTACATGGAGAAGTGGCATTTTAGTTAACATGTTTTTGAAATGATTGAAGTTATTGAGTATTCTACATACAGTTTATCTACACGGTGTCCCTGTAAATTATTACAATACATCTGCAGCTCAGGAGAAAGAGACTATTAACATAAGACATGTGAGTTTTATTCTAATAATTCCTTAAGCAAACTCATTAAAAATCATAGAGTAGATGTATGTTTCTTAAGAACACATTCACCAATTACTCAGCCTCCCGGAGCATTGTGATTTCACAGCCTGCTGTCCAATTCCTCGTGAAACTTTTAATCCCTTGTACATTCCTCTCGTCACAGATTCTCGCTGAGCACAGCAGGGACATTAATTGAAGTCCGCGAGGCTTCTCTGTTGAAAACCTCAGGGTGAACACTGGGCCCTGGCCTGCAGTATTTGTTCTCCCAACCAGGATGTGGATCAGATCAGTCACAAACTCTGGCAGAGCAATTGAGCCTGACATTTGATGATTTAGGGTTTATGGTTATGATCACAGATCACTAAATGTCAGGGACTGTCTGCTCGAAGATGATGTATTCATCCCGGAAAGCAGGAGATGCACTCGGATGATGCACTGCCCCTGGTTTCTGTCTCTGTCAAGTGTGAACAGCATGTGAGGACACGTATAAAATATTTGCAGGGCTTTCAACAGGAAAGGAATGCTCTTCATGGTGATTCTTGACCTGTACAAGTGAGAAATGTCATGCATCCCATATATTATATCACTGTAGCAGCAGAGAGGGAAGGATGATGGACCAAAAAGAACCATACACAGATATGAGGCAGCACAACAGATGCACAGTTACACACAACTGTCTAACACTGTCATTGTCCAGTACAGTGGTAGTACCAAATCACAACATACATTATCTTTAAGGCACTGTACATAATTACAAGACATTATTATTAATTTTAGATTTATTTCTATTTCCCATTGTTCCATATCAGAACAAAAACTAATATTGTGTTTAAATTTCAAGCTCATATTGCCCACTCACTACTGAACAGTTTTCCTCACTTTTTTCCTCTCTTGACCAGAATAGACACTCATTGGCCCCAAGGTCATTTGAGTTTGACACCACTGATCTACAGGCTGGATTTGAGTTAAGCATTTCCTTCTTAATTCAGTTTTATTAACACAATATACATTATCTCAAGGCTCTGTACATATTAATGCTGAATCCTTTACAATATTACAGAGAGAAGAGAAACCCAACAGTTCACACAATGAGCAAACACTAGGGGGCAGTGGAGAGAAAAAAACTCCCTTTTAACAGGAAGAAATCTCTGACAGAACCAGACTCAAAGATGTGCGGTCATCTGCCTCGATTGTGGAGAGAGGAAAATGGGGGACAGAGGAGAGATGGACAGAGGAGAAAGGGGGGGAGAGACACACAGTTGGTGTAGTGGTTAGCAGTCTTGCCTTTGCAGCAAAAAGACCCAGGTTTGCTACTCGGTCAGAACAAGGACCTTTCTGCATGGAGTTTGATGTTCTCCCCGTGTGCATGGGTTTCCTCTGGGTTCTCCATTTTCCTCCCACAGTCCAGAAACATGCAGATTTGGGGATTAGGCCAATTGGACACTCTAAATTGCCCGTAGGTGTGAATGTGAGAGTGTATGATTGTCTGTCTCTATATGGCTCTGTGATGGACTGGCGACCTGTCCGGGGTGTCAGACACAGAACCATTGTCAGCAGTTAAAATCAGCTCATAATTTTGAGTGAATATATAGTAGGAGGAGCACACACTCTACTGTAAATATTGATGAATTGTAGTCATAATAAAGGCTTCTAAAGTCAGAGCCTCTCAGCTTTGTATGGACACTTGTTTGTCATGTGTCACGTCTGGTCTGGGTTGCTTCCCTGCTTTTTCGCTCTTTCCTGCTTTTATTTTGTATGCCTGCTGTACTTCCTGGGAAAGTGCTCTGCGTGTCGTTTGCTTAGCCCTCTCTAGTCACAGAATTTAACCCTTTGTCAGCATTTTTCGTTCTCTTTTACTCCAGTTGTTCCTGAGCTCCGCCTGGCCAGCCGGCCAGCCTCAGCACTTTAGTTAATTATTGGACTGGTATTTTGTGTATGAATTTTGGTATTAAACCTTGTTACTCCTTTTTCAATCCGTTTTATTCCTTTTCCCCTTTTGATTTTTTTGAAATCATGATATTTGTTGTTTTGTTTCCACAGGGGTTTATTCAGAACCAGGCGTTTTTTGCAGCATTCCTGACGTGAGGAGTTCAGCACCTTGGTCAGTGATCATTTGTTGAAACAAATATCAAACCCTGCTAATGATCTGCCAGCGCACTATCCATCCAGCCTCATGTGACCTCAGAGAAATACGCATGCCAACTCTCCCACGTGGTCAGGGAACTCCAAGGAGAAGTGGTTTTTAGTTGAGATTTAAAAACAGGCAGCGTTTTAATTGGGGGGGGCTCATTCCACAGTTTGAGAGCCACCACAGTAAAGGATCCGTTCTCCACGGTCATGTAATTTCCATCTAGATAGCACAAAAAGGGATTTTTCTGCAGACGTCAGTGATTGTGATGGTGATCATAACCTCAGTGAACTGTAAAATAATTTGTTTAGCTATTTATTACGCTCTTGCTTGCGTGTTCCAGTCAGCAGACGTTCAGCAGCTTTCTGGACCACCTGCAAGCATGAGAGGGCAGTCTGGCTAACACCGACATAAAGGGCATTACAACAATCCAGTGGTGCAAATGAAAGTGTATATGACCCTCTTACAATCATTAATAGAAAAGATAGGCTTGCCCTTTGCCAAAAGCTGAAATTGAAAAAAGCTAGATTTGACCACTGAGTTTCTGTAGATCAATTTTAAAATCTTTTATCCTCATTAAAGCTGAGAAAGTTCTGGGCCATCCAAGCTTTAATGTCAGCTAAGCAGTCAAACAAGCCCAGGTAATTCTCCAGGTGGGAGAGGAGGATGTCGTGGTCTACCGAGTCAAAGCGGCTGAAAGATCGAAAAGAATAAGAACGACTCTGTTTCCAGTGTCGGTGGTTACAAAACTCTTAAAAGTGCTGATTCCGTGCTGATGGGTTCGAAACCAGGTTAGGGTTTTTAAGGGGGCTGGACCACAGCCTGTTTAAAACACTTGCTGTGTCACAATCCAGGGTCTGGATCCTCCAAAGTGTGGATTCTCATGTGACAAATGCGGCTGAATGCTCCCATTTTGAAGTATATATTTGTGTATCCTTCACCGAAATCATGTAATACTTACTAAGATGTATTAAGTATATATTTCAACACATTCTTGATATTATGTAGACCAGCTTTATTTGACCTGGTCAAACCTGTGTTAGTTCTAATATTTCATGTCCAAAATTATCTGCCATGAATAATCAGTAATTATAGCGTTGACTTACATATATGATGTTGTTGTTAAAATACTGTTTTAGAAATAATGTTTTATTCTATCCGTTGTTCAAATCATAAATCCGTGGGGTGTTATATTTGTAAATCATATTCCAGGTTGGTCACGTTTAAGGTAAATTGCTTGTCTTGTAAATGTTTGTCTCTCAGCCTGTGATACATCACACACCAGTCTCATCCACATTTACTCCAGTATTACATTAAATGTTTAAAACTGGAGGGTCCATGAAAACTAAAAATAATCACAAAACTGATAAACTGCTAACAACAAAAACTAGAACTGTCAAAAACCACAAAATAATACAATAATAATTATAGAACTCTATTTATTTAGTTCTCTAATTATGATAAAAAATTAAAAGATTTTGGACATATTTATTTTACATCAAATATGTTTTAATTTATCAGATCTGTAGGATGTTTTGGCTGATTAGAGCTTAAATCAACAGTCACACTTCAAGGAGCCGAAGAACTGTGATTCAAGGCTTTGAACTGTAGAAGGCAGTATTTAGGCACTCGATGTGCAGGAGAGGAAGAAAAGGAAGTCACACCCTGCTCCACTCTGTCGGCCGGAGCGTCTCATTTCACATAGAGCACGACTAACGTGTCCTCGGTCGGCTGCACACTCAGGAGGATCCCGACCCTGAATTAAGACACAGCTACTGTGGTACAACACCAGTAGTAAGGCTGCTGTTAATTGTGATAGAAAAAGCTTAAACTAATGGTGTTCCAGGTCTTTTTTAAAGAAACTTGCTGGGACAACATCAGCTGAAGGGCTTGAGTGTTTGATTTGAGCCACAGTTTTTTCCAGTGCAGATCATTATCACATGATAAGGTGTTAGAACATTATACATAAATTGATTTACAAATTAATAATAATTGTAAGAACAGTCAACTATCGCTTATTGTTCTTATGATATACTATATTCATTGTTCTTCATATAAACTATCACATTATAACAATATGCTTCTATACAGTATGTCACAGGTAAAAGGGATTTTTTTTTTTTCTAAATATTTTTGAGAAATAAATAAATCACTAAATAAAGATCCAGGTGTGTCCTACTTAATCAAGGCAATAGAAGAACTGAGCGTTGATGTGGAGTCAGTCATATGACATGGACGGTATGCTGTGTGCAATTTTTTTATGTTCTGAGAATACAGTTTTGTTCCTTTTTTTTAATTGAAATTTTCAAATATAGACATTGAGATGTTTTTTCCAGTGTAGTACAGAGTTACAGTAGCGTCAGTGAATCAGATGATAAAGGAGCTCATTTTCTTTCTTTTCTTACTTTATTTAACCAGATTTAAAAAAAAAAAACCCCATTGAGATCAAGATCTCTTTCACAAGGGTGACCTGGCCAAGAAGTCAGCAGCACATGTCATAAAAGTTACATAGAACAGATTAAATAATGTGGATTAAATGTGGGGGCTATAACGCAGTGGCAAAAACAATTTTTGCCACATTTTTTGTTTGTTATTTTAAGCAATAAAAAAGTCCAACAAAAACTGTTTTGTCGTGTGTTTGACATTGTTGTGAAGCCAACTCCAGTTTTTAAGACAAATAAGATGCAAAACAAATGAACTGAAGCTGTTCTTGGTGCAGTTTCATGCTGAGGATCTTCTGCTTGGAAATCATTCAATGTTGTGATGGCAGTCATCCACAAGGGGGCACCGTTAAACAATACTGGGCCCCTCTCACTGATGATGATGATGATGATGATGATGCAGCCCCCTCAGGCCTTCAGCTCAGACTGAGCTCATTATAACTACATGGCTTCACTGAGGTTGTTCTTGTAGATCAAAGTGACAGTGAACTCACCACGACTTCAAAATTAAATAAAAGATTTTCCCATTGGCAGTTTAATTAAGATCTTCAAAGCAATAAAATCTCTGAATCACCTGAAGACACTGACATTTGCAGCCCAACCAAGGCTAAGGCATTAAAGGAGCCGAATGTGCTATATTTTGCATTAAGTCATAAATTGACTACAATATGTCATTAGAGATTAAAGAAACATGTTAAACTGAAATACTCGTCTGGCTTACAACAGACGTGCAACAGTTGACTCACAGTTTAATTTACTAAATTTGCAGCCCTACAAATTCTGTTTATCTTACACAAACCTAATAAAAATCAAAACCACCACTAAGAGTGAATTTAAAGATACGTCAATAAAATGCGGGCTATTAAATATCAGGTCACTTTCCTCAAAATCACTCTTAGTCAACCATTTAATTGCAGATAATCATATTGATCTATTCTGCTTGACTGAAACATGGTTACAGGAGGGGGAATATGTAAGTTTAAATGAATCCACTCTCCATACTCATATTAATACACATATTCCATGAAGCACAGGCTCAGGAGGAGGAGGGGTTGCAGCAATTTACAACTCCAGTCTGCTAATTAAACCAAAACTAAAACTGAACATTAAACCAAAACTGAAACTGAACACCCGAACACCTGGACACCTGGAGGCTTCAGCATTTCTGGAGGTGCCCCATCCAGTGATTGCATTTATAAGAACAAATATTTCTACTCAAGTGATTACCTAATATATGGCGCATCTATTATCACAGAGTGGCAGCAGCTGCAAACATTTAGACAGTGGACGTCACGCGTGTTTGCAAAAGTGACGAAATTTATGAATACAACCTCTTTACAATTACAGAGGGGCTGGCATTAAACCTGTGTCCACATCAGATACATCGATTTACCCATGGAACCGCCTCAGAGGACTAAATATCAACACTGGATGGCTAACTGAAAGTCATACACACATATCAGTTGGAGTATTCCCAAAAGAGTATAAATGTAGAGGAGCAGTAAATGTTATGAGTGAAATCATTTATGAATGATTTCCTATTGAAATTAGCAGTATAGTAGGAGAATTTCCATCTGTCTCACCTGATTTCCTCTGCTGTATTTCAGTAGAACAGCACATACAGGCCTGTTGCCATGTGTGTCTTGGCCAATCATTTGCTGTAATCAGTACATTTTTCTACTAGACATTAAAGGTTAAAAGAGAGGAAGCAAATTAATTTATTTCCTTTTGCACGCGAGGCTGAATACAAGTTGTGGCAGAGTTGTGGAGTGTAGAATATTCAATTATTCAACTAATATTACTTATCAAATATTTGTTTGGCTGCAAAATTCTGAATTTAAAACAGACCATGGCTGATCTCAATAAATCTTTGGACCATTTACTCTCATTTAAATGACAGAATGTAAGTGACTGACAGTCTCATATGATGTCACCGGTGTTACTGCTTAACTGTACTGCCACTGTGCGTAATACATTTTCATTTAAAATCAACACAACACAACACACTGAATTTTTCATGAAAATTGAACATTTTAATGGAAACTAAAATTGTGAACACTGGAGTTTTCTCTTTTTTTTTTTACTGACTCTATTACACTGTTTGGAATCTGAGGGTTATTGTCCATGCTTTAAAAAAAAAAAAAAAACATTGTCATGTGACACTCAGTAAATTCAAAATAGACCAAAATAATAATAATAATAATTAAATAATCATATGTTTCACTTTCAAAGTCGACCTGTAAGACATGAAAATGAAATGCTATTGCCTCTTATTTTAGGGGGACAAGAGGTGACCAGAGGAGAAGCAGGACAGACGTCTGAGATGACAAAGAACAACTTGACACAATCACTGTACCTCTAAGGTGTCACTGAATTCCAAAAAAATTAAATAAAAACAAAAGCCCCCTAAAATAAAACACTTCCACAAGAGGCAATGACACTTTAAAGGAGAGACGATTTGAAGTCGAGCACAAACACCAAGTCCAGCATTTTCCCGTCACGCGACATGAAGAAGCAGCACTTTCGGTATTTGTTTTGTTTTGTTTTTTTTGTTTTTTTTGTTTTTTTGGAAAGATTTCTCCTCCCTCGCACGGTGTAATCACACGTTCAGAGTGACATTCAGCTGCTACAGTACTGACTCCCTTTGCTACAAACCCCTCCAAACCCAGCGCGATGTCAGGAAGCTGATTATGACATCGTCATCGTCCTCATCATCACCGTCACCATCATCATCATCAGTGCCCCCAACTATTCCTGTCTGTGCATTTCAGTGGCTGAATGATCATGAGTAGTGTACCTTTGGCGAAAGTAGTGAATTCAGAATCAGTGACTTGCATTTTAGAACATGACCAACACTAAGACAAATATATTAAGAGGAACTCTGAGGTACATGTCATCCTGTCACAACTCTCTGAAGAAATGCATTCATATCATTTGTATAAAATTATTTTGGGGGGGTTGTGTTACTTCAAATATATGACATTGTTGCTATTGGGAGCGGGGGGGGGGGATGGGGGTAGGTTTACATCAGTTTTAATTAAGAACTTAATCAACTACAACTCAGCAAAAACAAAATATCTTGATTTTCTGTGTCATATATTTATAACTTTTAGTCTCATCCTACTTTGTGCATCTACGGATAAATTAGGTTATAATTATAAAAAACAAAAATCAAATGTTAATGTTAGAACATAAATTCGTTAAATCAGTTCAAGTGAATCATGTGCTACTTCAGACAATAACTTGACGACAGACTGGCGTGAGTAGAAGCGAGCGAGTGGCCGTCACTGGCCCGATTCAAACCCGGTTTGGCTTTAAGGTCACACAGTTCTGAACAACAAGCCCAAATATTATTTTTCAAAAAAACCCTACAAAACCACACTATCTGCTCACTGCTTTTCAGCTGTGTCCATGTCACTCAGAGGAAACACATTAGCGGTGACAAAACACAAACACGACTGCAAAAAGTTACCCCCCCCAAAAGAAAGAAGAAGAAAAATGGCAAAGATATATATATGATGGAAGCAGATTTTTAAACAATCAACACTGCATCAAAAATCATACAGGCACCTGAACATGAAACAGCAGGAGGAGAGTGTTAGGATCAAAAATATACGAGGAACTTGCATATAATAGGAAGAACTCGCTACACACACACACACGCGCGCGCGCACAAATAGGACGAGGCCTGACTCGGGACCAGGAGGCTGTGTCAGCATCTTTGAGGTGATTGCTCGTCCTGGCGGAATCACTCACTCACTTTTTCGCCCTCATTCACTCACTGCTTAAAACATCTACTCTGCTCCAACAACCTGTTTTTGGTTTTGCAGGCTACAATGCTAACCTATCTTTACAAATGCATATTCAACATAGCCATTCTGCTGCGTATAAGTGCTTCACAAAATGAGGAGCCTTGGGTGGAAGGACAGATTCTCTGATTTCTCTGTACCAGGACAATCCTCTCAGAAAAAAAAAAGAAAAAATATATATATATATATTAATCATTAGACGACAGAAACATCACATACTAGTCACTGATCATTGATCACCCTGTTTTAACAGCCTAGAGATGCCTCACTCTGCTTTCAGCCTCAACTGTTTGCCCTTATGGAAACCTGGTTACACAAATTTTGACTATGGCTGAAAGGTGGGTAACACCCTGGACAGGTCACCAGTCCATCGCAGGGCTGACATATAGAGACGAACAACCATTCACCCACTCACATACAGTCAATTTAGTGTTCAATTAACCTCCGGACTGTGGAGGAGACTGGGGAAAACCGCACACATGCAGGGAGAACATGCAAACTCTACAGAGAAAAGGCCCTCGGTCAGACTGGCTCTTTTTGCTGCAAGGCAACAGTGCTAGCCACTATTCCACAGTGTGACCCAATGTATGGACAGTTGGGAGAAATTAAATGGAGGATTGTATGTCATAATAAATGTCAATTTCCACAGGCAAAAATAAAACAAACAAAAATGAATACTAACATAACCAGATCTTATTCAGAGGGCAACACCTGATAATACACTAGTTTGTCATATGACGCTAAACAGTGGGAGCCTAAACAAAGCATTTTAAATACCGGAGCAGACTGACGTCAGAAATGGAAGGTAAATGTCAGCTTGAACTAAAACACACTGGCAGTTCCAAACTCCACCAAAGCTTATTTCCAAACTGTTGCTACCGCTTAAAAACACCACTAATGTCTGTTCAGTAGGGCTGTAACCAGCAATTCATTTCATAGACAATTAATCTGAGGTTTCTTTTTTCAATTAATCATTCGGTCAATTAAATGTCAAAAAATGTTGACCAGGGTTTCCAAAGATTCTAAATGAATTCTAATTTTTCCAAGTTTTCTTTTTTTTGGGTTACATGGAGTAAGGAAATCTGAAAGCAATCACAATTGAGAAACAGAAAAGTCTGAAAACTTATTTCAGTTATTAAGAAAAAACCTCAAAACGATTCATCACTTATCAAAATAGTTGAGGATTAGTTCAGTAATCGATTAATAATGGATTAATCGTTGTAGCCCTAGTGCTCAGCAGTAAGAAAGAGGTGCATCACTACAAACACACGAGGACCAGAAATTAAGCATCAGAGAAATGTAGGATTATATACATTGAAAGCAGCGCATGGAGCAATGTGCTTTTTTTTTCTTGTTTTAAAGGGGAAGTGAACTTTTTTCAAGCCCAAAATGATCAATGACTGCACCAGGCATGTCACAAGAGTCATTATTTGGTGTTAAGTCACAACATCATATGAGACTGTATAGCAGGAGTTCAATTTTAACATTTCCATTCAGGAGAACATCAACATGACTGGGGGGGTCATTTGGCAAAAAAAACTATATTTAACACAGTCATGGCTTTATCAACACTACCTGAGTTACATTTAATAATTCTGTATTTATCAACTTTTTTTCTGAAAAGTAACAGCCAAGAGCCATTCTTTCAAGGAGTATTTCTGGTCAGTACACGTAGATCTTTCTAGCAATTAAAAGATAAAAGCAATTTACATAAAGTGCTATAAATCCATACAGTAAAGCTACAGTAGGCAGGACTTTTTCCTTTTTCTTTTTTCTTTTTGCGTTTCGTATCAATAATTCCATAATAACCTCCACAGCCAGGCTGCTAAAACTATAGCTTTATGGGAAACTTTGACCAATCACAGGACACTGCAGAGAGGAGGAGGGCACTGTTTTATACTACAACTACTCTGACTACCAGTCACTTCAGTGTAATGAATGCTACTCGAGCACCGACAAATTCCTATACTGCAGAGAACCTAAGATTTGAAAAGGATGGATGCAGTCTTCCTGCTTGAATGGTGAGTCTAACCAGGAAGTAAAAATGTACTGAACAGCCACCAGGGGGTGATGCTGCTGGGTGCAATTAGAACTTGTGTTCCCATTTAGAGGGGGAAAAACAAAAACACAGGGAAATTGAAAGCTGGTATCACACAAAAGTCCATGTGGACCACATTAGGGTTACATTTGGCCCCTATGTCCTCTTAGTACCCAGGTAGCCTGGAAAGGGTACCAAGTGGGCTTGAAGTGGGCAAATTGTGGTCCTGTACGATTTCATTATCATGACCCAAACACAGTTGGGGCCACCATAGAAGCCACAGACAAGCCCGCTTAGGACCCATATTGTCAGCCTGAACATAACCCTTATAGGGCCCACACGGACATGCTGGCTAGGATGAGCCAAGGATGGGCATTGACTTGATTACAAAAAGTCAATTAAATCTTTCTACCACAGTGACTAATTATGGTGCATCTATTATCACAAGGTGACAGCAGCAGCAAGTATTTAATTAGTGGACCTTGTGTGTTTTTTAGATGTATTGAAATTTACAATTTTGCTTGAATGCAATTGCAATTGAAGCTGCTCCTCTAAGCCTGCGAGTGTATCTCGTATGCTGCTGTCTTACTGCATATTACGTTCACTGGTTCTTATGCACTGGAGTTAAGAATATTTGACCGATACCACAGAATATTGACTTCTTTTATTTATTGTCATTTTTTTTTTACTAGAAATGCCCACCCCTAATTGGAGCCCGATTGCAGTTCACATCTAAATGTCCACTTTCAAAGACTAACCTGGCATTGGTCAAATCACAAATCTTGAGTTTGTTTCAAAACTGGGAGACTGCATCCACTTTTTATCTACAGTCCGTGAATAAAACACATATCAATACCAGAGGTTCAAAGATGGTGTGTGTCTGCCTGTGCTATCTTCCCAGCGATCCTGCCTACTGCAGCTTTAAACAAATCATGTGAGCAAAGAAACCAGGGTTAGGGTTAGTTCCTTTGTTATGTTGTCCTGATTTGGAGACGGTAATGAAGGTGATGTCACAGGTGAGCTGGCCATTTAGCAGTCAGCAAATGTGGCTCCATATACCCTTAATTATACCTTTTCAACGTGAGCTCTTTTCCAAGAAAAAAAAAAGGACCACTTGAGCAAAAACTGAAAATGCACCTTTAACATGTTGAACTATCAAATCATAGGGTGATGATTTTGTAGCTCCATGGGACCCATTTCACGCATCAAATGGGTCACATGAAGTTATTGCACATTGGTTTGCAAAGATTATCTACAGTAAAACATAAACACACACCTTATTTTCACATTTCAACACTGTTTGACAAAGTGGCTAGTTGAGGGGACCTAGATTAGTATTGTAGTTCTTATATACTAGTATTGTGGCCATGGACAGTGACCTCTGACTCATTCAATTCCACCAGTAAACATGCAAGAAACACAAGTTCTGTAAGACTGAAAAGTAAAATCATGAGTCAGAAAAAAAAAGCCTTAAGTCATTAAATGCAACAATATGTTTTGACAAGAGTTCAACTAGACAGAAACGCAGGCAACATTATCTGAATGAATATCCTGAGTCTTGCCCCTGAACAAACAGCACAAAACACAGGAGACCCTGTTGGAAGAAATGTCTCTCACTTAACTGTTTGTTTCTCTCTTTAGCCTTTAACTGAGAAATCATATGCCAGCAGGGACATGAATCTAAATTTAACAACACTCTGCATTAACCTGGTAAGGCCTGGGTCATACTTAACATGTTCTATGTGCACAGAGAGCCACTACGCACTTCTGCTTGCGCATACATTACCACAATCCATTTATAATAAAATGAGGGTCCTTGTCAGTCGAGCGTACCACGCATCCCCGTCTTCATTAAGTGCGCGTGGACCTCCTTGCAAAACGTAAACCGAGTGTCCATGCCTAACGTCTTCTTCGTTGTGTCTTTTGGCCAAAACAATAGGGCACCACCAAGTGGATTGGACAGTGTAATGCTACAGGGACCATGAGCTGTCAGCACGCATCCATGTGGCCACAAAAGGTCTGCATACACATGTCGACTATGACCCAGGCCTAACGACCACACAAGATGAAATGTATGAGAAGATTAAAAATGTTTCACCTTTAACGGAGACCTGATTTTTTTTTTCCTTTAAATCTTTTGCAAATCCTGTAATCAATAAAAAAAAAATTAAAATATATATATATGAAATGAAGGGGCAAGACTTTGCCTTCAAGTTGGGCACTTGTGCACCTGTGCTCAGGGGTCACACTGCCGTGCAGAAAACACTTGGTTTATGCTAACACCAAACTGCATGAAAAGAAAAAGTAAGTGTTTCATTTCTGGGCTCTGCTTTGAGTCGAGGTTCCACCTTCTTGGATGGGGCCTCACCTACGAGCTTTCACCAAACGTAAGAGTTTAACAGGACGCTAAACATTCCTTACTCTGCAACTTCAAGGCATTCTCTGCAAGGTGTGTTCTTTTGTTCACAAGGAATTCAAGCCTGTGCACAGATGTGTATGTGTAACGTCTAACATATCTACAATGAACTTATTTGAATGTGTGAAGGAAAAAAAATGACTGACTGAGGCGACGGCTGCCACAGTTCAACAGGATAAAGGCTTAGGGAGGCGCAGTCCTGGGCACCTTCCTTTGTTGAACTCCTGAACGTCGTCCTTTAAGAGCCATGAGACAAACAGCTTTAAGTTGCAAGTGTCCATTCATCATGTTGGAGAGGCACCGATCAACTCCTTTAACGTTACTCCACAGTGTGTGTGTGTGTGTGTGTGTGTGTGTGTGTGTGCGTGTGTGCGTGTGTCTGATGCCCCCGAATACAGTCTGTTATTTCACTCAAGGTTCCAAGAAAAACATCTGTCATGTTGAACTTTCAGTGTTTTCACAGAGGATTTGTGATTTCCAGGGTAGATAACTGCAGCACCCAGAGGAGAAGGTCAGTACTGGAAAGCATCTACCTCACTGATCAGGGTCAATCCTTGGTTTCATCATAAACCACTACTCTTTTTGGATCTACAGCAGAGGGGGAGAAGGAAGAGAGGAGGCAAACTATATGGTTATTCAACATGAATGAAAAAAAATAGATATATTTTGCCAGTTTTAGAATATAGGACTGATACGGAACTTGAGCTACATCCACACTAATACATTTGCATTTTAAAATAACAAAAAAAATGTGATTTTTTTTTTTTTACAGCGGAAAACGCATGCCCAGGGTACAGTAAAGGTCATGTGATATACATTCTAGGTGTGTTATGACACAGAAGATAACTTCCGATTTGAAGTTGAAACTCTCGTCAGGATACAGATATTTACTTTACAAATGCCGTTCATAAAATAAAATGTAGTAGTATGGATGGGGAGTATATATGCGTGTTGAACCAAGAACCAGCATGAAACCCAAACACTCTCAGGCATTATCCACACGGAAACTGGACTTTCACTAAATGATCTTTTTCTTTGTAGCTTTTAAAGGTTTTTCCGTACAAATGGCACACAAAACAACCAAAACGACTCTGTATGTGGCGCTGTAATGCTACAGGGAATGCTACAGCAAGAGAGGTGTGGGATTATGACATAATTTTCCCAAAGTAGCATACTGGTTGTCTACAAAAAAATGCAAGGGGTGAGGTTTTGAAATTATCCCACTTTGGGAGTTCAGAGCTCCGTTCCCAAAATGCCATTTCCATGTCGAAAAGTGTTCGTGTCTCAGGCTGGTTCCTGGCAAAGCAGATGTGCAGAATGCATTCAGTGCTGACTATGTATGTTATATACTGTAACTTCACATTATAAAACCTGAACTATAAGAGGAGACAGCAAGATGTCAGGTTAACTGAGCACCTTTTAAGTATTTATGAGCTAGAAGAGAATCAAAGCTTGTACATGGACTTTAACATGTTATTGTAAAACAGTGTTAGAGGAGTATTGCTGATTCATCTGTAATGTGAATAAGACTAGTATACTCTAGCACATGTAATATCAATAACCTGAACCTGAATGTTTGAAAGTGACAAGTTTTCCTTAACTTTTTTGATTTATATTTCTAGATTGAATTCTTCCAGACAAAAGTGAAGACGACATGTTCCCCCCCAAAAAAAGCTTTTTGAAAAGTTTTGATTTACCTTGTTTTTGCAAGTTGAAAATAGATTCCATTTCTGTTGGAGGAAAACAAAACAGATGTTATTTCAGCCACTGCATTGTTTTCTGAGAATATCTGCAGAAACAATAGAACTGAAACATTTCTTTATCTTTCATGCATGAAGCAAATTGAATCTGAGTTGTGAATAGGGCTACAGCTAAGACTTTATTTCATAAGTGATCCATGTGTCAATTATTATCTTGATTAGTTGTTTGGTCCAAAAAATTTCAGAAAATATGGATCTCAAATGTCCACAAACCAAAATGATTCAGTTTTAATTTGTCTTTAGTAATAAGGAGCAAAGAAACCAGAAATGTCTCACATTTAAAAAGATTAATGATCAGAGAACTTGTTCAAAAAAATTACTCAAATTGGTAAAACTGGCTATTGAAATAGTTGGAAAATAATTTAGTAATCAATTATTGAGACCCTAACTGTGACATTGGTTAAAGGTAATGTCAGTGACAACAATTCTGGCAAACACATGAGGTAGTAACAGGAAAGGATTGAGAATATAATCTGTCTTGGGACAAAAACTTGCTTTGTTTGTGACGCAGAAAAATCAATAATTGTAAAAGAAAACATCTTGTCATTCTGCAGCTACAGTATTTACCTGTTGCACTGTAAAATGGAAAAGTGTCAGAGCTAAATACATGTTAATTAGATGACTTAAGGAAGAAGACAGAACTAGAAGTATGGTACTAATTGTTTAAATTTGAGTGATAATCCTTCAAAATCAGATGGACATGAGTACAAACTGCTTGCTGCACAGCCTCTCCCTTTTTAACTCCCACAGTGAGGCTCTATAGTCAAAGGTAAGCTTATTTCAGCCCATATTTTTCTTAGTTCTCTATGTTTCTCTTGGAAGCATTAGCACTTTGGGAAATATTGAAGAAATGTAATAAAAGTAATCTTTTTGAAATGTGAGCTAACAAGAGATTCCCACCTCTAATGTAATCCAGTATTATTGACTGTAGTTTAATCTCATCAATATCAACTTCATTCTCCACTTTTCACTTAACAGTGGTTAGGGTTAAAAATAATCAAAAATTAATCGCAATATATTTTCTCATATTGTTTGATTTATATCACAATTCTTTTTTTAATACTCAAAAACTTTCAGAGCATCGGTACTGAAAACTGAATAGAGATTAGCTCAACATTTTGCTGACATATAAAGCAAATATACGAACGCACACATGCGCTTATTCACACCTCCACCCTTGTGAGCACACTTTATGAAGAGTTTTAATAATTGTTAGATTATTAACAGTGCTGCTAGTGTCAGAGTATTAATGACATACAGCAGTCATTAGTACAGTTGGATGAAAACTCTGCTCCCACTTTCTGTTCTTTATCTAAAATGTAATATGTTACATCCAGTAGCTGTTTGTCAATGCAAACAGCTTCATTTCTGATATTATTTGACAGGATTGAGTGTGACTCTCTTATTGTCCACTGATAAGAACACAGGGCCCAGCAGAGAAGCGCTGGGCGCTTGTACACAGGTGTTTATGAGACATCTCACTACGACAGGCAGTTATACTTGTGGAAGCAGGTCATGTCTAACATCACTTTCACTGCCCTCAGCTTCACTTTCACTGCCCTCAGCTTCACTTTCACTGCCCTCAGCTTCACTTTTGGTCATTCTGCTCTTCTCTTTTGCAACCTTCCCTGGACACTCAAACTGGGGTGGCGCAAGAAAGGTCCACTGTGGCTGGTGAAGCACACTTTTCTGCAGCATGTGACCAATTAAACATTGCCAACACTGACCTTCTTAATCAACCTGGATTCTATCATGATCAAAAATCTTGATCATATAATAGCCCAGCCCTGTCAGTCACAGGAGGCAGCTGTTATTGTGAAGCACTCCCTGAGTTTAGCTCTAATACACAATTATTCATGGGTCATGTCAATCTGTCAAGCTGATAAATTAAGCCAATAGCTGCCATTTTTAAAAAAAATGTAAATTGGCTGATTATTATTAATTACAAATTGTCTTTTTGTCCTCAAAAACTTGATAAAACTTTACTTTTACATCCAAATGTTTAATTTTTTGATGTCCTGTCCCATGTATTTAATATTGCATTTATATGTTATTTTTATGGAAAATACTATGTGAAGTTACTGCCATAATATATATATATTAGGGAGATACACATTAATGTTGATCAATAACTGATTACTGAGGTTAAGCAATTTCTTATATTATTTGTTATCATTAGGGTTGCAACTAATGATTACTTTCTTAATCATTCAATCTGATTTCTCTAGTACTTCTTTGGTCCACAAAAAACAAGAACATGTTGATCGGTGTTCCCCAAACCTCAAAATTATGATGTTCTCGAATGCCTTATTTTGTCCACAAACTAAAATGATTCAGTTTTAATGAATTCTTTCTTATATGAAGCAAAGAAACAAAAACACTACAACTAATTTATCAATTAGCAAAACAGTTGATGATTAATCATTGCAGCCCTAGTTATCATTAAAACGGTTTGATTTTACCAGATAGAGGGAAAAATAAAATTGGCTAAAAATATTGCATTAATTATCAGCCAGTAGCTGGCCTGATTTCTAAAGATCAGTATCAGCACTGGCCATAGAAAAACCCATATTGGTCAACCTCTACGTGTTGCACTGCCCATCTCTCACTTGGAGCCTTGCTAGGCATTAAATCTGACTCAAGTAGCAAATATTGACCTATTTCCCAACACTATTACTGTGTTACTGTGCAACACCGAGTACAGTAAATAGAAATGAGTTAAACTTCTGTTATATTTTTGGACATTTAACAATAAAGCTCACCTAGTAAACTGGGCCCCCACTGAAATCTACACCTTAACAATATGTTTGTTTTTGAAGTTCACCATTAAAGAGCTTTTTTGACACTGAAATTTGTGTTGCTTTAAAACCAAAGTCCATAGAGAAAATAGGTTATTTTACATCACAGCATACAGGAATTGTTGATATACTAATGCCTCCATCAGTAATATCAACTAAGTTATTTTGTAACTTTGATGTTTAAAATACTTCTTTTGAATTTACTTTAGTGACACAAAGTTACCAAATGAGACAGCAGTAGGTCAGCAGCTCCTGTGTCCCTCCCAGCAAAAACTCAGATAATCTCTATGGACTTTGGGGAGGCAGTTTAAATCATTTAGTTTTCAGTGGGAAAAGGCTGTCTAATTGTAATGTGAAGTTGGGACTATTTCGTTATTTGGTTAATTGGCTAAAATCGGTTTTGCCCCCATTTCTCTACCTGCCTTAGCAGCCCATTTTCACTGGGAACAAGTGTCACGTCTCAAGCTGCTTCTTGACGCGTACACAAATTCAACCTTGAATATGTATAAGTACCTCATTCAACCACACTTCTAAACACTTGAGCTTTAACTTTAAGAACTACTGTTTTAATTAATTTGACAAAATAGTAGATAGTTCAAGTTACCTTTAGTGTGATAAGTGACAGCAGCTTTAACATCAAAGGACCCCCAGCTTGACCTTCTGCCAATGGCTTTAGAGTGATTCTGTTCTTTCGGTGGGCCAAACAGCAAAGTGGTTGGCTGACCCTGTGCAGGTTTAGCACCGCTGTCTTTACTGGGGACTGGCACAGATGAACCTGCACCCTTGGCCTCAGCGATAGTCTTTTCCTGGCCACAAAGCTGCAGCTTGTTCTCCTCCTCATTCATCACACAAGGAGGAAAACAAGCATTAGACACATTGCAAGGGGCACAAGTCCTTCTCTCTGGGTCTTGAGCCAAAGTACCAGGCTCCAAAAATGATGGGCTAATATCAGAGCAGGGGTGGGCAGCCTTGGCTGCCGCAGCCTGACACTCGCTTTGAGGTACTACCGCAGTTGTGTCATCCTCCACGGGCACTGGCCCTCCTCCTCCCTCTGGCCCTAAATTGGGCTCATTGATGAAAGAAAGCCCCCACTGATTCTGGAAGATGTCTCCCAGGGCTTTCTGACTTGTCTGAGCAGCCGGAGGGTCAAGGTGACGAGCACTAGGGAGCACGGGTTGCATATTTAATGGGTAAATTAAAAGAGTACACTTCCTAAGATCATAGGTTTCTCCATCTACTGGACTGGTTGTTGAGCTACAGTTACTTTCCAAAGATGCTACATTCTCGCCACTTGTGATAGATGGGGCTGGTGGAATACTACTAGCAGCAGGAGCAAAGAAGGTACCCACTGACGAAAAACTGTTTCCATTTCCAGAAACAGGACCATTAGTAAAGCTAGATGAGGTGATAGTTTTCATAGCAGACATAGGGACCTGTGACAGTCGAACAGGAGGAGGTGGCATCTCTCCTCCACCTTGAGCTACTTTGTTAAGGTTCTCTTTTACTTTACTTGCATAACTGATCTTGGGAACAATTTTTGCACTGCTATTGTCCACAGGAAATACTGGAGGGGGTTTGAATAAAGTCCAGGAGTCCTCCTTTGAGGGTGAGGAAAGTTTGGCTTTATGCCTTTCCTCATTCTTTTTACCAAAGTTACCAACTGTTTTGCCATCAGAGCTTTTCCTCTGAGATTCACACACTGAAGCCTCTGACACAGCAGTCCGTCGAGCTGCTGACTGATTTTCTACTTTATGGGTGGCTCTGAAGCCATCAAGTCTGGAAGTCACTCCCTTCTCAGCTGTCTCAACGTTAAAAGTTCCAGACTCTTGTGTAGTATTTTCCTGCTGCATGTCTTTCTCCTTGTCCTTTATCACATTATCAGTGTTCTTGGCATTGTTGTATTTGGCCTTGCGTTTCTTCGGAGTGGTGTATCCACATTCAGAACCGCTTCCATCATTGTCCTTGCTGGAATAGCCATTTGTAATTAAGCCACAGTTTACAACACCATTTTGAAGCAACACAGAGTTTTTCTTGTCCAAAGTTTGGCTCTCGTGATGATTCAAATCAAAGGCCTTTTCCTTGTCATTTCTTAGGTCCATATTCTTCTTATGGTCCAATCCTTTGCTGCTCACTTTTGGAACAGATGTGTGCAGCTTCTGCATCGACTTCTGCCTTACATTTGTACTAGTGGTGTGTCTGTTACCATTACTGTTGGGGGGATGTGACATACCAACAGAATCAGACAGATGTGGATTCTTCTCCCCTTCCTCGTCACTGCTGTTTACTTTTTTAATGCCTGAAATGGGAAACAAAATTAGTTTACAATAAAATTATACAAAACCACTACAAAACCTGCCCAACCACAGAAAATTCTACAAAAACAGCAATGAATATACATTTACCATTACAGTGGACAGAAAATAAAAGTTAATGAAAGGATTTTATATGATTTTGGGTCATCCAGACCATCAATATTGATGGTATTTTAAATACATGAATTATGAATCTCAGACTCTAAAAATAATTTGAATATTTTCTGGACTGAAATCTTTTCAAAATGAACACTAAAAATGACTACAAAAATATCCTATTATTATTCATGTTATCAGCCTTTCTGGCCATATGGACATTTTGACTGTAATAGAGTCACATTAACAGTGACTCTATTACAGCCAACATGCACATTAAGACTAAGGAAGCTTAATAGAACTCATCCACCATTACTGTGATTATTTACACCTGTGATTTTCCTCCTGTGACCTGTCAAAATGGCTGCCATGAAAAGGGTAGGATATTTAGTGTATGTTTGTGTTTTAAAATATGACCCAAAGACTACATCAATTACAGACAATACATTACAATAATTTTGTTTGACTGGCAGTTTGCAGTAAATTTAAGCTATTAATTTCAAGATAAGCTAAGTGCTTAGACTGTGTTTGTACAAATTAGGGAAATGTGACAGTCAAAAGTACACTGGCCTGTTAGCTATCTTAATATCTGACATGACATCAAAGAATAGTTGTTGCCAGGTGGAAAAAAGATGGCTCACAGCAGCATTTATAAATACATTTGCTCTGACAGTGAACCATAAATAGGTCTATGCAGTGCAAAGAACTACATGGGAACTGCTGTGTCAACTTGGGATTTCCTATTC
This sequence comes from Brachirus orientalis, assembly GCA_016785285.1. Classification (NCBI taxonomy): domain Eukaryota; kingdom Metazoa; phylum Chordata; class Actinopteri; order Pleuronectiformes; family Soleidae; genus Brachirus; species Brachirus orientalis. Next base: position 544,263 of record JAFBJR010000197.1, on the reverse strand, counting down.
AGTGAGTGTTGCAGCCCCTCATCTGTGGGCCACAGCACACGCAAGCCTCGCTTCACTTTATTAAAACCGAGGTAACGTAACTACACGACGAACAAACATATTAGAGCATTAAAAATGTACGCGGCTAGGGTGTGTGTTCCCCTCCAGCAAACTATGGCGTTGTGCCGGGATGCTCACGTTGAAGCTGCTGCGTGGATACACGCTCACTGGTCAACATGCAACAGGCCTGTCAGAGACAGCTAGCGTTAGCTAATGTCATCTAATTTTAAAAACGCCATGATAGCAAGCTAAATATGACAGGAAACTAACAGTCCGCCACCGGCAAAGAAAGTAGGTAAAAATACGAACGCTATGTGCCGGTACTGCAATGCATCGTGGTTTTGTTAAAAACAAAATAAAGAAACCTCACTAGCCGGGTGATAACGGCATTAGCTAGCTGTGATTTTCTAACATGGCCGACAGGAAATAGAAGCTCAGAACATTCCAGTGGAGCCGGCTCGTTTTCCTAAACTGGACACAGGCATGTTGAAATGAATAACTCTTGGGCTGGAGATAACACGTTGTGGATACATAATGTTATGTATTTAATCACACCGTGGCGTCAGGGTGTTCCCTTAAGATACTTAATTTGAGTTTGCAAAAGGTAAATGGATGGTGAAACCGGCTCACAAGGTCAATCCCCGATATGTCAAACCACTACAAGCGACAACTATCACGCAACGTCAGCTAACCAAGTGGCCAACATGTTGGTGGGTTAGTGCACCACAGTGCCAATTATCTCTTAGACCTGTCAGTTACTCGTCAGTTGTAACGTTCCTCCGTGTATCCATTTAAAAGTGACTATAGTACCGAACACGCTGAGACCAAGATCATGGTGCCCACCTACGTTAGCACATGCTAGTCGGCTCGTTGACATTAGCTGACTAAGGCTAATAACCGTTAGCTAACTTTTCCGAATGGCCCAACCTGTTTTCTTCGTCTGCGTTTCCTGATGCTGGCGCTGGAAGTGGCTCTGATCATTTTTCAGACAAGTTGTGTGTTGAATAGAGCTTCTGTCTTGTCCGTGGTGGTGATACTGCTTGTCTTGTGCCCGATCTTGGGGCTGATCCTCCATTGAAGTACAGAATGTCGGGCTCGCTCGGCGACTCTATTAGCTCAGTGTGTAAGTAGAGAACAGTCCAATCACTACTAGTGTAAAACGGAAGCTATTTGGAGGCTCTGTAAACGTCAGCAGTGATCGTCTAAAAATGGCACTGTGTTTGGGTGGTCACCGCCACTAAATCCAGGAGCAGTATTTGTGCTGAGATATGCAGGGCGCATTTTGCACCACTTTTCACTGACTGGCACACGTTTGACCGAGAGTTCAGACTGAAATAACGGAAAGGCGGCACTAAAATAAATCTGTTCAGGGTAGGCAGTAACGGGGTGGGGTTCGTGTATGAACTAAAATCATATGACCGGAGGCTCTGCCACGTCTCCAGCCAGTGGACACACTGTAGCAGAGGGTCCAGGAGAGAGCAACACAACTAAAATAAATATTTTAATGAACATTTTATATATCTGACCTTTTGTCATTCGTTTCCAAAGAACCTTTAGTTTGTTAAGGTTATTATAAACAACCTTATTCATTCCATCAAAACTTCTCATTCTGAGGATAGTTATACAAGAATAATTAAAAATTATTTATTCATTTTTATTTTATATCATTTCGGTAATTTACAATAAATAACTTCACTCATAATGTCCATTTATTATCCCCCCAGCAGACTTATCCTATTTGTTTACCTGTCCTCCTCTCTGTGCCTTTTATTCTTGATGTGGAGCATTGTTAAACTGCTTTAACCAGTTTATTTCATTGTTATTATTATTATAGATATGTATACACTCCCAGTCAAAAGTTTAGACACACTTTTTCATTGAAGTGTGTCCAAACCTTTGACTGGTAGTGTATATAATTTACTTAATTGGTCCTATAAATTTATTGTGTTATACAGTAGTAATACTGGATATAGGGCTGAGTGATCGCTTATAAATAATATCTGGATATATTTTTTAGGCTATATCCTAATATACAGGATATAAAGCTGCACACAGGTTGTTTCTCTGGACTCATGAAAAGTTGTGCTTCTCAAAGGAAAGTGACAATACACTATAAATACATTCTAAAATGAAATATTCACGATTTATGATTTGTATTAAATGATTTAAATATATACACTTATTACTTTTCATTTCAGATAATACCTGGTTTATGTCTTTGTCTTTTTAATCTTAAATGAAGGATATTATGTATGTTAGAAACAATGAAATTACCTATACTGTAAAAATGGTCAAATTCTGCTATGGCACAAATAATTTAGGTCAGAGTTAACAAAGTGTTATTGCGTAACTTTTTAAATATAAGTATGCAGCACATCACAGCAGGGTGTAAAATGCTGGCTGGGAAGACGTACATGGAACACCACATCCAAAGAACATTTACACCGAGTTTGGACTGGAGATCCCAGGATCAAGTTGGAAGACACCGACAAAAGTGATTGAGATTGACAGGGCTAAGATCATATGGGACTTCCAGATCCAGACAGACAAACTGATGATGGCTAAGAAGAGCTAGAGAAGATGTGGGGAGTAAAAACTGTGGTCCCAGTGGTGATAGAACACTCAGAGCTGTAACCCCCAAACTGGGAGAGTGGCTCCAACAGATTCCAAAACAACATCTGAGATCTCTGTCCAGAAAAGTCCAGTCCTAGGAACAGCCAAGATACTGCGCAGAACCCTCAAGCTTCCAGGCCTCTGGTGGAGAACCCAAGCTTGACGGAGAGACGTGACTGCCCAAGAGAGTGAGTGAGGATTTTTTGTGCGTGTGTGTGTATAAAATAACAAAATGTACTGTAAAATGTAGGAACACAGACAGATGTGTGTGTGTTATGTATGTGTTATTCTAAGTTGGTACATTTTCTGATCATTTAGTGATCGTCTCCTCGTACACGGGAGTGGTCCTAACTTCAGAAACAAGCTGGTGTGATCTAACATTGAGGTAAATCCCAACATCCCGACTATTTTTAACTGTTTAAAGTTATCCAGCATTAGGCCAATTGAACACTCTAAATTGCCCGTAGGTGTGAATGTGAGAGTGAATGGTTGTCTGTCTATGTGGCCCTGTGATGGACTGGCGACCTGTCCAGGGTGAACCCCACCTCTCACCCCATGTCAGCTGGGATTAGGCACCAGCACCCCCCACGACCCTCATGTGGAGGATAAAGCGGTAGAAAATGAGTGAGAGTAAAGTTACCCATGTGGCAAGTGTGTCACATGAAGCACAAAAATGTTATATACTGTATATTTAAGAGGTTGACCAGTTATCTGGAATGATTTGCAATTGTACTGGTGGATTGTTTTTTCATACAGAAGATTATTTGACAGATTGTTTTTTGTTTTTTTTTTTGAAGACTTATTTCTAAATTATTTAGCTTATACATTATTTTTTATTTTAATTATATAAAAACTGCAGGGCAGTGTGTGCACAAAATCCTATTTGAAGTGTAAAACCATAAGTGTTTAAATTGAGAAATTTTATAAATCATTGTTTAATATGAAATTGTTATGTGTACACATTGCCTCTTATAGGACACTGTATATAACAAAGAAATAAAGAAGTACTTTCATAAAATCTTTGCAATCTCTCACCAAATTAAATCTGTTTTCTTATTGACAGAAAAACACAGAATTGTAGACATTTTTGCAAATTAATTAAAAAAAAGAACTGAAATATCACATGGCCATAAGTATTCAGACCCCTTGCTCAGGATTGAGTAGAAGCACCCTTTTAAACTAATCCAGCCATGAGTCTTCTTGGGAATGATGCAGCAAGCTTTTCACACCTGGATTTGGGGCTCCTCTACCATTCCTCCTTGCAGATCCTCTCCCTTTCTGTCAAGTTGGATGGTGAATATTGGTGGGCAGCCATTTTCAGGTCTCTCCAGAGGCTCAATTGGGTTTAACTCAGGGCTCTGGCTGGGTCAATCAAGAACAGTCACAGAGTTGTTATTTTAGCTGTGTGCTTAGGGTCATTGTCTTGTTGGAAGGTGAACCTTCAGCCCAGTCTGAGGTCCCCATCACTCTGGAAATGGTTTTCTTCCAAGATATCTCTGTACTTGCCGCATTCATCTTTCCTTCAATTGCAACCAGTTGTCCTGTCCCTGCAGCTGAAAAAAACACCCCCACAGTATGATGCTGCCACCACCATGCTTCACTGTTGGGAACTTCCAAACATCTTCTATTTGAGGGTTATGGAGGCCACTGTGCTCTTAGGAACCTCAAGTGCAGCAGAAAGTCTTTTGTAACCTTGGTCAGATCTGTGCCTTGCCACAATTCTGCCTCTGAGCTCTTTGGGCAGGGCACCAGCGCCCCCCGCGACCCTTAGTGGATAAAGCGGTATAAAATGAGTGAGTGAGTGAACTGTGATCTGTAAGGTCTTATACAGACAGGTGTGTCCCTTTCCTAATCAAGTCCAGTCAATACCACACTTTTTTAATTCTCAAAAAAGTGTGGTTTTACATTATTTGACTTTCACTGTGGTGCTATTTTTTATTTTTATTCTAGTATTTAATGATAAAATACAATTCGAATAATTTATTTTATATTGTTTTTTTGTACCTCTTTAATTGTTGTTGCACGTGCACGTTTCAATTGAAACAAATCAAACTAGTAAAATCATTGTCTGTTGTTTTATTTTGTTACCTTTTGGTAGGCTGACACCATATTCACCTCTTGATATTGTAACATTTTGAATACTGTGTGAAAAATAACACAAGACCATTCTTTTGCTGCTATTTAAGAGTAAAGCTAATATAAGGGTAAGAACATGCCAGACAGTAACACGGCTACAACTGTGTAGAGTTTCCCCAATGCATTATTGGCGTTGATAAAGGACTCCTTTAAGGCCCCATGAAGGCTTAGGCCGGCCCTCTAAACTCAGTCTAATGAAGTTGCTGCACCACTCCACTTTAAACTGCTGGGGTGATGAATAGACAACACGATTATGCTGGGAGACATCACTGTGTAGGGAACTGGGTCCCATATATCCATGATCTTATTTTGGCCCTTTACCCCATGGTTCCAGATATTTACTATATCTCTCGATGGATCTTAAGGATGGATCGCTTACCTGATCTTCCTGGTTCTGGTCTCTGGGATCTCTCCTTGCAGTCAGCCACTGTCATATATGGCTGTAACCATCTTAAACCATCTCCCTTTGCTCTTGAACCCAATCCTCTCCCTGGCCCTCTTCAGTCTGACTGATGTATTGTGGTGTTATATGTATCGGCCAATATCTCCTCTGGTCAAGGAGCAGTTTATGCAACAGATCATGCAGGGTGTGATTAAGTTGCTCACTTTTACTTTAACCTGGAGTCTTGTGTTTGTCTTTGCTTTGTCTTTCACAGCAACTTCCACTTGGTTAGAACCACTTGTTGAATTTAAGGTAGAGACCAATGTTACTCCTGCAAGTCCATCCTGTGACTTTAATCTTTAATCAATGGCATCTTTTGTAGTTTTAGCTTTCAGGCGGTGATAGTCTACTCTGATTAGTCTGATTTCCCCCATCTTTCTTCTGCACTAATACAATAGGAAATGCATATGGACCTCTTTTCTCCCTTATTATGTGGCTGTCCAACAGTTGTTTTATATTGTTCACAGAACGCTAGGGATGCAACCATTTTTTGTTTCATCTTGTACATTGATCCTTTTTAGGAGACTGAGTTAAAAAATAGAAGCCATTCAAAGGAAGTATCATAAGATAAAACCTGAAAGGGACTGACTAAAGCTGCTCAAAAAACCCAGAATGCTCCACTGGAAAAAAATAAAGGAAGATATTAATAACAAAAGGAAAAAAAGAAAAATACAAAGCCCTCCATGACCCTCATGTGGAGAATAAAGCAGTAGAAGATGAGTGAGTGTCTTCTTGGACACCTGTTGCCCAAAACTTGAACTTGGACAGTCCAGAGAAAGTAGGACAAGGGGGACATCTTCAAACTCACTGACTTCATATAACTTAATTTAGGGTATAAATAAGGCTGCCCAGGTCCAAGAAGAGAAGTTTAGAAGAGAAGTAGATAAACAGGGTGAAACTTAATCACTCAAATGTTCTTTTTCAAAAATCATTTTGAAAAAGAACATTCTTTTCTTGTTTTTCCTTCCTTTTTTGTTTCCTGTTTCCAGAAGAAAATGGTCGGCCCCTGTGGTAAACGCACAGCTCCAACACTACGTCAACATGACTGATATTCACAAATAAGGAATGATTCCTAGAGTAGCAGACTCAGGGTCAAGCTGCTAGACATAAAACTGACACAGACAAGCACAAACTCACTTAGGGTAATAGGGCACTTGATTTATAGTGGGACCTATTTATTCTAAGATTAGAATAGGCGATTGGGACGTCCTGTCAACAATATGTGCTCTTACCTTTTCATACCTTATATAATATGTCGCAAAGGCAGATGTGTACAGTAGACTGTCATCTATGACAGGATTCTCATGCTAAATCAAATTTGTGCAATCAATGTCACCTTCATGTTTTGCAAACCATGAGCGATATTTAAAAGGCAATGCAGCTGCTTGTTGCTCTGAGCTCATGAGCCCCTCAAATGCAGGCTTTTTCTCGGCCCCTCCCCCCTTTGGCCTCAGCTCCCTGAATGGACATATGGATGCTGTCAACTCATTGTTCTTGCATTGTCTGCGGCTGTGTGTTCTTGAGTTGCATGTGATGGTCTTTTGGATCCCTCACTACCAGGACACCCCTCCATGAAACACATTACCCCAGAATAGTGATGTAACCTACAGTAGGTAGGGTAGTTCTAGATCACTTCCTGCCCTAAGATCTAGCCATGCACTATCACGTTGCTGATCGTCTATAAGATGATAAAAATATTTGTTAAAAACTCTCAGTGATAGTTGTGACCATGGACCCAGTAGCCAGCAAACATGCAGCCACATGTTTTCCTTTTCACACCCCACTGCAGACATAACAGAGGGACCTTGCTCTGGATTAAACCCTATCTCCAGATATACAGTATGTGACTTTGCTCACTAGCAGATGTTTTTTTTTTTTTTCCTGATCTGTGCTTCTCCTCCCCCTCTGGTCTCAACGTCTTGCTTTGGAGATTGCAGAGCTTTATGTCTGTCTGCCTCTGCTGAGCTTCAATGAGGTCCTTCAGCTCAGAATAACATAACATGAATCGCTGCCAAGTGAGTCACAAGCAGTATGTACCTGGACACAAATTGTCCACTGAGGGTTTAAGCAAACTTTATCTCTTAATCTTACGCTCGAGGTGTGATCCCTGACACCCTCACAAAACGGGTCACGCAAGTCTCTAAACGAGATTTAAGTTTAGCTCGTTCATCTGCTCTCTACAGTGACAGAGACAGATTTCCTGAGGGACCTCAGGGCATGGGAATAATCTAAGTAACCTTGTTTACAGTTAAAAACCTGTGCTGAAGGGACACATCCATATACATATATACATATATACAGTTAATAGTATAGTTAATAGTATATTAACTATACTATTAACATTCCCACTGTCCTGTTTTGGTAATTATTTAACTTCTATTATGTCTAGCCTTATAATAGAGTAGACAAAGGAAAAAAACAAAACAGTCCTTTGACAAGAGCAGCTAATGTTCCTCAAATATAAAACAAATATGTCTTAAAACACTTTAATCACGAGTAAACAGTGGAATGACATTATTTAATGCTAAGATACCGACTTACTTTCTTGCCAGCTACCATCTGCCTTTAACCTATAGTAGGAATGCTGTATGTATAAAACATGTATAAAAACAATAAATGTCACACGCTAATACCCAAATACATAAAACACAACATAAGCAAAAGAATTACAAACAACAGCAACACATAATTCTACCAATTATTCTTGCACACTATCCTGTAACCCGCCATGAAATGAGGTGTGCACCTTCCTCTCTCTGCTCAGTGGAAAGAGCTTTGTGACCTGTGTTCCTCCTATTGGTCTGATATTGAAGACTCTGTTTTACTTGGTGACATGTTGGCTGATATTTGCAGGTGTACTATCAAATCTGGTGTGAATACGTAATGATATAATAATAATAATAATAATAATAATGCGTTTTCTTTATATAGCATTTTTAAAGGGTGCTCAACAACGCTTTACATACACTAACATATACATCCACTCTGTACACAATTGAAATAAAATAAAAATGTGTCCAATATAAACTTAATTAAAAATACACACAATAAAGTTAGTTAAAATGTCCAGGAGCTGCCATAAACTGAAGGCGGTTCTGAAGAGGAGGGTTTTAAAGAGTTTTGAATGTTGTGAGGTCATTGCAGTCACAGATGTGTTTGGGAGTCAGTTCCAAAGGCAGGGGGACGGCAACCTGGGAATTCGTTCATTTGTAGTTGTACATGTAACAAATAGCGTGTGATCTTCCCCCCAGAATGAGTAAAAAATATACTGCACTTGATATAATGTCAACAATACACGGGCAAGTGTGACATACTGTAATATAGCATGGTACAGGGTGCAGCATTGCTCACATGGCACTTTCAAGAGGCAAAAGCCCCCTCTTGTGGCAAAAGACGGGAGTTGTTTTGCTGCAGACTGAAGACAGGGGTCAGTTAAAACATGTTCACCCAAAACATGTGTCTGAAGGTGTTGAGTTTCTGTCACTGTCTCTGGTGTGGAGACCCAGTCCTGTTGTGTGATGTAGGAAAATAAGCTTTAATGTGTCAGTACAAAGTGTTATAGGAAGAGATGTTATTATGCAGGATGAGTTCATTGATTTATGTATAGAAATCTGACATTACTTTGATTTTAAAATCAAAGTAAATCATTTCTATAAAATTTCTATATAAAAAAGTAATGTTTGAATGTCATTTGTTAAACTAATGCCATCTCAGAATTGGAGTGCACTATACAGTGTACTGTCTGTAGTCCTGCTCCTCCTACAGCATCTGCATATGACAGCTACCATTTACATTAAATATTAATATGACAGCTTCATTTTATGGCAAGATTTCTTTTTAAAACAAGTCCAGGTTTCTAGAAGTGGACTCATAAACATAGTCATGTGCGCACAGAAATGCTAATCTACCAATATCTTGAGCTTCAGTTACAACTCAAGAGACAGTTATTTCAGTTTTTGCACATTTGCCAGCTAAAAATAGAGTGGGGCTTAAAAATAACTGAGTACAAAAAGTATTACAGGAAGATAAATACATTTGAGTTCTAAGTAAATGCCTTTGGCCTCAAAGATAGTGCCAATTAGTGTGCAAATGAATTCAAAATAAGTAAGAATACAGTTGAATTTGCAGAGAGATGGACAAAACATTACATAAATTGTCATTAAATCCCTCTCATTACAGATATTAAAACAAGCAGTTATCATACCACACCATGATGCTTTTCGTCTGTACCAGTAAAGTATTACATTATTACTCCTCTCATTTGCCATAATAAGTCACTCCCACCACCACACAAAGCTGACGATATTATTAACATGAAGACTTCTACAGACCTTAAATGTGACTTAAATAAAACTTCAGGACATGTTATTTATTTATCATTGAAATCCCTTTAAATTATTATATTTGATCAATATGAAATACTGACATTTTATCCCAGTTTTATCACAGAAGTTAGCGAGGCTTTACAGTATAGTCCAATTTTTCAGATCACTCTTGTCTATAAAACAGTAAGGATTGTTCAGGGTTTTTTTTTTTTTTTTTTTTTTTTTTTTTCTTTTTGAAGTAGGCTATTGTTTCATTTTCTTATACACACCCCAGCAAAATCAAGCTCATTTGAGCATGTGTGAGTCTGTGTGTGCTTGTGCTTACAGCAGGGAGACAAGGGAAAACACTGATTAATGCCACTTACAAAACGTTCACCAAATAGAATCTACATTTGCATAACTTTATGATATTTTCAGCATGTGTTCACCATTAGACACAGCCTTTTCTGCCTGCAAAGTGAGGTTTGGGAACCACTCATTCCCTGCACCAAGGTCTGCTGAGAAAATCACAAAACAAAGAAGATTTGGATTGGCAGCTGTGTTTGAAATTCTTAGTTTGGTTTTACCAATTGTTTCCAATTTGAAAAGATTCTTGAGATTTCAGGGTGTGGATTTTATCAGGTAAATGCTTAGAGCAGGGCCACTACCTCGTACAGCCACAGAAAAACACAACAGACTTGAGTGTAATCCATACTTGTAGTGAGGTTTTGTGCCTATGGTATGAACCCTGTTGTTGTTGACCATGGCACTAGTGAAAGCAGTGCACTCAAACAGAAGGCTGAGCAGAGACGAAGCTGCAGTAACGAGGCTAAAATGCCTCTAAAAAAACCTTTTTGAGATATAAGATGATATATTTATGCTGCCTGGACAATGACATGAGATGTATAATGTATTAAAAGTGCATTCCTTTGGGAATATTAAAATTTAAATAAAGTGGAAGACTCCTCCGTGTTGCTGGATTTCCCTACGACAGTGGACATGCAGTCACAACACATCTGCCTCAGCTGAGGCCTCTGTCTGTAAATGTTTCAGTGAAAGGAGCAGAAATACAAGTCTCCTGTGGCTTTGTGGTCCTCAGTCGTTGGGTTGCGTTGTCACAGTGCAGCCTGAATGTCCTCATGCCAAAGAACTTTGTAGGTGAGCCAGTACAGAGCATTAAACATGAGGAAACTCATAGGGAAAACTGCGCGGGAGATGGTGTCGATCCGTTTCGCCCGATCCACAAAGCGCCTTCGTATATCGTAGAAACCTAAACCAGGAGGTAGATCAGCGAACACTGGCGTCGCATCCATTTCTGGTACGTTTCCTGCTGACAGTGCAAGTCCAAAACTCTGGAAGAGTAAACCCTGCTGTGCCAGCTCCTCCTCCTGGAGGAAAAAAGACAACACACTATCATCATTAGCTCCCACTGAGAATCACTCAGTTTAACTGGCTTCTTCTTCTTTTTTTAGAAAGTGGTTTAGACAACAGTACAAACCCGGGAGCAGACACTGCACTGCTGGCTGATGTTGCCATGAGGTGCACTGTTGCCTGATGTGCTGATTCCTTTACTCTTACTGTCACCATTTCCCTGCTGATATGAGGAAAGAAGAGAACTAAAACATACACTTCAAAGTCGAGCATTTGGCAGTAAGTGAAGATACTACTTGTGACACCTACAGATGTTTGATCACAGTTGTATCATATATTTTTCATGTGTATTTGCTCTGCCAAAACTACCAGAGCGTTCACCCAGGCGAGCACTGTTATGCTGCGTGACGTTAACATCAGAACTCTGATTACTGCTTGAGAAAAAAAGTTGGAAGAAACCATGGACCAAATGTATCTCAGGCTAGCCACTGTTTTCAAAAAAGTGTTTTACATGGTCATTCATTTGTTCACTGAATGTCTGCATCTGAATGGTTTGAATTGAAGACAAAACGAGTGATTGTTTCTTGCAAAGTCCACATTAGTGTTAAATGAATCAGCCTGAAGATGTTGTCAGAACTCAATATGTGGCTGTGCATGAACCCCATTCCATAAATAATGGAAGATATCAATATATTCTGCAGCTGTCATTATATTTTTTCAGAGGTTTAAAGGTTCTAATAAAGTCCAATGTGAGGCTCAAGATGTTGAGAATATTCCATGCACAGAATTAATTACAGGTCAGTACTGACAGCTGGAGAACAACATGCAGCTGAGGGTGGAGCTGGTGCATAGCTGGGTGCAGGGAATAGCAGGTGACAGCTGCCCGAGGGCCTGAGTGGGTGGGTTTGTACTCACGGTTCTCTGTCGCCGTCGCTCTCGGAGCTTTTTCCTCAGTCTGAAGAACTCTTTGTGCTGGCGTGAAACAAAATTAACGGCTGCGTACTCCAGTAGTGCAGCAAACACGAACAGAAGGCAAACTGCCATCCAGATGTCTATGGCTTTCACATAGGACACCTGTAAAAGCACAAAACTCCGGTCACAGTCAGTTCACATTCATATTCATGGCCTCATTCATGCGAGGGAGTGACATTGAAAGAAACATGTTAAAAAAAAAACAAATCTATGTTTTGTTTTGCCTGAGCAAATAGTACAACAGTTTAAGAAGAACATTTCTCAACATACAATTGAAAGGAGTTTAGGGATTCCATCATCTACAGTCCATAAGCAGTGCACATAAGCAGAAAGGCTGAAAAGCGACATTGAATGCCCCATGACCTTTGATCCACTGTATTAAAAAAACATCATTCTGTAAAGGATATCAGGACTCAATAACACTTCAGAAGACCATTGTCAGTTAACACATTTTGTCTCTACATCTACAAGTGCAAGTTAAAACTCTACCATGCAAAGTGAAAGCCATATACCAACATCAGCCAGAAACACCGCCAGGTTCTCTGGGCCCGAGTTCATCTGAGATGGAGTGACACAAAGTGGAAAAGTGTGCTGTGGTCTGATGATTGCACATTTAAATCGTGTTTTTGGAAATCATGGACGTCATATCCCCTGGGCTAAAGAAGAAAAGGACCAGATTGTTGTCAGCTCAAAGTTCAAAAGTCAGCATCTGTGATGGTATGGAGGTGTGTTAGTGCCCATGGCATGGGTAACATGCACATACATGCAGGTTTTGGAGCAACATATTCTGCTGTACAAGAGACATCTTTTTCAGGGACGTCCCTGCTTATTTCAGCAAGACAATGCCAAGACACATTCTGCAGGTGTTATAACAGTGTAGCTTCATAGTAACAGAATGTTGGTACTAGATTAGTCTGCCTGCAGTCTAGACATGTCTCCCATTGAAAATGTGTGGCACATGCCCTTGACTTGGTGGGGATCCCAAACTGGCAACCCTTTGGTTACAAGCCCAATTCTCTTCCTCTCACCCCGTCAGTCTACAATCAACAATAATGAAGTTGTGAACTGTCCTGACCTTTGGCAGTGAGGCCCTGGATCCAGAGCTCTGTGTCGTCATGGTGAGCACTGTAGTGATACCCAGTCCCACTCGGGCTGGAGCTGCATCCATGTTGATCCAGAACGACACCCAGGACAGGATGACAGTGAGCAGGCTCGGTATGTACATCTGGATCAGGTAGTAGCCCATTTGACGTTCCAGGTAGAACTTAACCTCAATGCAGGTGAATTTACCTAAAGAGAGCAGGAGAGGGAGATGCAGGGAGATGCACAGTGGCTATGTGGTCTGAGTAGATGGACAGCATCCGTGGAGGATACTGGGTGTCAGGTTGTCATGTGTCATGTACCTGTGTTATAATGTTTGGTGCAGTAGCCGAGGCCTTTTTCCTCTTTCAGCACAAACTGAGGAAGAGTCAGATCGTCAGCCACTTGCACCGCCCCCACATCCAACCATTCAAAAATAAGATCATTCATGGTGTATCCAACTAGAAGAGAGGCACATGATATGTAATAAGGCCGATGATACATCATCATTGGTGACAAAAAAAACAATTCTTCAATTGATCAAGTGTAGTTGTATGAGGTAATGAGATTTGGACAACAGTTCTCAATGAAAACATACATTTTTATGTCTAGTTAAGTCTAGGATATCTTCAGAATATGTTTGCTTTCTCCCACACCAAAGTCCATCGAGAAAATCACAGATTTTACATTGCAGCACAGAGGAGTTGATGATCCACTGCTGCCCTCATCAGTAAATTCATATACAGGGGTTGGACAATGAAACTGAAACGCCTGGTTTTAGACCACAATAATTCATTAGTATGGTGTTTGGCTATAGCAGCCCGGCCATGTATGTTGACCCTGTGGAGCTCCCGACGGACAGTTTTGGTGGAAACAGGAGAGCTGAGGTGCACATTTAATTCTGCAGTGAGTTGGGCAGCTGTGGTTTTATGTCTTTTGGATACAATCCGGGTTAGCACGGACATCCCTTTCAGACAGCTTCCTCTTGCATCCACAGTTACTCCTGTTGAATGTGGTTGGTCCTTCTTGGTGTTATGCTGACATTACCCTGGATACCGTGGCTCTTGATACATGTGACAAAGACTTGCTGTCTTGGTCACATATGCGCCAGCAAGACGTGCACCTACAATTTGTCCTCTTTTGAACTCTGATATGTCCCCCATAATGTTGTGTGCATTGCAATATTTTAAGCAAAACTGTGCTGTTACTCGGCTAATTGAACCTTCACACTCTGCTCTTACTGGTGCAATGTGCAATCAATGAAGATTGGCCACCAGGCTGGTCACATTTAGCCATGAAACCTCCAACACTAAATTGGCCAGTGTTTCAGTTTCATTGTCCAACCCCTTTATGTCATCTTGGATTTTCGATTTTTGAAATCCTTCATTCGGAGTGATTAAAGTGACACAAACCTAACAATCAAGGCAGCTGCAGACCAACGGCTCCTGTGTCCCCATGAGGTAAAAGGAGTTTAGTGCAGAGAGTATGTGGCTTTTGATACAAATTTCAGTTTACAGTTGGAAGACGCTGTCTAATGGTAAGAGAAAGTGGTGAACATATTCTTAAAATATCATAGCCTTAAATATCTAAGTATCTAAAATCAGTTTTACTTGTATCACTGCTGGCAGTCATGTTTTTGTGACAGTAAGCCACAGTCTCAGACTGGTTGTTGGCTGAAGTTAGTGCTTACAATGTGTCGGACAACACACACTATCCCTGTAATATCTGGCCTGCCATGAAAGATGAACTCACAGCTCTCCAGCTGCATGATACATGTCTGACTGTCCATGGGGAAGTTTTTCAGATCCATGGGACAGGAGAGAGTGAGCGTCAGCCTGGAAAAACAGAGACAGCAACATCATGAAAAATGACGTGGCCACACTCTAAATCATGACGGGGCCAAACTATGAGTGGACACATAGCTCATCAGTCCCCGGAAGCCCACAGGACCAAGTGTCACTCCACATTAAATGTCCCATCAAACAGCTCTAACCTTTCTTTCTCGCAAATGTCCTCAGTGTTCTATCCAACTGCAGACTCACATGAAGAAGTGTCTGCTTTTTAGAGAAGACTGACTGAAAATGATGAGTGCTTCCCCCTCAAAGGACACAGAGTCCAAATCAAAAAAAACAAAAAACAAAAGCATCCCATCCTCCAATAATGTAATCAAGGTCTTTTTTTGATATCACAGTGTTTCCTCTGCTGACATAGTGTCCACTGCACGTGCAACGTTCTTGAAGTATAGCTGTACGAGGTACTAACTCTAATAGCCAACGCTGATTAAACTGAGCTCAGTGCTGCGAGCTGGGTTGAGACATGGACACTTGTGTTCACTAATAACCTGTCAGCTCGCATGTAGGAAAAAAAAACACACTTGTATCACTTAGCAAATGCCTCATCGAACAACATCAACACCGTCTTACATTTACGGTACATGAAAAATGTGTTTCCCACTTGATCTTGTCCGTAGAGAGTCTCTAATGATGACGTCTGTGGCACTTTGTAACCTGGCTGCTCCCCACCAAAGTCCAGAGAGAAAATCTGTGATTTTACTTCACAACACACAGAAGTTATTGATACACTGTTGCCTTCACGAGTGACTTCAAATGTCTTATTTTGTGACTACAGTATTTGAAATCCTTCAGTCAGATTAATTAGAACAAACTTACCAGACAGGGCAGCAGTAGACCAGCAGGTCCTGTGTCCCAGCAAGCTAAAACATTCATTTTCTCAATGGACTATGGTGCGGGAGAGTAAGTAATTTACAAACATAGGTTTGCGGTTGTAAAAGGCTGTCTAATATAAAGAGGTAAACAATATTCTTAGATTACAGTAGTCGAGCAGGTGTTACTTTTATAAAGTGAGCTTTTCATTAAATGTCCCCACTGGCACCCATGTGCTAGGTGTAACTAAAAAAGTGTGGCAGATAATGACTCAACTCTGATTATGAGCCAGTATCTAACAGACCCACACTTCAAAAGTCCTTAACTGTTCATTTAGGTACCAGTCTTCTGTAATCAGTAAGTAAAGATGAGCAGTATTACAGAGGGGATGAATGTGGCTGCTGGTGTTGATGGTTTGAGACCATTTTTTTAACAGATATTTAACCTCATGACCTTGTTATTTTGTTGCTCAGACATCTAAGGCTGAGGATTCATCCAGGCTTCGTGTTTAATGGAGCTCTGAATGTTGCTCCCCCTTCCTTTTCAATATAATACACTGTTTAGTGCCACGTTACTGACCAGAACCTGCACTTCCTTTTTAAATTACAGGTGAACTAAACTGAAGTGAAGCAGACACATCTAGAGGATTATGTTCACTTGGCAACTCAAAGAAACACAGATCTGGACGGGCCATTGCTGCGAAACACATCCTGGTGCATGTTTAACTCAGATTCACAATTGAAATGGAGGCTCACCTGATGCTGTAGAGGACATTTCCATTCTGGAATATGCGAAGCAGTTTGTTGTCTGTCGTGACCTCATGGAAGTTTGCTCCCTTTTCATTTGCAAAGAACAGGTCAGGTTTCCAGATGGAGTCCAACATTGAGGGGTCCAAATCCAGAGAGTCATCTGGATACTCCTTATAGGCCAGTCGAGGGTCATTCCACTGTTGTCTCAGAAATATGTTGAGGCGATAGTCCTGTGGTACAGGGTTAAGGCATAATTGGACATTTCATCAGTGTTATAACTACACTCTACAGACTCTAAGTGAACAGGTGGGAATAACGTGAATGTAGAAAAATACAGTTGAATGCTACAAAAAAGAATGAAATTCTAAATTCAGTTTTTATAAAAGATAAGATATAGCGATATGAGGAAAAACCATGGTGGACGTGATGTGATGATGTGATGATGTAGTGTTTACTGTCAAAGGGAGAGACAGACAGACTTCCAAATAACAACCACCAGAGTCTGACGCATCAGGTAAATCACCTCCATGACTGATGAAGGAGCAAGTCTCAACTATATCTGTTTATATCAGATGTGGTCATTCAAGTGTTTTGAAATTCAGCGAATGGAAAGCACATTTACTCATGCATTTTCTATTGTTTATGAAGATGATTTCATTTGCAAGCTACTTAAAGTGATAGTTCAGGTGTTGTGATAGTATGAGGTTAAGAACATAGTCAGCGCTTACTGAGCTGTGTGCGCCCCCTGCTGGGCCCTCTACTCTTTAGTAAGAATATGTTTGCTGCTGACAACCATTTGCAGGTGGAAACTGGAGTTTGTAAACTGCTCATTCTCCAGCACCAAAGTCCATAGAGAAAGTCTGCATTTGTTTGTATCACTCGGCTAAATCCAAGCAAATGATTTCAAACACCATAGTCCAAAAATAACACACTTCAACTTAATTATGGAGGCAGCAGTGGATCAACAACTCCTGGGTGCTGTGATGTAAAATCGCTTGTTTTCTATATGGACTTTGGTGCAAGGAGCTGAATGATTTACAAAGTCACACAAACTTAATTTTCCAGGTAGATAAGGCAGCATGACGTTAATAAAAAGCCTTAAATATAGTACTACAACATTGTAAACCTAAAATGAACTCAACTAGATTTCAAGCATTTCAAGTGGCTAAAATCTGTATTTCCTCGTGACCCACTATATATAAACACATGTATATTCTGCTGCTAATATAAATGCTATTTAGCTTCAGAAACACCAAAAAAAAAATTAAAAAAATTCTCACCATTGTTGTTTCTGTGATGGATCCAAAGCTGTTGATGAAGATGTTACAGGTGACATTGACAGGAGGACCTGACAGAAGCACAGAGAGTCACATCATCATCCTCACTCATGGTCAATCGTTTTCATATCCAAATTTGCAAGCAGCTGAAGGGAAGGTCTACAGGACAGTAGGGCGACCTGCTATGACGTATGGCTTAGAGACAGTGGCACGGTCCAAAAGACAGGAGGCGGAGTCCAGGATGAACAGAATAAGAAATGAGCATGTTTTGAGGGACAGTGATTATAGTGGACAAAGGGTGTTGAAGATGGAGCTGACGGGCAGGAGGAAAAGAGGAAGACCACAGAGAAGGTTCATGGATGTTGTGAAGGAGGAGGACATGAGGACAGTTGGTGGAACACAAGGGAGAGGACAAGATGGAAGGAGATGGTCTGCTCTGGCAACCCCTAAAGAGAGAAGCTGAAAGAAGAAGAAATCTGACTCTGGGTTGTGTTTAATGACAGGAAACTCAATAAATTGTTCATTCTGAGGTTTGGGAGACACTGATCTACACTGTTTTATTCATTGATTTTATGGACAAAACAATCTAGTGATTTTATTTAAAAAAAGAATCCTCATTTATTGATTATGACAAAACATTTCTCATATTGATTATGAGAATAAAAGATCACTAAGAGAGCACAGACCTCTGCCGAATCGTTAACATGCTGTCACCTGCTTTAAACACAGGCACGGGATTTATTTACATTCTGATCCACTGGATCCAGAGACTTTCTGGTTCTGTATAGAACTGAACCATGTTCCATTTAAATTGTGGACAAATTTGTGATCTGGATCAGATCCGTATGAAAGTACCTCTGATCCTGCATACACATACCAGAGTTCATTTGAAATCCACAGAGTTTTTACAGAGATATATTTTTATTTTATTTTTACAGATTTGTCCATCATAAAAGATGAGGATTTCTAGGTATTTAGTTGCAACTCTGAACTTGACTCTGCTTGACTCCAACAACTGTCTCTCAAATGGAAGGGCTAAAGTTAGGGAAAGACTAAAATGGATATTATGAAACATGGCTAATTGCAAAATGATTTGCTTCTTCATGCGGATAAATGGACTCCGTCGTCGTGTCGTGCTTCCCTCTTAAACGTGGCACTTGTCTTCATAAACCAGTGAACCTTTAAATATTTCAGTGGCTCATTTTCGTACAGGCAATAATTTATTGATTCCCCTTTAGTTAAATAAGTTTATTTATAGATAATCAGCCGGGACTTACCCAACGTGCACTGACACGGATGTGGGGCAAGTATGAAATATGTATGACATGTGACCCCAGAGGCTGGGGGGGGGGGGTCTATGTCAGAGAAAATGTGCTGGCTGAGGATCGCAGTGAAACTGGCCTGTAGGCCAATGAAAAAGAAGAAAAGCTGCAGATCTGGAGGAGGGAGTCAGAGTACAAACATTATGAACCTGAGGCTGTAGGTCAGTATAAAAACAGCAGCGGCAGAACATGACTAAACAAAAGCTCCTGTGGGAAATCACTCACTGTTCTGACTCATCTGTGAAGGATTTATGCTGCCTCAAGGTGCCTTTTCCTCCACATGACTTGGTGACTTTTGCTCAGCTTCCTCACCCCTGTCCTGATGGAGGACACGCTCCGCCCACCGCGCTCACACACCACCACGCCCGTTCTGTTACCTTTGAAGTTGGGTCTGATGCGGGCGTCGTAGCCAGATGTGCGTCCCATCAGTTTGTCCAGGAAGTCAGAAGGAGAGGGAGGTTTGGCTGCTCTGCTGGGGAGCTTCGTCTCCTTACAGAGCGCAGACCTGCACGTGACAGCACAACTAACACTCACTAGGTCTCCTCTTATCACGTGGAAACATATTTATGCCACGAATGTTAAATATTTAACAATGCATGCATTTTCTAATTTATGCATGCCCAAGCATGAAAGACATTTTTATACATTTCTTTTTTTGTGTTTCATTCTTTCACATGGCCCACAGCATCAGTTCTGAATCACATTTGTGTGATAATGTCCAGGCCACACAGTTGGTGTAGTGGTTAGCACTCATGGGTTCATGACCCGGCATGGAGTTTCTGTGTTCTCCCTGTGTTGCATTGGTTTTCTCTGGGTTCTCCAGTTTCCTCCCGCAGTCCAAGAACATGCAGATTTGGGGATTAGGCCAATTGGACACTCCAAATTGTGAATTTGAGAGTGGAGAGTGGATGGTTGTTTGTCTCTACGTGTCCCTGTCATGGACTGGTGACCTGTCCAGGGTGTGACCCCCAACTCTCGCCCTATGTCAGCTGGGATTAGACACCAGCGCCCCCCGTGACCCTCATGTGGAGGACAAAGTTGCAGAAGATGAGTGAGTAATAATGTCCAAGAAAGTGCAGTGCAGACTAGAATAGAATCCCTTCATTGCATTTGACATACAAGGGAATATCGTGTTTCTCATGAAACAAGAAGTGTATACATTCACATGCTGCACATCCACATACAAAAAAGCAGTAGAAATGAAATAATAAAAAAAGTAGAAACATTTTCTGTACCGTAATTTATATGGTAGTTTTCTTAAGTCGAACCATTAAACATTATAGTTCATAAAATAAATGAACAAGTATGTGAATGCAAATTTGCCACTATAATATTAAAGTTTTTTTCAGTTAATATTTACACGGTGATGCCTTTTTTCACATGAGCCCCTGCCTCCTAAAATACCTTTGCACGGCACAGAATTTATTTGCTGGTGCAAATGCAAAGACTTAATAAGTCATTTTTAACATTTGTAGCCCTATTTTGGGTTTGTCACTGGTCTACCTCTGGTCTACCTCTGGTCTACCTCTGGTCTACCTCTGACCCTTTTTGCTGCTGTAAGACTCGCTTTGTGTGTTAATCCTGCATCTAAAATGGATGAACATTTCCATTGCACAGAGGCTGTTGTCTCTTAATTCTGATTGGACTGAAGTACAACCACACAGCTCATCTCCATAAACATGTGTTATACCTGTGTTATAACTGCGATACAAAAACATTTTGTAGAATGAAATATTGATATAAACCTTGTTTTGTGTCCTACCTGTGTTGCAGAAAAATGACAGATGAAGACCACACCACACCGAAGACGTGCAACAGCATTCTTAGGCAGAAAAAGCAAATGATGAGAGAAAAGAAGTAGAGAAGAAACAGAAGAGAACTCTCTCTCTCTGCAGGTGTTAAACACAGGAAGCTGCTGCTTTATAATTCAAAAACCTGGGAAAGTGTTTCCTTTGCCTGCGTTTGTGTGGCTGACTTCAAGCTTTATGTCTTTTTCATGGCCATGTGCACGCTGAAGGAATCACTGTCAGGACATTTAAAGGGACAGGAGCGATTTCACAGCAGCTCCAGAGTCACACCAACGTCAGCGACTCAAAAACAGACTTCAGGACTTTTGCTGAAAAATGATTGAACTACCCATTACTATTAATTTACTCCAAGTGCTCTATAAACCAAACCCACAAACCAGAGAGAAGCCATTTTGAAATACTACCAGATTTTCTACTATTTCGTCATCAAAGTTTCATGTAAATACCTTCACGTTTAATTAAATCACCCCTGACACCGACCCATTTTTCATGTGAACATATTGGGGTTGCATTAGTTCATAAATTCAAGTGTGTGTGTGTGTGTGTTTAACATTATTTCAGCACCGATTGTCATTTTTTCCACCACTTTTTTTATTTTATGGACAAAAGCAACAATCGATTGATTGAGAAAACAATCACCAGATTGATGAAACATTAAAATAATCAATTAGTGTGACAGAAAGCCTCATAATCAGCATATATCACTCTATAACAATGGTTATATATATTATATATATAGAGAGAGAGAGGATGGGAGGGGCAGATTGGTCATTTACTCGTGTAAAATGAATGTCAAAGGAAGCGACAGAACGTTATGGCTGCACATGTTTGCCTCACACTCGAGAGGCTGTTCCACACTTTGGCTCCAGAGCTCACACTGTCAAAGTGGATAAGAAATGTGAGGCAAGAAAACACGAGTGCACTCCTAATAAGAGCACAGTTGGAGGGAAGGGGGGGAAAAAAAGAAAAAGAAAAACATGTGCATGCTTGAGTGTTCCCACCCCCGGACAAGATAAGTAGGCCAAGTGTCATCCTAATGTTTTGTTGGAGTGTACGTTGCCAGTCATCCTCTGTTATCCAAGTCTGTCTTTGCCCATTTATATGAACGGTAATACAGTTATTGCTAATAGCTGAGGTTAGATCTCAGTTAGGGGGTAGTTTAGGATTGTATGAGAAGTGTATGAGGTACTACACTGTGTTCACCCCCCGCACCGAGAGTCTGCTTCACACATAGACACTCACTTTCACTGAAAACAAGGCTGCCTACACCAACACATACAAAAACACATTAGCCAATCAACAAAAGGCTCACCTCATTAAACCTATGTGTGCTTAAGTCTACAATGTCTTATGACAGTGGTTCTCAAAGTCGGGGTCGGCACCCACACATGGGTCACAGGAGATTTATTTTGTGTGACGTGATATGTGAGGTTTCTTAAGTAAGCTCAGTTTCATGTCTACAGTTTGACCTCTGACCTTTCATCAGTGCTGTCTGTGTCTTGTCTGAAAACTGTTAACCTCTATTCCTGCTTGGATTTCAGCTGGCATCACCGCGTTCTGATCACTGATTGGTTGGGGTGGATTGAGTCGCATGAACTGTCCTGCATGCTGGAAATACTGTAAGCACACAGTGAGTCTCTCCAGGTTGTGTCCTGGTCTATTTATTTTTAGTGACTGACAGTCATGTGCCAGTTACAGTAGGTGCTGTTCATCACACCTTGCAAAACTACTCATGGCTTTACTTTCACGCACCAACATCCGATAAAGTAAACCTGAACTAAGGATTTCAAACAGTGAAATCCCAAGAATGACACATTTGGACTTGCTAAAGCAGCAGTGGACCAACAACTCCACTGTGTAATACACTCCAATAAGAGTATATTAATCAACATTACTTACTGCTTTTATAACATTTACTGACAATTCATGTATTAAATAACCACTCAATAGTGTTATTCAGGTAAGTTAATGATGATTCAAGGCTCTATAAAGTTACTGTTAATGTCACTAATAACTGTTAACTGACAGACACATGAGATTAAATACCATTTATTAAAGGTTTCTGTCTGTAAAGCTGAAACTTTGTTAGTGGCACTTCATTCGCGTACAATAGCACGAACTAGTCATGAGTTGCTTTATCTTTAATTAATTAATGAATTAATGTTGCTTGTGACGCTTATTGTGAAGTGGGAAACATGTTCCACAAAATTAATGTTTAGTATCCGTGTGGTTGTTTGAGGCAAGTAAACAAGTACCACCGATAAAGATTAACAATGGTTTATAAATGCTTAACTGTACTCATGTAAGGTTTATTCAACCTGCTTATGTTTTTTGTGAAGTGTTTAAGAGATTCATGACCCATTTCACCATAAGGCTCATGAGGAGCATTAATAAACGCTTCATTTTAGTTAGGCATTGCTTATTCAGTGCTCCCTTAATGCTTGTTTTAACCCCAAATGCTTATCACAGCATTTGCTAATGTTGATTAGTGTTACCACTGAGGCTTTAGTTAAGTGGTAAGAATCTGTTTTCCTCTGTGTTCCTGCTGGCAGCCACATTTTCAATATCTTCTACTGAATAAAGGATTATCTTATCTCATCGTTGAGTGACAGTGAGCAAGCATCTGTGCTTCAGGCTGGTTCTCAGCTCAGGCGGGTAAACCGGCGTGCACGTAGCAAAGACCATGTGTCCACGGCTCACACAACGTACCTTACTCACTTAACTTGAACTTAGATGTGTTACCGTAGTAAAGTGATTAAAATGCTTCAGAATACATGAGCTGAACAACACAGTATTTACCAACCAAACACTCACAGCTCACAATGCAGGTCAGCGTCTCAGTGTGATAAATAAAGGCATCACTCCAGTTTAAAAATAGCTTTTATTGCAGCTAGCTGCTGTGATCACATGGAGTTTCTCCCATATTTAACACTTTTCAGCCTGGTGGGGGAAGCAGACACACAATCACACAGGTTTGGTGGTGGCAGGATGAAGAAACAAACAGACAGACATATGAAAAATACAGTGGCAGGATGTTCAACGTCCCGTTATGACTGCGTTGCCTCTTAAAGAGTGTGGCAATAGTTCAGTCTGTATAAGTGCTCTCCAATAATGACGGTCAGCCTGGACACGTTAATCCTCATGGATGTTGAAGAGCTTGGCCACTTCATTTAGATCTGCATGTTCCTCTCCGTCCTTGATTATCTACAAACAACAGACATTTTTTATTTACTGCTGTGCTGCCATACTGCTTACTGTTTGAATGGATGGCAAGGACATTGCTTAAAAATTACACAAAAACAGCAAGCCATGAAGCCCGTGCACCACAGCACTACTGAATGACCTCAGGAAAGTACTCCTACTCCTCTACCTTGTTACTTGTCTGTATTGTTATTGTCTCCGTGTAACACAGAACTGAATAAGGAACCCACAACAAAGTGTGGCAAGTCAGGCCAACGGACAAAGGGGGTACAGTGTCCCAGAGTCCCAGGTTAGTGGCCGGACAGTTGCCCACAAGATCCAGAGGACTTGTGTCGAAGGGAGCTCATGGTCACACAGTCGCAGCTGATTTTCAGCTCAGGTTAGCTTGAGGTAAATATGTGTATCCATGCCAACTGTGAAGTCTAGACATTTAAAATCCTTGGAAAGTTCAGGGTGGCATGTGGCTGCAACAGTACACTTAATATTAAAAACATGTTCTTTAATTTAAGTACTCTTCACAAAAACTGATATTAAACATTTTTTTAATAGATTTTTATAACATCATTCATCAGTACTGAAATCTTTTCTTAAGCATTTTAAACCTTCACCTGTCCATTTTGTCATCTTTTCCCCACAATTTCTAACATAACCCCAAGAAAAAATATGCAACATTTTCCATACACTACATGATAATGAAATTTAAATTTCCTCTGAAGGGATAACACAGTCTGGGATATGTCATTGAGATTCGTGGATTGCTGTTTTTTTTATGTAATGTCACTTTACACAAACTTTACAGGAACTGTGTGTACCTTTCTTGCAATGGGCATCCTGTTGAAGACGTTCCACAGGATGATGCCCACCACCACTTTGTCTCTCAGATAGAAGATGACTCCTTTCCCGTAGTTGTCTCTGTGCTGCTCCACAGCTGCAGCAGGTGTCGTAGAGGCCACAGGACTCACTGCCGTGTTCTCTGTTTCACTCTCTGAGCGGATGCCAGTTCCTGCAGTGAGTTTGAGACAAGGCCTAGTCTGACCCTTTGTCCTCCAATTCCATCTCTTTTTTTGCTTTTCCTTGACATGATTAAGATTTTTTTCCCCACTATTGAGTGAATGTTCCTACCTGACTTCTCTGTAGCAGCTTTTGGTGTGTCCTTAGCAGTGGCTTTGGCGAACACTCCTACTGTTGGCAAGCTGCTGTCAACAATCCCAATGGCTTCATATCCTACATCAGGTCCCAGATCACTCCTGTAACACAAAGAAAAACTGGATATATCTTTGTTGACTGTGCTGAAGTCTTCCATCACAGTGTTTCC
This sequence comes from Brachirus orientalis, assembly GCA_016785285.1. Lineage (NCBI taxonomy): Eukaryota > Metazoa > Chordata > Actinopteri > Pleuronectiformes > Soleidae > Brachirus > Brachirus orientalis. The sequence goes on along the minus strand of JAFBJR010000197.1, from coordinate 518,971 downwards.
AATTATGACAGTGAAAACCCTCCATCGTATAATTCACCCCACTATATTTTAATATAGTCAGAGCTCTTTCTACAGTTCCAACAATAACATAAGAGATCATAACAGTAGCTCAGTGGTAGAGAGAGTCATCTTTCTACTGGAAGGTTGTGGGTTCAATTCCCAACTCTGCTAGTCTACATGCCGATGTGTCCCGGGGCTAGATGCTTAATCCCACATTGCTCCTGATGGCCGTGCTGGCTGCGTGTGAATGGGTATGAAAGATGTGTAAAAGAAAATGTGCTGCCCATACAGTAGATGCTCTGTATGAAAGTGGGAGTAGATGAGTGTGAATGGGTGAATGGCAAACCTGTAGTGTAAAGCAGCTTTGAATGGGCATCAAGAATAGAAAGGTGCTACACAAATCCAGACCATTTACATTTATCATAAGTCAGTGTTTTGCTATGTCGTATAGTGCCACTATTTGCCTCACGCTTGTGTTGTGTGAGATATCATGGTGCCTTGAGCTCTCAGTCTTTTTTGTCTGCTCCATTTCAGACTGACTGTGCAGCTCTATAGCACTCTGAGCGTCACATGACGTGGTTTCTATCAACCACCATCATTGCAGCTTATAGTGCAGTAAAAATGAACAGGACCTGTGCTGGATTCAGTTACAGTTCGCTGTCCATTGAGACACATCCCCAGTACATCACAAGTGACTGTTCTTATAATACCTAGTGCAGGCTGGTATGAGCAAAAATTTACTGTATTTTATTAGAATTTGAACGGTTTCACAGTATACAACTGCATTTTGTTATGCATTAGAATTAGTGAGTGCTCCAGTGAGAGTGGTGCAGTTGAGTGTGTGTGTGCGCATTGCGTTAGTGTGTGCTGAACCAATGCAGCTTGGAGTGTGCGTGTGTGTGCGCTTGTGAGAAAGGCAGCAGTTTTAGTGTGCGTCTGTTCACGTAACCACATCCATTCTTGGTTCTCTCAGACGTGTTTTCTGCTAAGGTGGTGGAGTAATTTGATCAATCATGCAGTAACAACCACAGTCACTTCTTCAGCTAAGCCCAAAGCATGCGTGGTGCTGCAGTGAAAAGGGTCCCCCATCAAACAGTGTTTTGCTGCACCAAATTCTCTTTTTCATGTACTGGTCTTGAGGTATACAAAAAATTGATATCATAAAAACATAAATACCGGTTTTCGGTATGAACTGGTATATACCACCCAGCACTAATAATACCCCTGGCATTTTTTACAAGTTTGTAAACAGGACATTATTCCAGATCTTAAACTTCTTGATTAACGTCCCTTACATCTTACACTAGAGTTACTGAAAGTTTACAAGAGTCTCAAGAGATAGAAATGGACACAATCTGGTTTTGTGACAAACATTCAACTCCGGAGTCTACTTGCTAAAGATAGCATTGTTGTCACTGGAGGTAGGGTAAGTGTGGCATTAGCATATTGATAGCTTCTCTACACTGGCTCCCTGTATAGTTTAGAATGCAATTTAAAATCCTCCTCCTTACGTATTCCTTTTTGATAAAGAGTATGAATATGACTTTATTACATGTTATTAACCTTGTCCTCTGTCTCTCCTCATCATGCGGGCTGAAGGATCTAGATGCAGTTTTCGATGCTATTATTATTATCACTAACAGTAGTATTGTTGTCATTATTATGATATGATTAAAAGTTCATCAGTATAATTTCTTATCAATAATGTCTGCTGCTGCTTGTATAAATGACACTGTAGTTCTATAAACATGACATAACTGACTCTAAACTTGATACAACTGTTGTATATTTGCTCCTGGTCTCTCTCTTCTGTCTCTCCCTCACCTCCCTCTTTTTCTTTCTCTCCCCCCTTTCTGTCCCCCACCTCTCCTCTGTCCCCCATTTTCCTCTCACCCCAAGAGTTTTTTCTCTCCACTGCCCCCTAGTGTTTGCTCATTGTGTGAACTGTTGGGTTTCTTTTCTCTCTGTAATATTGTAAAGGTTTTGGCCTTACTATGTACAGTGCATTGAGATAATGTATGTTGTGATTTAGCACTATACAAACAAAATTGAACTGAACTGAATTAGCGATGGGCAGTGTAATGTAAATAAGAGATATTTTAACATTGTTGTGCAGACTAGGTCTTGGTAAATCTAGTCTGAGTCCATGACTGACCAAGAGTTAACCACAAAATACATTGCTTGTGTTTGTTTCCATCACTCAGTCATCTGCTGCTCACTGTGAGCACGTTTCATAGTAGTGATTCACCTCCATCGTCTCTCTGGATAATATTCTCCTGTTAGCCTGTGTCTGACTGTTTTGGCACAACCTCTACCCATCATCATCACTTTTATGAAGAAAACAGCCCAAGAGGAGATGAGTTGTCTGACATATTGCATGATTTATATGCTGTGTAGTATATACGTCGACAGGGTTGAACAGTGTCTGTGGAAAACTCAGTTTTCACTCAGAAAAAGTCTGTCTAATAGCATAATAAAACTGAAAACATATTACAATATCATAGACTTAAGCAAGCATTTTTTAACTGGTTAAAAGCTGCTTTTTTATCTACCCACTAGCACACGTTTTTTTTTTTTTTATCCGTGTCAGACTATCAGTACATAAATCATGGAAACTTCAAAAGACTTGAACTATCACTTTAAATCTGGTTTCACAGTTTGCTGCCACTGCTTTCATTTGGAAGACTACTGAATTTGTGACTACAGAAACAGAAGTAGCCAGATTCCTACCAGAACATAGACTGATGCCAGTAAGGTTTGTTGGCTCCTGTCATGTTCTCTCCTGCCAGTCTTCCACTCACAACAGCGTGATCGTGGTGCTCTACTCGTCTGCGGCCCAGTCTAATGTCATAGAAACATGCAGCATCTCCTGCCTGAGATGAGACAGAGAAAAGTAAAGGTAAGAGGATTGGAATAGGATGTGGAGAAAAATGTGTGACTTCATTAAAAAACAATTAAGTGGTATTAGAGAAGAGTTTTCATGATGACTATACATGTCTACAGTGGTACATTATGTCTGGAACATGACTTGGATATACCTGAAGAGGGCAGTGTTATCATAGAAAAGACAATTAAAGACAACATTTAAGGTTGAGTCAACCACATTTACACTTAAAAACTATTTTTCCATAATTTACTACATTTGACCAACTTCCTTTAAGAGTAGGAGGTAAAAAGTGTTCCCATGTTTAAAAAAACCCATTTGGCTAATTAGAAAAAACAAGGATGAGTCTTATCAATCTAGTGACCCACAGTTAATCTACTAATCAGTTGAAGTTTGAAGTAAGAAGACAGGAGTAACAAATAGCTTAAACTGGCCAAGAAGTTGAGGAATTATAAGCATTCTTTTAACATTATTGTCAATTTTCAGGGGCTCAGAAATAATTGTATAATTGACTTAAAAGCAGTTTCATGGCCAGGTGTGGCCTGTTACCTCACTATTCCCTGGCAGATCAAGCAAATCATTTTCAATATGAGATCCAAAGAATTGACAGAGCAGGTGAAGAAAGCAATAATTTGACTGAAAAAACAAAGCAAATCATAGCAATAGCAAAAACATTAGGAATGGCTAAATCAACAATTTGGTACATTCTTAAAAACAAGGAATCCGCTGGTGAACTCAGAAGCAATAAAAGACCTGGAAGACCACAGAAGACAAGTCAAGTGGATGATCACAGAATTCTGATGTGAAGGAAAACCCCTTTTACAACATGCAGCCAAGTCAAGAACACACTTGAAGAGGTAGGTGCATCATTGTCAATGTCAAAAATCAAGGAACTTTTAAAGGGAATGAAATGGAATGTTCTTCAGTGACCAAGTCAGTCACCTGATCTCATGCTTTTCAGTCAGTGAAGACTAAACTGAAGACAGAAAGACCTGCAAACAAGCAGCAACTGAAGGCTGAAGGCTGCAGTAAAGGCCTGGCAAAGCATATCCAGGGAGGAAACTCGACATTGTTTGATGTCCATGGGTTCCAGACTTCAGGCAGTCATTGATCACAAACAATTTTAAACCAATCATTAAAACAAGCAACCTTTATTTATCATGATTTTAGTTTGTCCTTTAATTTTGAAACACCTGAAAATGGACAATAATTTATATATATGCTTGTACATTATTGTTATTGTGATACTTTTGTCCACACTATGGAAGGATGATTTCAAAAAACTGATTTTGAACAGAAAGATTCATTCTTTTGCAGCTCTGATCTTTAACTTACCACCCAGATGTTGGACCTGGCTTGCAGCTCTGCATTGACCCGGAAGCCACCAAAGTCAGAGTCCACCTCCAGACCTGCAGACTTAGCAAGTTCAACATTAGGCTCCAGGCCAACGGCTGCAACAATGTGATCAGTTTCCACCTGCAAAGGCAAAGCCACAAATAATAAATAACTGATAATAAGGCTCTACGTTCTGTAAAGAGATGCAAATGTGCAGAGTTGTGAACATACCAATCGACCATCCTTCAACTGGATTTCTAATTTATCATCTTTGAAGGTCACAGATTTCACCAAAGCCTCTTTGATTACTTTAACACCCTCTGGAAAATCAAAGTGAGAATAACATTTTATGCTGACAAAAAAAAAAAAAGATTCTATGGCCTTACCCACATGGAACCAGAACTTTCCCCATACATTTTTCTTTTTTTGCACATGACAAATGTATTCTGTAAATGGTATGATTCTAAAAATGTCTTCATCCATATTAAAATGACTCTGAACTCAGTAATACATATACCAGGCCTGTATGAGGTGCTGTGCCACAGATTTTCCTTAATAAAGCTTCATGTATACATGGTAACCACAGAAACAGAGACAGAATGATGAAAGCCAGGGAGACTAAGGAAAGGAAATTAAAGTTATCACAAAGCAAAAAGACCCAACAAATTCCAAAAACAAGAGAAGGAAGATGATGACAAAGATGGTGAATGTAAGACAAAGAGAGGTGGAACTATGACATAATTGTTTTACCAAAATACTGGTTCCATGTGGATGAAAAAAACTCTAAAAGGCCTCTTACACCTGGCATTAAAATGCATTTTCTGTGATCATATTTGCAATCGGATAGCGCCTGTCCTGACCACTTATAAGTATGGATTTCTATCTGATCTGCCAAACCACTTCAGGAGGTGGTCATAGACGCACCACAGTGAACAGTGTAAAGTGTAAAAGCGATGAGTGTCTCAAAGTGTCTCTGTTCTAGCCAACAACTACTATGTGAGTGGAGGTAATTGGTGGCTCTGAGCACAGCTAATGTGAAAGTGGCGGCAAAACTGTGTGGTCCCCTCTGTTTGTCCAAGATCCATATAATAGCGCAACTTTACATGCAGCTAACATTATTTTTCTTGATACAACAGCGGACAAAGTGGAAGGTCATCTAAGGGGGGATTGTGCATGATCAGATAGCGATCAGATAGCATTCGGATCTCTATGTGGACACCAGAAATGCATGTTAATAACAGGTTTTAATGCATATGGTGAAGTGCTATCCGACCCTTAACTAATCTCAGAAAATGAATTCTAATGCCATTTGTAAAGGGACCAAACGATACAAAACATTTGCAGATTCTCTTAATCTCCTTGTGTACAGGGCCTGGGGAATAGCAGCCGCTTTGCTTTGACAAATTCCTACAACTATTTTTATGAAATGAGGTCCAAACAAGCTACAAAGTAAATAAAAGGACATTAACCTTTCTTGACTTTTTCTGTTGTCCAATTGCTCAGATACTCAGGCAGCACTTTTCCCATGTTGCCTTTCTCAGGGAACATCTGTATCACCTCCAGACCAGACTCTGTTGCTGCAAGAGAGAAAAACTTCTACAATGTAATAAAAGATCAGCTCATCATTTCTTCTCTTAATGTCCACCATTTTGTTTGGGAGTCTTACATCTCCTGCCCAGGGCACAGGCCAGCTCACTGCCCAAGAATCCGCCTCCAATGATTGTGATGGACTTGGCGTTTCTGGAGACATTGTCCAAGGATTTGAAGTCATCAATCTGTGCAGGAAAACAAAATGCATGTTAGTGAAAGGAGTAGGAAAAAGTTCATGTGTCATATCTTTGGTTTAATTTTAAAACACTAAAATTTTAATACACTAAAATTACTCCCTTTTCTATGCAATTAATATTACTATTAGTTTTTAGTTATTAGTAGATCTAATATTAATATTAATTAGATCTCTTCTGCAGAGCAGAGCAGAGCTTTCCAGGGAGGCTGAGGAGTGTGATCCCTCTATAGTTGGAACACACCCCCTGTTCCCCTTTCTTATAGAACAAACAAACTGTTGTGCAATGATGTGCTTAACTGTGTAATGCTCAAAACCTTAAAAATCAAGTTAAAACTGGGGGGGGAATCTCCAAATTTACACACAGTATAAAATCTTCAGGAGCTGTCACTTGAGAAAAAATCATGCCAAAAACAAATGAAATCAGTTTAGACTTAAGAAAAAGGATTGTTGATGCTCACAAAGCAGGAGAAGGGTTTACAAGGTTATCACAATGTTTCCAAGTGTCAAGAACTTGAGTGAGAAGCATCATCAAGAAATTCAAAGAGAGCCACACAATACAGAACACGCCTGGCAGAGGTAGGAAGAGAAAGATTTCAAAGACTATGATGTGTCTTAAGACCCAAGAACAACTTCCATGACACAAGTGAAGGACTTGGACAAGTCAGGAATTGTAGTCTCAAAGAAGACAATTACTACTGTAGAGCTCTGCACAGAAATAGACTGTGGGGTTGCAGACCAAGAAGAACTCCACTTCTGTAGAAGAGACACCTTCAAGCCAGACTGAGGTATTCTAAGAACAACCTGGAAAAAGTTTATACATAGTGGAAGTATGTTCTTTGGTCAGATGAGACCAAACGAGAGCTCTTTGTCCGTGGAGACATTGTTTATGTTTGGAGAAAGAAGGGAGAGACGTATAACCCAAAGAACATCTTCCCCTCAGTGAAACACGGTGGAGTGAGTATTATGCTGTGGGGATGCTTCAGTGCATCTCGTCAAGTTGGAAGAAATCATGAAGAAAGGAGGATATGTTGAGATTTTGAAAGAAAACCTCCAGCAGTCCGCGGAAGAACTGGGTCTGAGTGGTTGCTTTGTCTTCTTTGTCTTGGAAGACAAATAACTACCTCAAGAAGACCAAAGTGAACGTTATTGACTGGCCTGCACAAAGTCCGGACTTGAAAATCTTTGGGATGAACTGAAGACAAAGGTCCATGCCAGAAGGCCATCAAATCTGGAGAAGCTTGAGAGATGGGATTTCTCAGGAGATGTGTCAGAGAGGATTTTGTCGTCTATCAATGTAAACAGCTTTACTTTGGATATTATTTGATAGAAACACAAGTCTGTCAACTTGACTGGGAGTGTTGCTCTCTTTTATTTGCATTATTACATGCGGATGATGAGAATACGGTGCACATCAGAGGAGCGCTGGGCACTGTGTGTTTTTACATAGGTGTAAAAACACACAGTGCTGAGTAACCACACTCTGTGTTTTTACAGTAACCATCTTCCATCAAGTAACCATCTTCAGCACGAGATAGTTACTTGCTCCTCCACAAAAGTGGACAGCTGCAATGTGCAACCGCATGCATGTTGTCCTCGCTGCTTACAGTGCAACTGACACTGTCATTTGATATGGTAGGAAATCTATGCATCCTGCATATATCCTGTGCCAATGCCAACTTTTAATCCCATGTTTGAATATACATTTGAACTTTGGGTAAGGCTGTATCAAATCATATCAAATTGTATGAAGTTTTTCCCCATAAAAATGTATAATGTATATACAGTATACATATCTTGAATCATTTAAGAAGAACACACATAGCTTTTTTTTTTCTTTGCTTTGTGATAACAGTAAATATAAAACTGGCATAAAGCTAAGACCTCCTAGTGGCTAATAACTGACCTTGCGGAACAAAGTTGTCCTCTTAATCACTTCTTCCCCTGCTCTTTCAATAGCCTGCAGACTTCTTGGCACACCACCTGAAAAGCAAAGTTTGATTTTGTTTCTCTGTGTTTTAAGACACATGCATTAACAGATGCATTTACACTGTCTTACCTGTCGCAATCAAACATTTGTTGTATGATATCTCTGTGCCATCATCCAGTTTTACTTTGTTCCCTCTTACGTCCATTTGAATCACCTGAAAATATGAAATCACACATTTGTATAGTCTAAAAGTCAAATTTAGAATTAAAAAAATGTGTATTATTTATGCACCTTTTTGCCAGTGAGAACAGCAACCCCCCCATTTTCTGCACTATCCAACTCCTCTGGCTGAATGTAGAATGATGGTGGCTGAAAGAAGATACTGGCACAGATATACAAAGATATTAAAATAAATGGAACAATTTTTTTTTTTTTTTTTTAAATCATAACGTGCTGAATTTTCACAAATAACAATGCAGTAATTCACATGAAAACTACTAATAAGAAACCTTCTTTTAGTAGGTATTATAGCAATAACAGATTGTGTCCACCAGCTCTTTTGTGGGAGTGTTGTAAATATTAGTTCATCTTCACCTCCTTCCGTCCATGATATCATTAGAATATTTTCAGTGGTTTATTTTGCCATCAGACAGCCTTTTGTTGGGGGAAATAAAGTTTGTGTTGCTTGATAAACTGCACCTATCACTGCAAATAAGAGTTGATCCACTGCTGACTCCATCAGTAAGTTGAAATGTGTTAGTTTGTAAACTCCAAGTTTGCATCAGGGCTGCAATTATTATCATCAAATAATCTGTTGATTATTTACTAATTTAGTTGAGTATTTGTTTGGTCCAAAAATGTTGACCAGTGTTTCTCAAAACCTCTAAATGATGATGATGTTCTCTAATGTCTTCTTTTGGCCTCAAAACATTTTTTTTTCAGTTCAGTGCAGCAGTAGACCAGCAGCTCCTGTGACCTCATGACACAAAAACAGTGTCCGTATACAGCAAAATCTGTTTCTTCTTGTGTGTGTCAGTACCTCAAAAAAACCACAATATAAAAAAACCTGAATTACCTCTCTACTTAGGAATAAGTGGGACAAATGCGACCTTAAACATACCTTCTTTCTTTTCCATTCCACTGTTTGAAACGCAGTGTTTCTGTTACACTGGAGTCATCGGAAAACCACAGCTCCTTGGAAAGAGGTGGCCTCATGTAGGGAAGCTCCAGCTCATCAGTCACAATTAACACCTGGAAACAACATGAGGACAAAGCAATCAGAGAAAAACTGGAGAAAGCTGGTTGGGAATGAGCTAAATTCATCTTTTCAGTAGATTTCATTTGGTGAAACTAGAGGACTCACCCTGGCACCAGGGTCTCTGGCTCGAATAGAACGGGCAGCAGCAAAAGAGGCCGTGCCTCCTCCAATGAGGAGGTAGGGGGCATGGGAGGGCACCTTGGCAGAGGCAGGTGTGGACTCGACTGCTGGAATTTGCATGGGAGAGAGTTGGCGAAAGGGAGAGCAAGGAGAAAGGAGCAATAAGCAAAAGCAGGAGAGAAATACAGTTCATCAATGACAATAATTAATGACAAAAAAATACACCTGGAAAAGAGAAAATTGACCTGGTAAAGAAAGAGAAAATAAATTTGTTATGTGAGTGGATTTAACAGTTAACATTAAAAGACCCCAAACAATGAGAAGGAGACGCACAGAGGAAAGCTCTAATTGAACAAAAAAAACAAAGAAAAACTATAGAAATAAATGGGAAAAAGATGTTTAACATTATTAACATAGGATAAAGTATTGGTGATATGACTGCCCCTGCTTCTGCTGCCACTGCTGTTGATTCTGTTAGTATAACTGCATCATTACACAACTAAAACACAATAAACCTGCAGATGTGATCCATGTACATCACAGACAGCATGCACAGATGTGCTTACCACTCTCCTCAACAGGTGCAAGAAGTGGCTCTGTTAGCTCTGCTGGAGACGACTCAGATGCTGCTGCTGGGTCAAACAGTATAGAGGCAAAAGTTACCTTAAAAAAAAAACCTAATGTGCATCTAATGTGCACTGATCTGGTAAATGAAAGATATTCAGTTGATGCATGTATGCATTTCTTTGTATGTTGTTTATGTAAAAACAACATACAAAGAAAAGGGAGAAAGGAAAAGAAAATGATGACGACGAGATTGGAGATTTATGTCTTTTTAAGTCTTACCCTCCTCCACCAAAGGTGCAGCAGGTGTCTCTGCTGCTGCTGCTGCTTCTGAAGATGCTTCCGCCACAGGCTCATCTGCTGTTGAGGCAATCCATAGTATTGATTTGAACAGTTACTGTGTAAGATACACAATAACTGAAGACGAAGGCATTACAGTTAAAAGTGTCTTATGGCGCTTATCTACTACACAGTTCCAGCATGGCTTGGCTGGGCACGGCTCGACCCTACTCAGTCATAGCCGATACTATATGTAATGTCTCGGCCATTGATTGGCATTGAGTGTCAGAGTCATGATGTCTGACACAGGTCAGTTATAAAGATTTAAAAATCCTGAAAACATGCATTAATCCATAAAAAGAAAGACTGTGTTTTCTGAGCAGAAGAATACATTTTTGAAACGTTTATTTGGGTTTATAATACTCCAACCTGTTTGCATTTACCTGGGTTTACTACTGTCGCTGCTGCTTCTGTCGGACTTGGCATAAATCAATAGCTTCCTATGTGCAGCAGAGTGTTGCCGGGTGACATGGGACCTTAACACCACTACACTAAAGAGATTGTCTTGTGGAGCTGATTTAATCAGCATTGTGTGAACTCATATGACAATGGTTTGAATGTAAATGTCATTGAGGTCTAGCATATATAAAGACATGTATACATTTGGGGTCCCTGCTGGCCGCCATGTTTGCAGTGAGAAAAAGCATCCATGTCTGGTTCTTGGAAAGATATTTGAGTACAATCCCGGGACAATGTACACACACATTGAGAGAAAATGCCAGACAAGAGAAGTTAAAGACTGGATTTCATAAATATGCTAACAAATCCCATAAGAAGAAATTACGGACAAACAAAAATATATGGGAAAAAATGTGAGTGTCCAAAGGCTCAACTGAAACAGTGAAAGGGTTAGTTTACATTGTGAGAGGCCAGGAAACAAATGACCTTCGGCAAAACCTGCTAAAAAGGACACATGCATCATTCAGAAAAGAAGTCGGTTAAAATAGAAAATTAATGGATGCAACATGAAAAAAAGTCATAGGTCATACAAGGGCTAGGTGATATGGGAAAAATCTTATTACAATATACTTTGGTTACAACATTTGATGTATGAATGAAATCTGTTTTTATCTAAGGCTAGGTGATATGACTTATAAATAATAACTGGATATTCTTAGTCTATATAGGAAAAAAAGGTGCACACAGGTTGTTTCTCTGACTCAGAAAATGCTCTCTTTTCAGATGTTTGTGCTTCTCAAAGGAGAGTTACAAAACACTGTAAATAAAACATCTCTTGTTTATGATCGGTATTAGATGACCATGAAATGCACTTTCACCTTTCCTTTCAGATAATACCTCATTATTTGGCTTTGGCTTTTTGATGGTAAATAAAGGATATTTACATGTGTTGGAAACAATTAAATTGCCTATAAATATGGTTTAATTCTAAGCTTATTTATTTGTGTTGTATCAGAATTTAACCAACACACAAAACTCATACATAGTCCCGTAGTGTGTTACCTGATAGTGTTTCAGTTGGTTCAGTGGGGGCTGCAGCTTCACTATCAGGGGTCGGAGGGATCGGCTCCTCTGGTGAAGGTGCTGCTTCAGGTTCTGTCTCGGGTACAAATGAAAAAGAAATGAGCACAGTCTATCCAACAGTGGCGATGGAATTATTACCTACAACCTATTAAACAACATTCAGACAATCAATCAGAAACACATCAAGGTTACAGAGGCAAGTTAGCTTTAAATCTGCTGTGCTGTAGTAAATAAATAGAGACCAAGCATTTCAGAGTCGGCCAATGCTAAACCTACTCATAACAGATTAAGCTAAGCTCAGTCTCACTCTCTAACACTCACTTTCCCCAGCACATCAGGGGTCACATACCACACAGTCATTGTTCTTTGAGTGGTAAGCTTCTGCTTCAAAACGTGAAACCCATGCCTTTTTGGACTGCTATTTAATCATGGCAGTGCAAGATGGCTGCCATAGTGAAGAAAGGCCCTTGCCTTAAGTACATACAAAAAGCCTATTCTAAAGCACTTGTGTTAAACTCAGCATCAATGAACCACATCCAGCCCATGAGATAATACTTTATTGTCTTTCCTGCTCCTCCACTGATGCACCACACTGACGACACCAACATCAAGTTTCCTCGCCTGTATCATCAATTATGGAAGAAATTATATGTGGAAAATTTTGAGCCAGAACCAGAGCGTGTTACGAGTTTAAATTTAAAAAATTTAATTTTGCTCCCTCTCTTTTACCTCTATACATCTAGTAAAAAAATTATTGAGTAGAGAAAAACCCATATCGGTCAACCTCTACTACAGACCAGTAAGTGTTGTTCATCTGGAAGACAGACAGATGGAAATTGCATTACTATAGAAACAAAACAATTCTCATTTTAAAGCAATTATACACTTATACAAACATAATTATAGGTCGTATATTCAATTTCTGTCAATAATCTCTCAAAAATTTTACACACTGGAACTTTAACATGTACAGTGTGTTCTCAGAAAGTACATAAATCACATATGATAACACAAAATCTGTGTGTCACTCCTGCAGCTAAAACAACTGCAACAAAAATGAACGTAAAATATGAAATACTTAATAGTTTTATAATAACTAAAATCAGTTAATAACGGCTCACCAGGAGTCTCTGATTGGGTGGGTACTGCTGTTTTCTGTGCAGCTGTTTTTTGTGATCTGGATGAAAGTTGGGCCATACGCTCCTCATATCTTCGCTGATCACCCTTGACAGTTCGATAGGCCTGCGGAAAAAATCAAAATGACTTTATGAAACAGCATCAATCTGTCAATAAGATCCAGTGTCAATTGAGAGGTTTAAAACCACATGTGATACATGTACTTCACATCATAACTCACATATATTCCACTACCGAGGGCTGCTGCTCCAAGTAGAAGGATGTACATTTGTGTTTCCCCTCCCCCCCCACCAGGACCCGTGGACATGCGAGCCATTTGTACACAGACTGCTCTGCCATTGTTCAACCCTGAAAGCAGTAAACGGAAGAAAAACAAAACATGAGTACACTGGAAAAAACAATGGACATCATGAACAACATTTGGTACATAAAGTATGGTAAAATATCACATGTGATGTATGTGATGTAGAGGTGGGCAATTTATATTGTTTGCGACAGTATGTGCAGCACCTTTTCTATTACACATCTATCATTCCCCTTCATTCATTGTTTTGCCTAGGGACACATTGGCATGTAGACTTAAGGAGCCAGGACTCCAGTTTAAAGACAACCTGTTCTGATTAACAGCTCACGTCACCCATCACTAATCAGGAAAATAGTCAATAAAATAACTGATTATTAAAATAATCATTTGTTGCAGCCCAAGTAGCAATGATGTGTACAAACATTTAACATTTTCGGCAGGAGCTTTGACTTGACAGCCCCACAAATATGCTTTGTAACACTTTGCTTTTAGGTACGCATAAATCTTCGCCTTAGTTAACTGGGTTGGTTTAAAACAAAAATTAAAGGTTTGAATGGGCCTCATATTCAACTACTAACTCCTCAATGCTTGTGCTCTTTGTTACTGTGAGAAACCTTGAGATGTACAGTATATCTGTCATTTCAGAGTCACAACAGGCTTAAAGAAACAACTCTGTGAAACTGATTAGTGGCAAAATCTGTTTCCAATACTCTCAGCCCTAAACCAATCAAACAACTTACTTATACTACACTACACTTCCTAAATAAATAAATACATCTCATACTTTTATTCTGAAGCATCTTTGATATGCCATTATTTTAATAAAAGGAAGAAAACAACAATATTGGGACCACAGTTTTATTATTAACACAAAGACCAAAGCAGGTTTAGGAAAGCAAGTATGAAATCTTTGGTGAGTACAAACAGGCATCGTTGCAGATACATTTCTGCAAGCCCAGGTGGGTCAAATGTTAGACCTAGTCATAAACTGAGGTTCTCCTCTTCCTGTTTTAAATAAAATCCTGTCCACACATTATTATTAATTTCACAAAAAACAAAAATAAACAAAAAACACCTTCCTCTACATAAAAACAAAAAAGCTCAATGTTAAGTCCCGTCAAAAGCATGCCAAGTCAAAAGTCAGAAATATACCTGTACAGCCGTGTTTGGTCAATGAGAAGACAAGCAAACAAAACGTGACTATTTCTTCTGGTAGAGAAAAATAATGAACTATTGTTTTCAGTCCAAGAAGAGAAAGTGAGTTCTCATCATTCTGAAAAGTATATACTTTTAAAGATGAAAAGCACCTGATTTGGACGTAAATACCCTCAAATGAAAGCTGAAAGTCTGCAGTTAAAGCACATCCTGTTCATTTTATTTCAAATCCATTGTATGTTCTTGGTGTATAGAGTGGTGATATGTAGAGCCAAAAAAGATTACAATTGTGTCGATGTCCCAATATTTATGGACCTGACTGTATATTCTGTTTAAATTATTATTATTATTATTATTATTCCTGTTATTTGTTAAAGAGACAAGAAAATATATTCACACATAAGAGCTTAAAAAACAGAGAGCTTGTTTAATTATTAAAATATAATAAAATAATCGAGTGCTCATTCCGGTCCTGTACAAAAGGTCATTTTCTGGTGAGTTTTTCCAGCACTCGTTACAGTACTGACAACGGTAGGTGGCGCTACGGGAAACAAATCTCGACAGGGAATCGGAATTCGAACACCATCAGGCTGTGAGGATTCTGGTGCCGAACGTGTTGTTACGTCATACATGCGCACAGTAACTCTGTACTATTTTATTTTAATTATACACTTGGCTCATTTTTAGAGACAATGGTTTCAGGCAAGAGCTACAATCAATAAAGTGAAATATGATGGAAGTTTGCTAGTTCTGTATTTTGCTCTGTGTTAATTAGCGAAGTTAGCTAGTAACAGAGACTGACGATGGTGATAATACCTAAACCCACCAGCCGGACTAGTTACCCGGTGTATGGTTTAATTAACGGTCGAATTTGTATCATTTGTTGTGATTCTGAATTGGGGCCAACTCGTGAGTGAACGGTGAGTTAGTGGGACCACTGACCTGCTCTCCTCACATTCTGCCGGCACAGAGTAGACGAGGCTCTGGCTAAAGGTGTGAGCTTTCTCCACACGCTTCTACATGTCAGCATGGTGCCGCAACTCCGCTCTAGCGGTTCCCGGTCAGACAGAAACCACCACTAACCAGTTATCAAGTTATCGTTCACCTTAACCAGCTGTCAGTTGCGCGCACTGACAACTAGCAGCAGCGCGCTACACGTCAAGGCCAGAGACAGGTCATACGCGTGCAGAGAATCATGGGTAATTGTAAAGACAGTTTAAACAATGAAGACTGGTCACTGGCAGCAAACCAGGAAGATAGCACGTTTCGAGGAAAAATGGCGTCAGTCCTGAGAGTAGTACGAAACAACACTAAAGTCCTCTAAAGTGGTTGAACAGTGGACTCTGTTTCTGTTGCCATTTTGGTACTGTAGTAGATCTCAATCATTCAGCTGCATACTTTAAGATACGCAGATAAACTGTGGATGTGGTAGGACCAGTTTGATGCTCTTTCTTTCAAGGCTCTTTGGTAACTGTCGGAAACTATTTTCTTGTTCGCCACATTTCGACAGATTAGTAGCCAGTATGCGCTGCTGCACCCTAAAGGTTGTTTGTAAAATAAAAACCCAACACTCGCTGCAGTTCCTTGTTGCTTCTGCCTCACGAGCATGCGCAAATAATAGTCCACTTAATCATTTAATAACCTTGTAAAATGTTCTGTAAAACACCAGTACAATCAGCACTTCCCTCTAATATGTTTGCATAAATGCATTTTTCACTTGTGCCTCAAAATAATTTGATTTAATGTCTGAAAGTTTTGTTTGACATATTATGATCTACTCAGTATCTCCTGCTGAGTAAAAGTAAGTAAAAAAAAAAAAGCAGTTTTCACTTACCAAGACAAACAAATTCACAACAAACAACAAACTCATAGTGACTTTGCATGAGTAGAAAACACCAGAATTGCCAATTTATTCCAACAGAAGAGGAATAATTAAAAAGAATTCATTAATTTTATCTTACCAGAACACATGACACAAACAGTAGAACAAAAATGCCATTGGTCTGATGATTTTAATGGACATGTTTCCAAAGGCTACAATTTGTTAGATAAGATAAACTGTAATGTCCTAATGGGAAATTTGCCCCGGACTCTCCAGTGTCTGCTGCAAAAAAACAGTAGATACATTCAGAGGTAGTGGAATACAACAAAAAATAATTTTATTGTACATGTGAAATAATAGAAAATAAACAAGGCAAATACATGTGTTTATAGGTGGAGACAAAGGAAAAGCACCGTGTGAGTTGACATACAAACTTTTGTTTTCACTGAGTCATGGTATAGTATGTTTTGTCGCCCTCTGGTGGTTACTGAAGAAATCTGGAGCATGCGGCACTGTTTTTTTTTTTTGTTTTTTTTTTGTTTAATACATTATCAATGCAGTGGAGTTCTTTTTTTTTTTTTTGCTTCTTTATCTGGCTGCACATTATTCCATGAAGTATATGTAAACACAATGATTATGAACTTGAAATGTAGACAAGAATTATGTGAAACTTTTATGTATTCAATTTCAAATTAAGGCACACAAGTCCAAAAGAAAAGAAAAAAAAAAAAATTAAAAATTAAAATAAAAAATACGGTAATTTAGTTAATTTAGGGTAATTTAGTGAAATAACAAATGCTGCCTATACAGTCTGTACTTCATTCTTATGACCTTAATTCTAGTGATGGTTTCTTCTTCTACAAATTAAAAGATGCCTCTTTCCAGCAATATTATATTTATGATGCTATATTTACCAGAGTCATCACTTCTGATATCAAAGATTTCTATAAAAATATAGTGTAAGCATTGTGTATTATTATTATTATTATTATGAAATATTTCCTTATTTATAAACTGGTGGGATGGCATTTCCTCAGCTCCTTTTTGTGTGTCTTCTATTTATGTTGTCATGTGAAGCACCTTGTGCAACACTCAAATTCAGTCTGAAAAGTGTTATACATAAAGTGTGAGTCATTGTCATGATTCATGGTTGAGTCATGACTGATTGAAACCTACATTTTGAGACAGTCTCATCTAAACCTGTCAGTTTGCAGATGAACAGGCTGGTAATCTGATAAAATACTCCAAAAAACTGAGTTCCAACTGGGGGGCGGGGGGGGGGGGGGGGGGGGGGGGGGTTATGTATGAAGTTCCTCATCGATGCAGCCTTGACTTAGTGAAACCCTGAGAGAGAAACCACCTTAACATGGAATAAGCCTACTGTATTAAACCCAAACCTTAAGGAAGGATCATTAAAACAATAGGGGGAAAACATAAAAAAAAACACAAAAAAAACTGAGTTCCAACTGGGGGAGGGGGGGGGGGGGTTATGTATGAAGTTCCTCATCGATGCAGCCTTGACTTAGTGAAACCCTGAGAGAGAAACCACCTTAACATGGAATAAGCCTACTGTATTAAACCCAAACCTTAAGGAAGGATCATTAAAACAATGCGTGACTCACTGTCTACTTGTTATAGGTCAATAAAACTGAGTCCTCTAACCTGTCAAACCTCACTCTGTTTGTGTGTTCTTTGTCATCTGCCCTGAAGGCCAACAGCTCCATCCACTTGCACTGTAGAGAATAAACAATTAATTCATTCTCTTTGTCCCACTCTGTCTCTGCCCCCACCTCTGTCTGTCTGTCTGTCTGTCTGTCTGTCTGTCTCTCTGTGTCAGTGTGATCAATTTCTTGACTTCCTCCTTTTGCAGTGGCTGGCAGAGCAGAGCACAGGATATGCTTCACAGTGCTCTCAGTTTCACAGCAGCGGCAGCAGGAGCAGCAGCAGCAGCAGCAGCAGCAGCAGCACAGAGGACAACACGCTCTGCAGTCGAGATGAGTGCCGGAGATGTGGTCTGCAGAGGCTGGCTCATTAAATCGCCACCAGAGAAGAAACTAAAAAGATTTGTGAGTAGGATTACTCTCTGGATAGCCATGTGTGTGTGTGTGTGTGTGTGTGTGTGTATGTATGTGTCCTGTATGTGCAGGAATGCCAGGGTTTTTCTGGTTAAGTCTTGTGTTCTGATGGTGAGTGAGGTTTCAGAGACACGCTGGAGGCTTCTTCGCTCAAGCTGTAATCCAGTCTCCCTCGTTATTTCATATTAAAAGCACAAGCCTCACTGCTGTGCCTTTGAGTCTCACCTCCGCAGTTATCATTCAGCCACGTTGAGATGAAAACAAAATGCCACCAGCTGCAAATGTACCTCAGACTGACGTGTGGATTATTCTTACAGCAAAGTATATATAATTGCTTACATGGACAAGCCTCACTGCTGTGTGGATGCTAGGGTCATGTGATGTTGTCGGCCACTCTTGCTCTGTGTGTGTGTGTGTGTGTGTCTGTTGTGAAACATGGAACGCAGCGTCAGCAGCAGTTCAGAACACCCCCCCCCCCACACACACACACACACATACACAAGGTTTAGACCCGGGAGACTTAGGCAGAAATAGTCCGGCTTTGTGATGACTATTTGCATTTCCTCAGTGCAAACAGAGGTGGAGGAGGCCAGTTTATCAACAGTGGTGCAGAGAAAGGGTGGGTGGAAGTGTGTGTGTGTGTACCTGGTATTCCTTATGTTGTGGGGACCTAAATCTGTTTCCACTCACATTATGGGGACTTGTCTTCCTTATGGGGACAAAAATCATGTCCCCATAACATAAATGTCTCCATTTCAAGGTGAAGACATGTTTTAAAGTTAGGCTGAGGTTAGGGTTAGGTTAAGGTTAGGGTCAGGGTTAGGGTTAGGACACTAGTAATTATGGTTAAGGTTAGAGTAAGTCTGCAGGAAATGAATGGAAGTCAATGTAATGTCCTCTGAAGTCATGGAAACCAGTTTGTGTATGTGTGCGTGCACGCTGGTGTGTGTGTGTGTGTGTGTGCTTGTTACCTCTTTAGGACCTCTATTATAAACACTGACCTTGTCAGGACCAGAAACTGGTTATAGTTACGGTTTAGGGATAACACTTTGTTTATGCTGTTTATAAAAGGATAGCTGTGCAAAATTGTGTGTGTACATACATCTTTGTGAGGACCAAAAAACATTTGTTTTAAAAGTGAAGACAATATGTCTGGTCACAACTTTAAAGGGCTGTTTATGGGTTTAGTGTTAAAATTATGTTAAGGGTTAGGGTTAGACATTTAGTTGTGGTGGTTGAGGTCAGGGTAACGTGCAAGGGTAGTGTTACTTAATCCTGGTCCTGGGGGCCCACTGGGAACCCTGCACGTTTTAGATGCAGCCCTGCTCCATGACAATCAGACTCTGTGTGTGTGTGTCATGGAGCAGGGCTACATCTAAAACGTGTATGCGCGATGCGGTTTTTGGTTTTGCATGCATGAGAAATAGAAACTTATTTTAATGCACACCATGCAAATGTTGTTGATGCCTGGCAACAAAGTGAATACATGTATTTCAGGCTGTTGTTGACTAGGCATACACGTGTTTGCTTAGTCATTTACTTTGTTTTCCTTTAGCATCTTTTTTTAGAGACAGGCAACAACACCTATTGTGACACATAACCTTTTTTGTAAGCAGTGGACTCAGATTATCAGTTAAAGAGAATTAGTTATTAGTTAAAGTGAAGGCTTTATATAACTTTCTACGTCTTCCTGCACTTTATCTAGTTTTTTAAATCTTTGTCATTTTTGGTGTATTTTATTGTGAAAAATTATCCACAAACCACAAAATTATCATTAATTATATTTCAAACATTGATACCTTTTTTGTTTTACGAAAGGTAGTAAATGAAATTTTATTTTGTAATCTGAAGCATTTATTTATACTGTACAGACCCTCTCACTCACTCACTCACTCACTCACTCATTTTCTACCGCTTTATCCTCCACTGAGGGTCGCGGGGGGCGCTGGTGCCTAACTCCAGCTGACAGAGGGCGAGAGGCAGGGTCACACCCTGGACAGGTCGCCAGTCCATCACAGGGCCACATAGAGACAGACAACCATTCACTCTCACATTCACACCTACAGGCAATTTAGAGTGTCCAATTGGCCTAATCCCCAAATCTGCATGTTTTTGGACTGTGGGAGGAAACTGGAGAACCTGGAGAAAACCCCCACACACACACAGGGAGAACATGGAACCCATGCAGAAAGGCTCTTGTTCTGACCGGGTCGCAAACCCGTGCTAACCACTACACCAACAATAAAGACCCATGTAAATAAAAATACATCTAATGTATCTAACGCCAAGCATTTGTTGAAAATGGTAATTTCTGTGTGTGCATGAATGTTCCATTTTTGACCTTAGAGGGAACGTTCCAGTTTAAGAAGTGTGGCTGTATGAAGCACTGACACACGGTCAGTGCTGACTGTGCTGTGTTTGACCCCTGGTGCACCTCCTGCCCTGAGAACCAGCTTCACACACACACACCCACACACACAAATGCTCACTTTCACTTAAAACAGAGCTGTAGGTCTGTGGCTGCTTAAACAGCCTCTTCTGACTAGACTAGACACTGAATGCTTTTAAGTTATTCACTCTCCTGCACCAAAGTACATACAAAGAAAGTCTGCTTTTTTTTTGTTTTAGCTTGTGTGTCAGTGAAGATTCTGAAAAACCAGAGTCACAAAGTCACACGTCTGAACTTGGAATAATGGTTTGTTTTTCTTTAGACTTGTGCAGTAAAGTAAGCGGTTCACAAAGCTGACATATGGTTGTAAAAGTTTAATGTTCAATAACATTCTTAAGATATCACAGACTTAAGCAGGTGTGGATTTTATTAAGTGACTTGTTAAGTGATTGTTATGTGTTGTCCCTGCAGGCACCTATAACCTTTACTTAAAAAAAAAAAAAAAAAAAAAGAATTCCTGTGTTAAGCTGGTTCTTGGTGCAGGCGCCTTTATTCAGCACTGACTAAATGTCAAAAAACCCCAAAGTTTACTATTTAAATAAAGCTGATTGTTCTGGGTCTGACCATGTTGCATATTCTTCCTGAGTGCATGAAGTGTGCTCACTTTTTTAACTAATACTGACCTCCGGATTCCATGTAAGCAAAAGATAATGAAATGTTTGGGTTTGGTTTGTTGTTTTATTTTACGTTTAGTTTTTGTAGATACACATGTAAATTAATAAATTAATGACCCTTTGTTTTGTTCAACTAAAATAGTTATAAACCACTCTGTTAAATTATGATTTCCGTCTCTTAATTTAAATTAATTTTGAATACAGACTGGAAGGCTTCTGTTCACAACTTAATATTTCTTACATTTTTAGATAACCTATATGTGGACATTTTAAATGAGAGGACCTTTTTTTTTTTTTTTTTTTTTTAACAAACAAACCAAAACTTGTTTTTCAGGGCTCAGACATCACACTTCTGTATGGTTTGTGTAGCCATCTGTCTAGTTGCAGTTTCCTCTTAAAGTTGCTGTGCCGTGTTTTTGGCAGTGAGTTGAACCATTTCCTGGTATACAAACATAAATTAGCAACTGACGTGTGCAGGAGAAGATTACCCACATGCAGAAAAACCGTGTTATGCTTCAAATTTCACAGAACTGAAATATCAGAAGAGGCTCCACCCTGGCCATGCACACACAGTCACACAATTGTGAATGCTTTATAATCAATACTACTTTTCAGTCACTGAGGAAATCATCTATACAATGAGCACATATTTGGAGTTGTATAAATAACAGTTTCAGTATTAGTTTCCCATTAGGCGGAATTGTAACTAAATGCCTTTCTCGTTCATGTTAGATGTTTTCTTCTAAATACAGTGAACTTCCTCTTCTCTGTACTTCTGGGAAATTAGAGTTGAGGTTCCGCTTATAGACCATATCAGAAGCAAAAAAAAAAAAAAAAAACACAGTCTAAAGTTGCTAAGTCTGCTGTTGTGAGGTGAAGCTGTAGCTGTGATCCAATTCCCATGACTGGTCATGACTAATTATAGTCAGGGAACAGGGTAGGCGGTGCTGCTTGAATCATGCTTGAATCGTGAACTATGTTACATTCTAAATTAAAAGCACCTCCATGATAATATGCTCCTGGTTTTCTCCTTCAGGCATGGAGAAAACGGTGGTTTGTGCTGCGCAGAGGTCGCATGAGCGGCAACCCTGATGTGCTGGAGTATTATCAGAGTAAGAACTCCAAAAAGCCAATCCGCACCATCGACCTGAGAGACTGTGAGGTGGAGATGCTGAATGGGCAGCTCCGAATAAAGCGAGACTTCCATGGCAAGCACCTGTTTGTGGTGAAGACCTCATCTCGCATATTTTACCTGGTGGCCAAAACTGAGGAGGAGATGAACAGCTGGATCAGTAGCATCAGTCAAGTGTGTCAGTGTGGGAGCCTGGAGGATGCCGGTAAATATGCAACAAAACTGAGCTCTTTTCACATCAAATTGAATTCTTAGATTCACTCTTATAGAAACAAGAATTCAAATTCAGTTTAAACAAACAAGCATTTTGTGCAAAATGTGGCTTTGGTGAGTCTGAGATTCTGATTAACCCCTGGAGAAAGCACAGTGTAACACATTACACTATACCAGACATTTACAGTATATATATATACCACACAAACCATATACCATCCAGTAAGCAAAACAAATGCTTATTTTATACACAGTTACATAAAACACAAATGTGGCTGCTTCCAAATCAGTTGCAATACAGACAATTCCAGATAAATGATGTTGTAAGGCCAGAACAAGAAGGTTCCGCCAGGGAAAACAAGATAACAGGTCAAAATGTAATGTCAGAAATGTTCACTTACTATGAGTCTTCCTTCTCTTGATTAAGCTGGATTTAAGAGTTTATATCTGTAATAGTGAGTATTTGTTTTATCTTTTATACAGGCACATCAGTAATAAGCAGCAGTAGTGAACAAGTTGTTGTTATTGTCCTTTTAAGATGAAGTTAGACATTTATTTTTTTTTTAAATTAAACATTTTTACACTTGCCAATCTTATTTTCTTTTTAGGCTTCCCAGAAGTTAGGCTTGTTTTACATTCTTTGAAAGCAATGTTTGCAGCGTTCCCTTGACTATGCTGCTGCCTAAAATGGTAAATGGTACTTTACACTACAGTGTTTCCCATTCACACCCATTTACACTACAGTGTTTCCCATTCACACCCATTTACACTACAGTGTTTCCCATTCACACCCATTTACTCACACTTTCATACAGCACACCCATGTACGTCTTTGCATTTTTCTCTCACTCACACTGCCGACACAGCCATCAGGAGAAAAGTGGGGTTACGCGTTTTGCCCAAAGACACTTTGACACGTGGACTAGCGGAACTGGCACTCAAACCCACAGCCTTCAAGTTGACCGACAACTCGCTCTACCTTTAAGCTACTGTCAACCCAAAATGCATATTTACATAATGACATGTGTGACTGTGTGGAGAGCCTTTCTGTTAGAACATTGTCATCTGTATGAAGGAGATAAAGCAACGGCACAAAGTCACTGACACATTGATTAGACGCTCACATGTAGTTGTGGACGAGCCAGAACTTTTATTCCACACACTGAGTCTGAGATGCAGACAGTTGCTGTTGTCAAATAAAGATGTGCTGCTTTAACTACCATGTTTACTGCAGTTGTGTTTTCAGTGAAAGTAGGACCGCAGTGGTGGATCCCACCAAACTTGTCTATTTTATTGGTTTACTTAACAACAGTGCATATTAACACACACCACATGTGCCACATTTATCCAAGAAGGTACAGTATTTTTCATCTAAGACTTCTGGTGTAAGGAATAGAAAAGTTTGCTCTGCCAACAGAATATACAGTAAGTCAAACATTTATTGAGGCTGACAAATATTTCATGAGAACATCCAAAGCCTTTTGGATATTTTCCCTGAAAGCACAGCCTTGACTCGGCGGCCTTCACTGATATGGAATGAAACAAATTTCTGAAGCAGAGCCAACCAGACAAAAAGACTGGATACTATATAAACAAAAAGGCAACAGGGTTGAGTGTGTCTGCTTTTGTACTATGTTAGACAGAAAATTCCTGTTTTTGCACTCACCTGGCACATTTACAGTTTACTGTTGGTGTTTGAGTACAGGATTGTAGAAACCTAACACAAATATATAATGATATCAAAAACTCATGGTACAATAATGTGGCCTTAACAAGTCCACATTATAATATTGATTATTGATAGCATTATATTTTAGTAATACAGTCCACCATCTATCCCTCTATGTGAGTGAGAGGTGAGAAGTCATGTGTCATTAGGCTCTTATCTCTTTGTACAGAGCTGGTTTTAATAGAAATAGCTGAATAATTTTTCTTTTGTTTTTTACTCAATTTATGTCCAATACTAATATCACAAGTAAGGCTGCAACTAATGATTATTTTTCTTGATTAATCAAGTGCTTGTTTGATCCATAAAATGTTAGAAAATGTTGATTATTGTTTCCCAAACCTCACTATGATAATACTCTCAAATGTCTTGCTTTGTCTGCAGAACAAAATGACTTGTTTTAATGATTTCTTTGCTATATGGGACCAAAGAAGATGCTGAAAATCAGAAAAACTTGTTTTGATTGTTTTAAAAAATAAAAAATCATTCATACCAGTTAATCGACTATCAAAATAGTTGACAATTAATTTAGTCGAATAATCATTGCAGCCTCAATCACAACCTTTGATACCAATATCTGTCCCTTATGGTCGCATTTGTGCCGATGCATTTACCAGCGAGGTCTTAACAGAAGAGTTCAAAAACTGCTCCCACACACTCACAAATGCAGTAGCTGTAGGTACACATTTGGAAAGTTTGCCCTTTACAATAGTTCATTTTTGCCTCAGTTGAAAGAAACGGAATCATACCTTTTAAGTGAACCAGGAAAAGAGATCACATCACTCCAGGGTTGAATTCTTTACACTGTAAAATTTTGAATAGAATTGAAAATCCTCCTCCTCACAGATAAAGTACTCATTGATCAGAACCCATCATATCTCAAAGACATGATTATTCCTTACCACTGAATAACCTGAATAAAATAGCCAGGTTATTCATAAAGCTCTCCTTGGCTCGAACACTGTTGTTGAGAGCTGTTCTCTCTCTCTCCTGCCTTTTTCTTCTCTGAAATATGATCATCGTATGTTTGATCTTTCGATCTCTGTCTTTGTGATTTTTTTCCTCTTTTCCTTTGATTCATAAACAACTTTTCAGCTGCAGCTGCAGATCAAAGTCTGTAGCGCCGCATTAAGGTTTCATTGTAGAAAGACCTTCACGACATACTGATGTTTTCCTTCCATTCACCATCACCCCACCCCATCATTTTTGTATCACCAGTAGCCACTGAAAGGTATGTACTGTATATGTCTTATGGGGAACTGAATTGTACGCAAAGTGGTTCAGTGTGATAAAGCACAAAAATGTATTTTCACTCACGAAGACGAAAGTTGTCTTTCAAAAAGGTACAAAATGTTAAGTTAAACTTGATTTTGTTGATTTTGTTGACGTGATTTTGATCAGTCTTGGACTGATACTGAATATTGAATTGACAGTGAGCGTCACTTACAATTTCCACTAAAATATGAACCTGCTCCTTTATCCCCGGTCAGCTGTTGCTGAGGGGAAACTTGTACTTTGAATGAAAGGTAATGAGCGATTAAAATTTCTGATCAAGGTCAAAAATGTGTTCAGTGCCTTTTAGTAGTTTTAGTGGTTAGTGCTGAGGAACACAACATGGCCAACAATGGCCACCACTTGTGAGTAGTCAGTGCTTGACTATTATTGACACCAATGTAACTTTGATGATTTAACTGTATGTATGGACCCAAAGAGGAGCGGAAACCAGGACGTTAAAAAGCAGAGTAATGAGTCTTTATTTACAAAGAAAACAAAAACTAAACCATACTTAACCAAAAGGGGAGAAACTAAGGGCAAGGAGATTGACTGGCTGGCTGGGCAAAGGTCTCCCAAAAAAACTGCAAAAAGGAAATGAGGAGTTAAACCAGAATCAAAAAAACGACACATAGTGAGGTGCCGAGCCGAGCCGAGCCGAGCCGAGCTTGTACGGGTAAGTGCCACGCTGAGAGTTTGACGTGCTGACACCTGCTGTAGCAAAGACCAGCATTTTGAAGGCACACATCTCATCAGGGACTGAGGAGCAGGTGTGTGGAAGGAGACTCCGCCCGGCTGCCTCGTCAAGTCTCCTGAAAACACAAAGCACAACACAGGAAATAAACAAATTACCAAAATAAGAGGCAGGAAGCCAGACTCTGACTGTAACACTCATCAACTGCATTAACTGTAGTTGCATTACTTACACCAAACTAGTGTCACTACACACTACACTTTTTCCCTCAGATTTAGTATTTTTATCTTGTTTTGGAAAACCCTTTGCAGTGTGAGTGTATTTTACGGTACTGCAGAAGGAGCAGGTCTAGACTCCGCATGTTTTGAACAAGCATGTTTTCATGTCATGTTTTGTACAATCACACTTAAAAGTGCCAAGAAATACAGACCATCTACCATTTAATTTTCAAAAGTGATTTTCTACTTGCTCTCCGCAGAAAGCTCCGAAGAAGGCGGTCCTCACACCCCCACCTCCCTTCAGCTGTCAACTGACAGCTCTGACCGAGCATCTGTATCAAGTCTAATAGATTCCAGTCATCCACTGGACTACCTGTTTCTGTCACAGTGTGAGACAGGGAGTCTGAGCAGGTATGTGAACTCTGGGTAACACTTTATTTTGAAAGTCCATTCTCGACTCTCTAATATTAATCAACAAGTATTTGGTATCATGTCAACAGATAATTAAATGAAACTCATTCCAGCGACATACGGTTGTCTGTCAGATGACTGTAAGTTGTGCTTTAAGTGTTTCTCTTTATAAAAGTGCCTGTTGACTATAAATAATAATTATGCAGTTTTATTAACCATCATTTAACTACTTCTCTGTAGATTGTGTCAGCATCTTATTGTCTATCTACTTCTGATTAGTCTGTCACTTTAAAGTTAATAGGACTATGTTGATCACAAGTATGATCAACAGTGATCTCAGATGTTGTCCCTGGAATCTGTTGGAGCCACTCTCCCAGTTTGGGGGTTATAGCTCTGAGTGTTCTTTCACCACTGGGACCACAGTTTTTACTCCCCACATCTTCTCTAGCTCTTCTCTCAGCCCTTGGTATTTCTCAAGCTTCTCATGTTCATTCTTCTTGATGTTGCTGTCACTTAGGATTGCCACATCTATCACGATTGATTTCTTCTTCTATTTATTGACTACCACTATGTCTAGTTGGTTAGCCGTCACCAGTTTGTCTGTCTGGATCTGGAAGTCCCATAGGACCTTAGCCCTGTCATTCTCAATCACCACAATGATCCAGGTACCTCCAGTCCAAACTCGGCGCAGATGTTCCAGTACGCTATTCCAGCCACTTGGTTGTGGCGTTCCATGTCCACCTTCCCAGCCAGCATCTTACACCCTGCTGTGATGTGCTGAACTGTCTCAGGGGCAGCATCTTTTCACAGTCTACACCTTGGGTCTTGTCTGGTGAGGTAGACCCCAGCCTCTATTGATCTAGTGCATAGGTCCCACTCCTGTACAGCCATGATCAGTGCCTCTGTGCTGTCATTCACTCCAGCTTTCCCCAACAATTGGTATGTTTTACCGATATCAGCCACTTCTTCAATTTGACAAAGGAACATGCCATTGTAGGGGGTTGTCCTTCCTGGGTCCTCCTCTCTGCTGGGTTTCAGATTTGTAGCTGTCCACAACATCTGCTATGTTGCCTTCAAGTAGTTCTACTCCCTCAGTTCTGATCATCTTCCCTCTGATCATCTTCCCAATGAGTAAATGTCTCACTCACTCTTGGCGTTACAGCTTGAGATCAGAGATGAGTTCTGCTCATGTATTGAACCATAATGCCTATTTATCTTTGCTGCAATGATGCCTGATAGGAGCTTCCATGTTGTGCTGAGGCAGGTTAAAGGTTGGTAGTTGGATGGTACTGCTCCTTTCTGGGGGTCCTTCATGATGAGGGCTGTCCGGCCTTTTGTCAACCATTCTGGGTTGGTCCCAGACAGCAGCATTTGGTTCATCTGTGCTACTAGGCATTTATGGATCATGTCAGGGCCTGGTGCTGACCAGCTCTTCATTGTTGACACTCTATCTAGGATGTCTGCCATTATGATGTTTCTGTGGTCTTCTTTCAGGTCTTCCAACCACTAGGCATTGATATTATTTAATCTCTCTTAATCCCATATATTCTTCCAGTATTGTTCAGTCTCAGCCCTGGGTGGGTCTGTGGTGGTCTTACTGCCTTGGATGGGTTGGTGAAGAATATCCTATTTGTTCTCTTGTCCTCTACCGCTTGTATCTCTTTAGGTGGGCAGCCAGGGCTGTGATTCTTTGTGTGGCAGTCTCTAGTGCCTTAGGTATGGACAGCTTGTGGTATCTGCAGATCGGATAATCTCTTTCCTTATTGCCTTGAGTTTAGCCTTCAGCTTTCTTCTCCATGTAGGGCATTGATCCTTATGGCTCCTGTTGTGCAGCTTGTAACCAAGCATCTCAAGGACCACTAATGCTGCTGTATATATCAACTAATTGGTCTAATTGTATGATGTTAGTTGGGATAGTTAGCAGTGCTGAGTTCAAGTACACTAGTAGAGATTCTGATGGTACCTTGTTACTTAGCCTTGGCAAGCAGGAGGAGTTTGTGCTCCTCCGGGTAATGATCTTATCTCTAGTGCTGATGGTATGATAATGATAATGACAATGAAATCTGTCATCCTGCCCGTAGAATCTTTGTGGATGTTGTTAACATAATGGATATTGGGTTTTAAAGCATCCACAAGATTATTTATGATATACAGTAAATAATATAGTCCTATCTGTTGACATGATACTGAATGCCTGTTGATTACTAGTAGAGAGCCAACAATGGACTAAATAAAGTGTTTAAAACTCAAGACGCAAAGTGAAATGTTGGGGATAGTTCACATCTAACAATATTTTCCCTTTTGTCTGTTTCTGTAGACATAACAGCTCTTCAAACTCTGACATCTCTCTGGAGCAGAAGTCAGCAGATGATGCTGTCAAGGACATTGTCCCTTCCCCACTTTACTCCAGTGCCTCTCCATCCATCTTTCATGCCAGCCTCAGCCCATCACTGATCTCTCATGGAAGGTTGATTAACCCCTCTTTCACTGCTCTCTGCACTCCCATGGTCTTACCGTCATCCTCCTCCTCTCCGCTGCCTCACTGTGCCACAAGTGTCTTCCAGTTTGACAGACCTTATTCCTCTCCATCATCAGAGGTAACGGGTGAGAGGCAAACACCTCCTCCACTGCCACCCAAGCCTAATCACCTGTCCGAGCAGCTCAGTGATGAAGGTGCTCACAAGCCAAGGGCAATGAACACGCAGCTTTTCTCAAGCCGGACTGTGCTGTTTCCCCGAAGGACCTCTTTGTCAAGCTTGGATCATTTCAAAAGGGGTAAATCTTTTTTTTTAAAAAAATAAATGAATTCCCTGATGATACACAGGACAGAAGTGGAGAAAGCTGCATCCACCAACATTAAAGGTCCAGTGTGTAACATTCAGGAGGGTTTTACTGGCAGACATTAAATATTATCCATATGTATGTTTGTATAAGTGTATAATCACTTGGTTTCAGCCCAATGTGGTTGGTTTCAAAGTCTTAGAATGTTGCTGTGTTCCATGTACATCAGAACTTTTGCACGCGCACACAGTGTAGTAACATGTCTACTCTTAAAGATTTACTGTGAAACAAATACAACAGTCCAAGTGGCAGCCTTCTTGGAATCTTGAACTTGTCAGGTTAGTGTCCGAGGTCAGGGGACGTTCGTCACGAGCGATGCAGCATAAGCCTTTTACATGTACCTTAACAGATGCCACCATCTTGTGTTGCTGTGTTTCTGCAGCAGCACAACTGGAGAAGGCGCCTTTGATGTGACTGTGCTACTTCAAAAAAGTTTCCATCCTTTCTGATGTGTGGAGGCCACCGTAGATCCCTGTTTGCACTCCTATTTTGTACAATCTGTAATCTCATTAGATGATATTAATTCTCACACATTGGACCTTTAAACAGAATTCTGGTGGATTAATATGCTGCATTGTTGATTTTCGTGTTTTTAAAGGAACAATGCAAACTACTAAATTCATTTTCCCCCCAATATCTTTTTAGGAGATGATTCTAACAGGTTGATGAGGAACAGGAGGCAGAGTCTAAATTTGGTAAGATTCTTTTTTCTAAGATCATGCTTCACAGAAAAGTGAAAATTGTACCTGTGTACAGTTACACATTTGAAACATGTTTGAAACGTGTACCTGTGACAGGAAATACTCGCATTTCCCAAAATAAGGTGATATTTCAGGTTTTGTGAAGGGTGGTTTGAGGTACTGACACATCCACTGCAAATAACAGCCTCACTGGTCAGTGAATTTTGCTTGGCTAGAATACTTAAAACTTGCTAGTAAATCTGCAGCCTCTTTCAGACTGTAATGTGCCCTAAATAAGGAAAACAGGCAAAAAGCTGGCCAAAAAAAGTGGCCAAAGTTAGTCATCACAAGCAAAGTAGCAAAGAAATGTTCACTTAAAATGAGTCTTCTTTCACACAATTAGCTGCTTATAATTTATAGTTTAGAATTTGCACAAACCTATGCGTGATAGTGGATTTCCTCTGTATTTCATGAATACACACCAGAAGTGAACACCCCAACCAGGAGCAGAAACCATTGTTTCCACTTATCATTGATTTTGTGCAGCATTCCTTGCAAAAATAATGATTTTTTTCCTGCAAAAAATAAAAATAAATAACAACTTCCCAGAAATTAGGGTTAATTTACTTTCTTGAAAATCAAGTTTTGCAGTGTAGTCACCATTCACAGTGCTGTGTATGTTATGCAGACAACCAGGTTGAGACACAGATGCTTGCTCTGATTAAAAACATGGCTGTCAGCTGGGACACAAGGAAATATTGATTTTAGCCACTTAACTTAAGACCCGCCAAAAAAATCAAATGTCTGCTTAAGTCCATGATATATTAACAATATATTCATCACTTTATCTCACCATTAGACAGACCTTTTGGAAAAAGTTTTTGTCACTTACAAACTGTTTTCACGCCACACATCAAAGTGCATAGAGGAAATGTATGATTTTATATCACAGCACACAGGAGTTGTTGAGTTCAAAAGTGTTATTTTGTCACTTAGGTGTTTGAAATCCCATGTTGAGATCTACCTGAATGACAAAAACTTAACTATACAAGACAGAAGAACAACATCTCCTGTGATCCTGTCAGGTAAAAATCACAGATTTCCCTTTTGACTTTGGTGTGGGAGAATAAGCGTTTACAAAATCCAGGTTCCTGTGGGAAACAACTTTCTTATTTCAGGTTAAAGCAGCTAACATATCCTTAACCACACTTCACAAAACCATAATGTAATACAGTCAGTGCAACTGACAGGTTGTGTGTTTATCCTTGGTCTTGTTTTTATACTTTGATAATATGTATTTTGGTTGTTTCTCTATAAAACTTTATTGTTGCATTGACTGGGTTGGCATCTTAATTTCGTTGTACAGGTTATAGACTTAAGCAGTCATCTGTGTTCTAGGCTGGTTCTATCAGTCAGTCAGTCTTTCAGTTCATCCATGCAACTCAAATTGCTTTTCAAAAGACGAAACACAACAAGGACCAATCCCCCGTTCTAGTTATTCTTTTTCTTCTTCCTTGGCTTCTCCTTTTCGGGGTCACCACAATGCATCATCTGCCTCCATCTTGTCTTCTCCCTTGTGTCCTCTTCTGTTACACCAACTGTCCTCATGTCCTCCTTTTACAACATCCATGAACCTTCTCTGTGGTCTTCCTCTTTTCCTCCTGCCTGGCAGCCCAGCTCCATCTTCAACATCCTTTGTCCAATATAATCACTATACCTCCTCTGCACATGACCAAACCATCTCAACAACATAAATGAAGAAACTAAAATGAAAACTTTGAATAAATAAATGAAGTTCCATTGCAAGCCAGTTTAAAATGGTAGTCTAAGGTTTGCCTTAAGCCAAGGGGGAGTATTAAGTGTAGTCAGTGCGGACTTTGTTCAGTTACCTCACACAACCACACTTGAAAAAAACATGACAGCAAAATTTGGTCTAATTTATGTAGCATAAAAAGCTGTGCCACTAAAATAATTTTTGAGTAACTGAACAGATGAAATAAATAAAAAAAAATGAACAGATGTTCCAGACGTTCTAATGCACATCTCATGATCTGCTGTCATTCAACAGCCTCTTTTAAATACCACACCGGTTCAGAACTACCAGGTGGAGTCATACGTCCCCATGTCTTCCCCGTCTCCGTCTGCTGAATGTGATGGTTACATCCCCATGAGCCCACAGATGTTCAGCTTCATCAACACAAGCTGCGATGTTGAATCCTCCTCACCTCTCAGCTCACTCGTGTGCCCGGCAGAAGATCTGACTCCACCTCCCATTCACCGGCACCTCAAGCCTCGCTTGAGGAGAGGTGAGAGACAATCAGGGCTTATCTAATGGTGTTTCTGAATATGTGGTGTTTAATAAACACCGTAAAAATTACATTTCACTAAAAATATTTATGGCTAATGGGCATTCTGAGGCTTGTTATAAAGAAGAAACAGGCATGTTCAGGAAGTCTTCTTAACTATTCAGAATCAGAACCAAAGCTGAATAAACCCAGCATGCACTGCAGAGTCATTTAATGCATGAGAAAGGATTAAACACTATCCCACTGGTCAATTAAAAATGTTTTTGGACCATTGGAATTGGGACATAAACTGTTAATTATAGAATTCTACAGATGATGCAACCAGCCATTTCAACATGTCACATGACGTTTGTTCAATATGATATTTGGGAACATGGATTTTACTTTGTTCTTTTATGGTATCCGATCCAGTGATTTTTGGCCGTTATCAAATCAATGAGTTTCGAATTGTCTCATCCTGATTTTAAACAAGGTCTTAATAAAATGCAACCAATCCTAATAATGTTGTCCCCTCTTTGTTAACAGCTCGGCCCCCACCTCTTGACCTGAGAGGTCTTTCTACAATCACGGAGTGTCCCACTCACTTCCCTTTGAGCAGAACAATGACTGAATCGTGGTAAATATGATCCAAGTCACTTTATTCAAAGCATCTTTGTAGTATATTTACATTACTGATTATATTATCACAGTAAAATTCCACTTAAATCCAAATCCTGCATTTAGATCATACAGAGGTCAGATTAGTTCACATTACTGTATTATCTGTCTGCATTTTTTCAACTGGTACATAGATATAGAGCTGTTTTTACATTATCAGGTAAATATCAATACAATAAATTTGGACGTTTGTGCATTAAAATGACCTAATAGCAAGTCCTAGTCATGTGGTTTTGTTATGGGACTATATGTGTATGTAGCTCTCATAAAATATTTTATTGGTTTAGTTAATGGGACATTGCATACCATTACTGTAAATGCACCAGAAACGACATGCTCAAGAACATAATATCCTGTTTCCCAATTTGACCTCATGTTTGGCTAATTTGAAGTCTTTTCACTGTGTTTGTTGCGTAATTGCAGCTTTTCGGCAAACTCTTTACTCCTGGAGAATGGGGACATGCCAAGAGATTTTGAGACAAATCCCAGCACAATGGTAAAATTTCTTTTTCACACAACTGGAAACACATTTCATACAATACACACGCACACTATTTTTAAATGTTGTGGCTTAACATTGGTTTTGTTTTAAAGACTGAATCACTCATCACAAACTTTTCTGTATTTAATTTAATGAATGCAAATACAATCTTACAGCTCACACTTTTATTGCATAAAGAGAAGCTGGAACATGACTGAGCTGTCGTCTCGCAGCACAGCTCATTAAAGGGAGGCTTCAGGTTTTTTGGTATGTTATACAGTATGAGGAACTGACACAGTCTGTGCTGACTGTGCTGTGTGTGTTGTCACTCCCCAGCCAGCATGCCCTTGTGGGCTGACATTGTGGGTCCAAAGTGGGTTTGTCCATGGCACCACCCATCTCAGCCCATGTTACTTAAACCAAATGGGACCTGCATGATTTGATCACTTCAAGGTCATGCCCATTTAGTACTCAGGTAGCCTAAGGTTACTAATTGTGTTTGTGGTCAGAACTTGGAATTTTCAAGGTCAGGAGGCATTCCTTCAATGAGAACACACCTTGTACTCGGATTTTCAACTTGGAAACTTGGAGCAACGCCTCATACCCCAAGTTGGGATTCCAAGATGGCTGCCACTGTTTGTGTGCACAAACGACCATGTAAAGCATTGTTAACTTAACTTAACTTAACTTAACTTAACTTAACTTAACTTAACTTAACTTAACTTAACTAATATCTAACAATAGCTAGCCCAAGACATATTTGCATACATGTTTTTTAATGATAATTCACAGAACATTCATATAGCTCAATATCTGACATTCTAATTATTGCGAGAACCTGACAGAGAAGAAAATGTGCCAAAAGCACAATTATTTCATGTTTTCTGAGGTATTCTGTTGGGCAAACTGTGGTTGCACTGAGGAACTAAATGCTGTGAACCTTTGTAACCATGTGAAGTTGTGCAAACCGTTTTTTTTTTTTTTTGTTTTTTAATAATAGTGCATATTTCCTTTGCATATTACTGATATATTATTGAGTTGGTCTCTGCTAATTCATCTCAGTCCACAGCCAACAACCTTTTTATTTCTACATTTCTAGCAGCTTTTGTAACAGCGCAAATGCCTACGTTGTAGTAATTACAGACATGCTTTAAATCCTGAGTATTTCAGTCATAACTATCATGGGAACAGAGATTATTTTGTCTTCATCCATTTCTTTCTCTGACAGGAGTCAAGGCAACAGTTCTATCTCACCTCTGATGGAGCAGTTCAACCCTGGGCAAGAAAATTAAACCTTGACTATTTGTCCTTAGATTTCAATTCTGCATCTCCCTCACCAGTGCAGAAGGTAAGATGGTAGAAATGAACTTTTTTCTTTTAATGAAATAATTTAATAGGGACAATGCAGTTCAACATAGTTCAGAGAAGGAGTGCAAAGCTGCTATGCAGCACAAAGACTTAGTAGCAATCGCTATTTTGCAACTCCAGGGCATAGTTTTGCAGGGGCTCAGGAAATTCTCCTCATGTGTATCTTTGAATGTTGGATTTGCTTGTTATATTATGTGATATTAAAAGACTTTTTAACGTGTGACAGAGACAGAGACATTTACTTTTACTTGACATGGCTGAAGTGTTTGTAGTGAAAGTAAAGGTATAGGATCAAAAAAGATTGTAATGCAATTTTATACAGCAAAGAAGAAGCATGGACACAATGAAAAACAGATTTTCCTTTAAGTTTGTAAACCACTCACTCTCCTGCACCAAAGTCCATAGAGAAAAAGTCTGCTATTTTACATCACAGCAATTTTCTCTGTGGACTTTGTTGGTGGAGATAGAGTGGTTTACAAAATTCAGTGTCCAGTAAAAAATGAGAAATGGCAAAATAAAGGGTGTTTTTCCTTGTGTCCACACTGTCAGCCATGTCCTCAGTGTAAGCAAGTGTCAAAGTCGCAACTGGTTTTCAGTGCAATGAGTGTGCACAGAACAGTCAGCACAGTACCTCCTACAACCATACAACCACTCGAACAAAAAAAAAACGGAACTATCCCTTCAAAAAACATCCAGCTGGATTTAATAGCTTCTAGTGGTGAAGTTGCATATTGCAAATGATAAAAAAAAACACAATGTGAAAAACTACAGTGGCCTTCAGGGAGCATAAACATACAAAAAGCCCACACTAATGCCATTGTTTGATTTGTCATTTCTGAGCGAATGTACAGCCATGGTGATTCAACATTGTGGACTAGGCAATAAAAAATGATGAAATCATATCTGGCAGGAAACAATGCTGTTTACCTCCATAGACGTATATACTTAACAACACAAACACAAAGCCTATATGTCAGACAACTTGCCCTTCTCTGGCTGTTTTCATCATAAAAGTGAAGATGGTGGATGCATGTCTTGTCAAAACAGTCAGAGACAGGCTAACAGGAGAACATGTTACCGGATCCCCACAGATCCAAACGTTATGAAACGTGAAACTCACAGTGAGGGGAAGAAGACAGAGCCATTGGTAAATCATGGACTCAGACGAGATTTTCCAGGAGCTAGTCACAGCAGTTATTTATGCACATCATTTCTTACACTGAGAAATGCATACGTTTTGGAATCGCAGTCTCATCTCCTCTCCTCTCTTCCTTCCTCTCTATATCAAGCAGAAACCCTTTCTGTCTGATGAACACAAAGTGGATTACGTACAGGTGGATGAGAAGAAGACCCAGGCACTGCAAAACACCAAAATGGAATGGACAGATGTCCGTCAGTCAATGACATAAATGGGAAGGGGAACCGAGATCACTGGGTTTCATGATCAATAACACCAGCAGAATTAATTCAGTACAGATCAGAAACAATTTAAAAGCACTTTGAAAACAGCACCAACACACAAATGTACAGAGAGCACATGAATTAAAGGCATACAACAGACAGAATTGCACTGTAAAGGTTTTTACTGTAAATACCTTCTGATCACGCACTGTTCACAAATGTTTTTACTGCAGCATACAATTCGACCAAAATTTGCAAAGGGCATCCCATTGCTTCATTGGTGCATTTTTTGCTGTTAATAATTCTGTATGATAACTGAGACTGTAAAGAAGAAAATATTTTCATGATAAAAGTCTTTTTAAAAAAACATTTCTATCTCTTTTCATATCATGGAACAAAATGATCAAGCTTGACCTTTTTTCCTTCTAAAATCCCCCCAGTTCTGAATTTCAAGTTACATAGAAATGTAATATTTTTCTCCATTAAAATAATGATAATCTGAATGTTGATGACAATAGTAAATGTATTACCATTTTAGCCATAACTGGGTTCAGAAGCCCTACGTTGTCTTTTCATTTCATTCACAAAGTGAAACATCACGTTATTACTATATATATATATATATATATATATATATATATATAAATAACGTGACTACACCTGTCTGAGGCTAAGATGTAATACCGCCAAAGCCCATCAGGGGGTGCTTTAGATGATACACACAGGATCATATAAACCAGCTCTTACTCATGATGTGCCACAAATTTCAATTTTAAAAGCCTGTTCATTTATTATATTTATTATACATTTACTTGGTAAAAAAAAAAGAAGCTAAATCATCAAATCGTTGTTTATATACAGTATACTTACAACATAAACGAGTGTAGTGTTTTTTTCCCTTCCTAGATTATAATGCTGTTATTAATACTGCATAATGTATTATCCAAGATAATATCTCCAATAGTACACAACAAATGCATGAATCAGAACACATTTCTAATTTACTAAACATGAATGAAATGAAAAAAAAGGAAATTGTAGCACTTCTGATTGCGATTTCAACATTGTTTACATGTACACTAGTCCACTGTAAAAATGGTACTTATGGCAATTAATAAAAAAAATCAATGTTAAAAACCATAGGAAAAAAAACAAAGAAAATTAAGGTTAGAGATTTTATATCCTCTTTGGAATCAGTTAGGAAACCAATAAAATTATGGTTGCATGTAAGAGAATTTGCATGTGTGAATGTGATATTTTCAATATTAGTTTCTAATAATAAATGTGTACATTTGCATTCAATATTTTCCACAAATTTATACAATACATATCAGCGACGTATTCTTGAAAATTGAGCAGTGAAACTGTTGCAATCATACAAAAAGAAGCTGCAGACATACAACGTCATTAGTATGC
Source organism: Brachirus orientalis (assembly GCA_016785285.1). Classification (NCBI taxonomy): domain Eukaryota; kingdom Metazoa; phylum Chordata; class Actinopteri; order Pleuronectiformes; family Soleidae; genus Brachirus; species Brachirus orientalis. The sequence goes on along the minus strand of JAFBJR010000197.1, from coordinate 480,904 downwards.
GCCGAGAGGACAGTCCGGTGACGTCATCAGCCAGTAAAACGCTTTTGTGGAAAACCTCCAGTGAAATGGTGATGCGTGGATAAACTCGACACATTTGTCTGGTTTCTGCGGAGCTGTCGCGGTATGAATATGAATCTGTCAGTCTTTATATCACTCTCTCTCACACACAAACACAAACACTGGTGAATGGGGTTGACGTTGTTAGCTAGCACCGAAGCTAGGAGCTAGCTACAGGTATGAGCCGCTCCGCGGCCTGAGTGGAGCAGCTCGGATCATCGTCTGCAAGAGGCTGATGTTAAAGGCACAAACTGTGCAGTGAGAGGGGAAGCACTGTTACACCTACTCCCACTGCAACCGGTGAGCTTATTTACGTTATCACTCTGTTAGCTAACCAGACGCCGGCTGTTTTTGTGTTCATCTGATTTCTAGATCCAAACTTACACCACAGACTCAAAAAAGCTCCTTGAGTGGACTAATTGTAAAGCCATTTTCCATTACATTGTTGGAGAAAAAAGAAAAGATTCAGTGAGCCAAGTCTATAATGAAAAACTGTTATAAAATGATGTCTTACTATAACCAAAGCAGTGTTGAATAAATGCAATAATAATAAATAATGCACTAAGTTAGTGATGGGACAGTATATGATTCTATCTCGTATTGAAATAAAAACGCTTATAATAAGCTAATGGTGGTACATTTCTATTATTGAGATAATCGTGAATGGCGAAAAACAAATATTTTTGAGTTATTTTGACTTCAAAATCATGTCTATCTCACCAGCATACAGTCCTAGTGATTTTTGATGTGGTTTGTTATGATCTTAATGAAATTCCTAAATTTTCAGATAAACAGTATAATGTATAATATAATATTTCTTACCACCATGGGTGCTGACAGAATGCTACGCCTGTTTTTGTTTAAAAAGCCGTCCACAATCTACTGCTTTATCCTCCACGTTAAGGTTGGGGGGCAGCTGGTGTCAATCCCAGCTGACACGGGGTGAAAGACAGGGTACACCATGGACAGCTCACCAGTCCATCACTGGGCCAACACATGGAGATAAACAACCATTCACTCACACACCCACTGCATGTTTTTGGTCTGTGGGAGGAAACTGTAGAACCCCAATAAAACCCATGCACACATGGGTAGAACAAACAAACTCTATGGAGAAAGGCCCTTGTTCTGGCTGTGCTGCACACCCAGGCAGCACTAAATACTAAGCCAATGCAAATGTAACACAGCGTCCGTACCTCATACAGTCACTCTTCATAAATTATGAACAATCCTTTGAACATTCTGCACTATTGTAATTTTATTCATGTAATTTTGAAAATTTGTGTCATTTCTCTCAATACAGGATTCTTACCGGTTAAAGGACAAATTTTCCTGCAACTGTCCAAATTCAGCTACTATGCCCTCTGCTGGACTTTTGTGACTGTGGTAGCCATGGCGTCTTGCAAGGTAGAGGAACAACATCGAGATACCAAGGATTTAGCTTCTACATGTAGGCCCGAGGACATCATAGAGGAGCTTCAGTCTGATGTGCTGAATGCCACAGTGAAATCTCAGAAGTCAGGCAGATTTAGGAGGACTGCCCTGACATTTTTTGGAGTCCGTAAAAGTATCTGTATTTTGCCGAATTTTTTTGGAGGTCGGGGTAAAAATCAGACCAAGGGCTCTTCTAAGAAGGGAATCACCAAAAGCAAAACCCATGATGGGCTGAGTAAAGTTAGTCAGGATGACAGTCTAGGAGGGAAGCTGAGCTTAGCAGACTGTGATTACCACAGCCAGAGAGACTCCTCTGGAGAGCTCTACACATGCTCTCACAGTGAATGTAGTCAACCCAGTGCCGAGCAGAAATCACTGACTCTGGGCCGGCAGAAGAAAGGTCTTAGGAGTCTTTTTCACAGTTTTAGGCACCAAAGAAACCATCGAAATTCTGGAACGCATAAAAGAGAAATGATTGCAATGTCCTCTCCCCACTGCAAGAAAGACGTGCCTGTTGTCCAGGATAACACCAACGAGTGTGTCACACAGTGCCTGGGATTTGAACCTGATGTGCCTTTAGCTGATGCTATATATAATGTTTCCATCAGTCCTGAATGTGATGCTGATACTGTGGCATTAGAGAAGAGTGTTGAGCAAGAAAGCTCCAAGTCTGAGCCTGATGATCATATGGAGGAAATTCATTTACTGGCTGTAGTGTCTAAAGATTGTGAAAAGACATCCAGAGGACACAGTGAGCCTTGTCTTAAAGTCCAGATGGTGTCTGAACCTTTATTGAATTCTGAGGCACCGTGTGCCTCATCAGATCAGCTCAACCTGATTTTTGGAGATGTTGCATCATTAAAGAGCTTTGACTCACTCACTGGCTGTGGCGACATTATCGCAGATCAAGAGGACGACAGCATCACAGAGAGCACAGTCTCTGGGGAAAGGAGCAGAAATGGAGGAAAGAGGGCCTCCTGCTATCTGACCTATCAGGGTGGTGGTGAGGAAATGGCCTCGCCTGAAGATGTGGGCAATGAGTGTCATGATGTTTGGGGAAATAATACTGTGGATGAAATCTGCTGTTCCTGCAGTCAAGACCACACAGATATGACCGCCGAGCTGACAAGCTCTCACAATATAGACATAATGAATAGTAACGGTGCACATCAGGCCAGTGGAATGGACACTTCTTCAATTACAGATGCTTTGACTCCTCAAAGTGAGCATCAAGAATCAGTTCCAAACAGTGATGAGGGCTACTATGATTCAACTACCCCAGGGCCAGATGAAGTACAGGAAAAAACGGACAGACTGCGGACAGATAGACTACCCAGGGACAGTTACAGTGGTGATGCCCTCTATGAACTTTTTGCAACAGATGAGAGTCTCATAAGTCCACAGTATGAAAACACACCAAAACTTCCTGGTTCCAAACAATGTGAGTGTTTAGCCAAGTCGGCTAATGTGACCGATTCTGCCTTTGTACCAGAAATGGATCAGTTACAAATAAGAGCTGAACTGTATGAAGTTCATGATCTTCTAGATAGTAGTAACTCAAAGTTGGTACAAAACCTGGGTTGTCGACAGGAAATCAGCTTACCCACGGAGAGTGATTTCAATTCAAAACCACATTTTTCAAGCACCAAGAATAATGTAGAATCAAGGAAGTTTGATGAAAAGGGAAATGTTCTTGCTTCTGCTGAAAAAAGGACAAAACTCTTTACTGCTGATTGTGAAAAAAGCCACAGCAGCTTAACTTTTGGAAATGCATCAGACCCTGATTTTGAAACATTTTGTGAACCCAAAGAACAAGACCTTGTGGAAAACAAGCCCGTGGCATTACCGTATAGAAACATCAGTCCTCAGTCTCCTGATTGCAACGATTTGGATGATGGGCAAACTGTGTGTTTCTCCCAAGCACTTGAGGACTATACTAAACACTCGCAGATGCTGAGCAACTTGAACAGTGTGGATGATTTGGAGACAAACTCTGCCTTCACTCCAAATATGGAGGCCTTACCTACCATTGTCACATTTGATGTAGTGGATATGCATAATGAGGGTGAATATGATGAACACATTCACATGGAACTGGAGGAAGACATTTCATCACCCTATCAGGAGTTTGAAGAAAGCTACCTACAAAAAGACGCTTTCGCTGAATTTGACTGTCAAATGTTAGACCTGTATGAACAGAACCTGCCCGGTAATACGTGGGCAGTTGCCAGCCTCCCACGGCACCTCGGCCTAACAAGAGTCAGCCAGTCCATGCCTAATCCGCTGTCTCTAGACAGGAGGAGTAGATCTCTTGACACAGAGAGCCTTGAGCTGACCATGTCTGACACATACAGAGAGGAGAGAGCTGCTACTGTTTCCTGTCCTCAAACTGAAAATGAGCCTGAAAGAGACCCCTCACCACCTTACAAAAAGAATGTACATGTTTCTGCAGCAGATGCTAAAGACTGTAGCAGCATTATGTCCTTAACATGGCAACCAGACATGTCAGACATGTCTTCGAGCCTTCCCTTGACAAAGGGGGAAGCCACTGAAAAATTACAGTGTATTAGTCAAGCCCATGTTAAACATAAAATCTATTCTAATCCATCCAGCTGTGACTTTTCTCACTGTAAACTGCAACGTGTGTCAGACAGAGTGTCCTGTGATTTGGCGTTACAGAGTGCAGAGCTTTATACCAGACAGGGTCAACTTCCTTTGCAATCAGGTTCTTGTTTACCTCATAGCACCTTTGTTTTTCCTGGGATGGTGGAGGAGGGATCAGAAGAAGTTGATGACATTTTTTGTAAAGTCGCCACTAATTTGCAGTCCTACAGCCCACATCGTAACAGCGGACAAGTGGCAAACCTGGAGGGAGTATGTCATAATCAGAGTCCCTTAAATGCAAGTGTGTCTAAAGATGAAATGGCTGTCCCCGTTGAGAAAAGAGCAGCCACAGATGTCGTTTGTCCTTTGGCATGCAATGCAAATCCCTGAGACAACCTTTAACTAAAAGGGTTTTTAATCACAACATAAAAGGGACTCTTCAGGCTTTTTGAAGTGTGGTCGTACGGGGTACACACTCACTGTCAGTGAAAAAACATGGCTGCCAGCAGGGACGCAAGGACAAACTGATTTCAGCCCCTTGCCTAATAAAAGAAATCTAAAGAATTTGTTTGCCATTTTGTCCTGCTGTTAGACAGTCTTTGTCAAGAGGAAACTGAATATTGTGTCACTGTAGTAAACCGCTTGCTAACCTACACCAAAAGTCCATTTTATAACACAGCACACATAAGTTATTGTCATTCAAAGTCATTCAAATGTGTTATTTTGTGATGTAGGTGTTTAAAATCCTTTAAGATTCACCCCCTTCTGTTTCTTGACAGAAAGGGCTCTCTAACAGAGAGATAAATTGGCAAACATATTCTTAACATATTGTAGACTTCATATCTGTAGTTATCATTTTTGTTAAGTGGCTTTAAATAACTTAAGTCCCTACTGGCAGCCATGTTTTCCCTGAGAGCAAACCTCCATGTCAACAAGCTTGTAACTATCTGACCTCATACAACCACATTTTAAACAATCTCAAATTAAATATTCCTTTAAGATCACATGTCTATGTGCCAATGAGTGCTTTAATGTTACATCCAGTGGAGTAACTGTTGCTTTCTTTTACCTGTGAAACTTATTCCAGATTGTACACTGTGATAGACAGGACACAAGTTAAAATTTCAGACTACTCATTTTGTAATCAACTGTGCCATCATGCTGTGTCAGCTCTGCTGTCCTGGGAGGATGAATTGTCTTTATTTGCACAGGCACAGTAGCTTGTGTCACACGGATCACGTACATTTCAGTCCATTGAATGTATTTAAGACAGTAATAGTGGAAAATGTTCACCGATTCATCTCAAATGACTGAATGTTGTTTTTCTTTAATCATATGTAGCCTAATTCATCCAAGTTTAGACATTCATGTCATGTTGGGTATTCATTAGCCCCTTTTTCAATGCATAGCCACTTGCTTCTATACACATGTACAGTGTGACTGTGCTTTAATTGCCAGATTAGGTTGTTTTTTTCCCTTGACCTTTCTTTGCTGTATTAAGGTTTATGTTTGCCTATTATGATGCTCACAACTTGTGCTCCCAACTTGTTTCTTCATTAAATTCATTTTTGAGCTGATTTGGTTCAGGAAACAAAAGGCGAGGAAGAGTTATCATGGTGGGGAATATGGCAGTTCATACACAGTAATGTCTTGATCCCTTGCATTTTAACTTGAAAAGATAGGAAAGGGATAGTTGAGGGTTATTGTAGTGTGGTTGTATGAAGCAAATGCCACATAGTCTCCCTTTCCTTTTTAAAGAGCCAGCAGGGAAGCAAGGCAAACCATATTGTAGCCACTTAACAAAAGACTCGTATATGAAAGTCTATGCTTGCTTAAGTCTATGATATTTGAGAACATGTTTCCCACTTTATCTTGCAGTTAGACTGTCTTTTCTGACAGGAAATGGATGTTTCTGTTGTTTTTTTTTAAAACACACACTCCCCACATCAAAGTCCATGGAGGAAAAATATGTCATTTTACATCACGATACACATTTGTTGATCCACTGCTGCCTCCAGCATTAAGTTCAGATGTGTTATTAAGTGTTTGAAATCCTTCATTCAGATTTAAAAAATGACCAAATGAGACAGCAGATCCTGTGTTCCAGTGAGCTAAAAACACAGATTTTGTTGACGGACTTGGTGTTAGGGCATCGATAACAGCATCGATTTAAAGAGGTGATCCTTTTGTTAAGTGGCTAAAATCAGTTATGCCTCGTGGCAGTCTTGTTTTCAGTTGCATCCGTGCCTTATGCTGCTTTTCATTTATAGTTGGAACTCTGAGTTTTCAGTACTTGGAATTTCCTGGACTTTCATTTCCAACTTGGAAACTGAGCAACTTCACATTACTAGTTTGGATTTTAAGATGGCTGCCCCGATACGAACACCACTTTTTTATTACTGTTACTTCAAACTTGTTTCACCGTAAATCAGTTGTACACATGGTGCTGTTTAATTTTAGACCATAGATGTGATGTTATGCTATTTGTGTGTGCAAAATAGTGGGTTAAGTGTTCTTATCCACTGCTACTGCTAACAGTAGCTGACCTGACATATGTTTGCGTCCGTGTTGGTGAATTGGTGGGGTGAGGTCACTCCCAGTTCCAACTTCCGACTTTAAAATTGAACATGGCGTTAAACTGGTTCCTGGCAGAGGGGCTTTGTGCAGTCCAGCCAGTGTCTGCTGTGGAAAAAGGCAGACAGAAAACATGTCTTAATGTCTTCATAAGGTGTATTTGTAGTACATTTAGCCTTTTATGACATTCGGCTCAATCTCAAAATGCCTGATAAATCTACATGAAGTCTGGTTTTATTGAATCATGTATTCCTTCGATTCAGGTATGCAGTGTTTCCTTTTTTTAGCACATTTCATAGGCAGTAACTGGTGTAAGTGCTTTATGTAAAACATTGAAGAAAAATATAGAACAACCAGAGTGAAATACCTATAAATATTACAAAAAAGGGAGAAAAAAAGTTATCTTTTGTAATTGTTTTTGTTTGCTTGATGGGCCAAATTGGCCTTATGTGTCTGCTGAATTTTTTTTTTTTTTTTAACTTGCCTGTGAAGTGCTAAATTCATCACTAGAATAATATGTTAGTCAAGCTTACAGAGTGATAAATTAGTTTGATTTTATGAAAAGATAAGCTTGTATTTTTACATTGCATACATTTATGTTATGAATACACCCTTTAGTCAGAGGTTAAACTGTCACAGTTTAGTTTTTTTACAACATCGTATTGAACAAATGTCAGAAAATGTATTTATATTTTCAGCCACTTGTACACTGCAAAAATACTGTCAGAATGGGTCTTACTGATTGGTTATATTCTTTTTTGACTGCTACAAGATTCTTATTGAAAATTTGTTACAGTTTTGTCCGAGTAGAACACTGCCTTACACTAAAATAAAAATAATGGCTAGTCATAGTTTCAGAATGTCTGCCTTTTTGTTTTTTTCTCTCCTGTATTTGTCCATGTGTGCGGTTTATACCAGTGCTGTGAAATGTGTGTCAACTGTTGCAGTTAACTTCAAATATTCATAGCTGCAGTGTGTAGTTCTGCCTTTGGTCTACATGAACAGAAATTGGGCTCCAGTTGTGTCTCCATACAGAATTTGTTTGTTTTTGTTTTTTTTTGTCAAAATGTGTCACAACGCAGTAACTAGAACTGTCCCAATTTAATGTGTCAACTTCTTCCGATGTTGTCGACCTTTGCCCTGCCATGAAGGATCCAACAGGTGTATCCTTCTCAGCCCAACACATCCCACAATTCATTGCAACACTGACATGACTGCCTTTTTTTAAAAAAAGCTTTATTGCATATGGAAGAACAGTCAAAAACAGATACAAAAACAAACAAATGTCACGCATTTTAAGCACAGTACATGTAGGCAAACACTTGAAATAAGTAAGGAAAATTGAATTAATTAGGAAGTGTATAATAGGATAATAATAATGGTAACAAAACTTCAGAGTGAATACTTGTACTCAGCAAGTTAAAACTCTTCAGCTTAGTTATAAACTGTATGACAGGCTATTTTATCTGCTTGGGAAGATTGTATTGATATTTTAGTGTTATAAATTAAATGTTATTTATGTATTATGAATCAAAATTTGTTTTTGGAACAGAGACAGCTTAGATTAAAGGGTTTGGAGATAAAGTATGAGCGTCAAGGCTGAGATGGTTTGGTCACGTTCGGAGGATTGATGGTGATTATATACTGTACGACAGAGGATGTTGAAAATGGAGCTGCTGAGCAGGAAGAAAAGAGGGAGACCACAAAGAAGGTTAATGGATGTTGTGATGGAGGACATGAGGACAGTTGGTGTAATAGAAGAAGACACAAGGAAAAGGACAAGATGGAGGCAGATGGTCTGTTGTGGTGACCTCTAAAGGGAGAAGCCAAAGAGAAGAATTAAGTGAACGTTTTGTTTCCAGTGTGTTCCTAATGTGATGTAGAACAAAAACACCAAAGATGAGACGACCAATCACATGCAATGGGAATTATGATAATCATATTATTCAGTGGGTTCAACCAGATTCATGGATCCTAGGTTACACATTATTTCATTTGGCAGAAATACAAGATAGAATAAATTTTAATCAATATTTTTCACAAGTGTACAATTCCCTGATTGTATGAAGTGTTGTTTTTCGTTTATTCAGAATGAGCCCTTTATTTTTACCACCAATTACAAAAGCCCACAATGGACAAACTAAACTACTTTTGTGTTTCAATGCTAACTGTAGGCTATGCGGATTCATCAACACACTTATGAGGTGAGAGATATTTAGATGGAACATGCAAAGTCACCAATAGATGTTGCTTAATTTTACACATTGTACCTTTAACGCTGGCTGACAGGTAGCTGGGATAGGTTGGTTGTTGTGTATCAAAATAAAATAAAATTGACTGGGTACAATATTTAAAAATATTTGGAAAGATTATTTTTGCAAGGACGTTCATTTAGTTTACACAGTCAAGAATAATGATCCTTCTCAAACCATTGTTCTGAGACATTAAAGTGACGGTGGCAAGAGACGTAAACTTTCTAACACTGTTTTTATCCTGGGTTCTTTTTTTGTAGTTTTCTTTACATTACTTGTTTCCATCGCATTATCTGGCAACCCCGACAAAACTGCGACAGAGCCAATGGCAGCAGCAGGACACGAGTGTTCACGCGCAGAGGATGACAGCAACAAGGTGAGGTGAACTCCGACGGCAGTGGTTAACGTGCGGCTTACGGAGAAATGCATGTCGCGCTGCTGTACTTTCATTTCGAACTGAAATCACCACCAACTTTATCTGAACTTACTTCTGTATTGATAAATGTAGCTGAGGCTAACCGCCGTTAGCAGGTAGGAGTTTGCGTCCGCCTGTGGAGCCAAGGAGTTGCGTTAGCATCGCTGCATGTTAGCTACCACTGCTATGCTAATGTTTCCGTTAACTGAATCTAGACTCGGGTTGGTTGTCAAGCCGGTTGGTTTGCTTTAAATTAGCACAGCAGTTACCAAACCACTGTCCGGCTGTCTGCCAACAATAAGCATGGTTAGTTTATGTAGATAAAAATGTTGACCCTGTAGCTCGGTTAGTAACGTAATACTAGCCTGTTAGCGTGTGCTAAGCGTTACTCGGGGCCTAAGTGTGTTAAAGTAGGTAATTCTGATCTAACTGGACCACAAAGATGATGTCGTTCGCATTCATTCTGTTATCATCTCTGTTGCTGTTAGATGACTGTAAGTATGAGAGCTTTTGTGCCATCATTAACCCTCCTTTCACTTCATTCCATCCATCTTTACTCATGATGCTGTTGCTATTGATATCCACCTCTTCACTTGTATTTGTATTGATGATGATAAACTGATGTTTGCGATGACCTAGTAATTAATGCATCTTTTTGGGAAGTTCTCTGCATGTGCAATGTCATTGCAGTAAATCCAGAGATGGGAATCAGTTGCACACTCTATAGTCTGCTGAAAGAGTCAACGCCTGTTAACTTAATTCTTTTCGCTTACACTGACCACTGTATTGCCAGTTTCTCTCATCAGTTTATAGAGAATGTTTCCAGTCCTTGTAAACACATTTAATTTGGATGTGTAAAGCTCACATTTATTTTTGAATGACAGAATTGAGGAAGAAAATGCAGATACTTGTTAGGTAGACACTTTAATCAAAAAAGTATAGTTGAATGTAGCATCATGCAGTGATGTTGGACTGTTGGACTGAGAGTGGTCATGTCTATATTTCCCATTCACAGATAAATTGAGTCACATAGACAGAATACTGTCCAGATTATTTTCCCTTATGGAGGTGACTTATGTTATGACTTAAAAATTAAGAGATTTCATTTGTGATCTTCAGTAACCCTTAATACTTGAGTACTCAAGTGGAGAGTTTAATAATAACCGATTTGTCCATTGTTTTGGTACAGATGCTACTTGAGTATATAGCTACTTGGCTTCTTGCCATCAATGAATCAATTTTCTTAATGTTATAAAATAATTAATTTCAGAATTTAATTACATTACAGTTTTGCAATTGCATTACAAAAAGTGATTGCTAATGCTGTCCATGTGTCTATAATCAGTGTCTCACCTTAATATTTATGACATTTTCTGTGTTAAGTGTCAATGTCACAGTAAAATATTAAAGAATTACATGACTTCAAGCAGTAGGATAATTTTAAAGATATTAAGATAATCTAACCACCTAGGTAATATAACGGACTATAGTGCAGTTTTTTTCTTGTTGGGTCAGCAATGTAAAAGAAAGATTGAGAGACCTGCTTCTACTTGTTGCTATGAAACAACTACACAAGAGCATGCACAGAGATAGTCTGGAGGTCTTGCTGAGTCTAGGCCAATGAATCAGAAGGTGGAAGGGAAAGTACTGGAGAAGCTTTGCTTCCTTAACCATGTAAGGATGATGTAGTCATCAACTGTCTTGGATGGCAGTGAGCTGTGAAAGCTTTTATCTGTCTGCTGGTAATCACAAAACTTTACAGATGGTGCTTCAACATCCCCTCATATCTTTGTTTTTGCTGTTCAGTCATTAGTTTCTTCTAATTGTGGTGATACTATGTAGCAGTGCAACAGAAATGGACCTTCAATCCATCCACCTTACATGTCTCCCATTATTTTCAGTGTCTGTTGAGGATGTTTGCTGTTTCATAACGCTAGAAGTAAAAATCTCTGACATATACATGGGTCAGTGTTTGATTTGTGCACATTTATAGGAATCCAGTTTTAGTTTTCTTCCTTTTCAATGATCAGAGCCTAATAGATACCTCATTAATCTAATGTTTAGTGCAAGATGTGCTGCCTCAAGAGTTTTGAGTGTGAAGTTGTAATGTAGCCTTAAGTGTTCTGCATTTACTGGTTGCCTGAAGAGAGATGATGAGCTGTGTTTGTGTTAGTCGTGACTGGTAAAAAGGAGTTAGCTGATGACAAGGCTGTGTTGCTAGGCAACGCATATCATGGGCTGCGCCTCTTGAAGCTCGAAGCTCGCTGTATTCTCCTCTCTGCAAGACTGGGGGAAAGTAATGTACTGTTTCTCTTTGTGAATGCATGTTATAGATTTATATTGTCTACATTTACAAAAAAAAAAGCACACTTGTGGAGCTTGTGTTGTGTTGTTTATGCTGCCCCCTCCTCCTATTTGAGATCGTCTGTCTGACAGCTTTAGGGGATACAGAGGGATAACAATGTTCAGCCCACACTCTGGCTGGCTTGGAAGTTGCTTGAGAGCCACTAAGGCTTTTGTGCATCTAGGTGTGAGAGCTCAGGGTTGTTCTGCAGTACAGTACATAAGCAATAAGCCTAAGAGTCTTGGACGTCAAGTGAAGATTTTAGCATTTCTTTCTGTACATTTAGCATCTTGGTGATCAGTCACACTTGGGGGTGAGGATTTCCATCTACCTCATGATTTAATTCAATTATAATTCAGAGGGATATTTTTCAATGATAAAACAACTATTCATACATAAGAATTTTTGATGAATATAAATAAATGTAATGGCATATTTCTGAGGGAACCAGAGAAAGATACAACAGTAGTTGGATTCCAGTTTGTTTTGTCCTGTTTTTAATGCACATTTTAACATTTACTGGCTCTTTGAACAATCAGTGCAATTTTAAACAATACAATTAAGAAATTGCTGCTACTGCAACTTAATATTTTTCCTTTGCTCTATGTTAACGTATTTAAAGCATGTAATGCACATATGCTGGAAACAGTTCATATCTTTGAAGCTTCAGTGTGTAACTTTTTATATATATTTTTTATTTTTGTTATTATTCTGCCTCTGTTTGGTCTTTGTAAACAGAAACAATATGACATTTTCTGTATGCTGTGTCCTAAATCCAATAAACAAGCTCTGTCAAGCAGTACTACCAGACCTGACTGAGAAAGTGTTGGTATGTATTTGGCAGCAGAGGAGAGGCAAGCGGTGACAAGAATACTGACAAACTTCAGAATGACAAATTTTTAGTGCAGTAGAATTCACTTTGAGTTTTTTCATGGGCACTTCTTTTTGTTTTCAATCGTCTTGCTTTACCAATGAATTGTTGCTGTTGTTTATTTCTGTCTTGATATGAAAATAATCTTTTCCCTTGTGCAGCATGTTAATGTCACCAGACGACACAAGATCTTAACTCTGTACTGAGAAACAGAGTTGTTATGACCAGGCCTAGGGGTAAACCTGATCGCAACAAGAGTCTGGAGACTCCCTCTTCCCAACTCCCAAGAAACCACCAGTAACACACTAAAGAAACAATTTTAAAGATTTATTAAAAACTAGTACAAAATGTCTGCTGTTAGTCTGGTTGAGTGGTACAAGGGAAGTCCAGTGCAGCTGGGGTGATCAGGCCTCTTATACTGGAACCTCCTGTGCAGGACCAATCAGCTCCCAGGATCCACCTAGGCACATGTCATTCAATCAAACATACACACCTGCAACCCATCACACACTCACATGCAGACACATAAAGGGAAAAGTAAAAGTAAGTCACGACCATGGGGTCAAAACAAGAGTTGTTTCAGGGGCTGGTAGATTAATTATTTAATAAACTAAACTAATTAATTAGTTAATAGACATTAGTCGGTTAATTGTTTATAATAAATTGTAGAAATGCATATTTTTTTTTTTTTTATTTTTTTATTTTTTTTTGCAGCACCTAAGTTATGTTATATAAAAAATTTACTCCATATGCCCTTTCCGTCCCCTTTAACCTTGCTCAGGGGTAGCCCAGCCCTTGACCTGGTGGGGATTTGAACCAGCAACCCTAATCCTGAAGTGAACTGAACTGAAATTTGACTAAATATGTAAAATACCTATTGCAAATCGTACAAGAGTAATATCTAGAAAAGTTTCAGAAAAGTTTCGCTTACATTCCCAAAGTCGTTCACACCCAATTTGCTCTCAAAAAAACTTACATGGCAAGGACAAGGTATAGACCTATATGATCTTAATTTACTACTGTTGTGATATGGCGCTATATAGGAAATAACATTAAATAAAATTAACTTCAAGGGGGATGGGGTGCCCCCTTAATATAATGGTGGGGGAACACTACGCAGTGAACAGCATCTATCACTAACAGACTTTATCCAAGTTTCCTGGTTACAGTCTGGACAAGTCATGTTACTATGAAGACAGATATACAGTACAGCACAAAAGAGAAATCTAATGTCTTCCACAGCAAATGGCAAAGAGGTGTCTCTGTGTGTGTGTGTTGTGTGTGGGGGCAGACTGAGATGTTGACAGCAGCTGTTAGCAGTTAGCACAGTTATTGCAGAAAATAAGGCATTTTTATTGGTCTGCCATAAGGGGGACAGAGGGCGGGAGGTGAGAAGGCTGATGAGTCTTAAGCACATAAACAGATGGTAGATTTCTCAGGCTAATGAGTAAATTGCACATGAATGTCATTCATATCATTCAGGCTGTTCTGTCTTGCTGTCTTGTAGCTGTTTTCTCCAAGCTGATCTCTTAATTGTTAGAATTAGATTTGTTCAAATAAGTCTTTATGAGTTTTTGTATGGGCCAATAAAATAAATATAAGGAAACTGATTGCTTTCACAATTACTTTAAAGTGATAGATGCGTGGTTTTATGAGGTACTGACATATTTTTTTGTCATAGAAAACATGGCTGCCAGTGGGGACAAAAGATTTTGACAAAAAAAAGCTCCCCTACATTAAGTCTATGATATTTTAAGAATAAAAAGGCCACTCAGAAGAGGTTTATAACAGTGATACAGAGCAGCAAACATATTCTCAAGATACCGTAGGCTGAAACAGGTGAGGATTTTATTGGGTGAGCCTCTTGTTTTTCTTAGTTTTTCTGCTAGCAGCAATGTTTTCTGAGGAAATGTTGGTTTCTCGTTGGTTTCTCATTGGTTGCCAGTGCAGGGAGTGCACCGAGAGAGTGCACAGTAGATCATCTGCTCTGCATCTACTCTTCAAAAAAAAAACTGAATCTATCGTTACCAGACATTACTGACTCTCTCTTTGCTTTGTGTTTTTGCTCTCTTTTAGGATCACATAGTTTGTTGCCTTGGCCCTACACAAACAGCCTGTTGTGCAGAGTTGAGTATGATTCCCTGGTTGTGGTGGAGGTGAGGAAGCATGGGGTGGAACTCTGAGGTGTCAAGACAAACGTGATGACAGCATGGTCCTTGTTGGAGAAGCTCAAAATGGAAAAACACTCATGTAGGGAGGAGAACATTGACTCTAGCGAGGCACAGCATGCCACTGACGAGTCTGAGGATGGAAGCAGTTCTGAAAGTGAGTCAGAAGAGCGTCAGCGCCAGAGGCTTCAGGTGAACAGCAGCAGCAGCAGTTGTAAAAAGCGAGAGGCTGCAACTGTCACTAAACCACATCGTCAGCTTTGTCGCTCTCCATGCCTGGATCGGCCCAGTTTTTCCCAGAGTAGTACTGCAGTAGATTACCGTGAGGATGAGAGCAGCGTGGGACCAGGCATCAAGGCTGCCAGTGACAGGGAATACCAGGCCAAGATGGAGTTTGCTTTGAAGTTGGGTTATTCAGGTGAGCAGGTGGAGACTGTGCTCAACAAGCTGGGAGCTGCCGCTTTAATTAATGATGTTCTCGCAGAGTTGGTAAGACTTGGAAATAAAGTGGAGCCTGAAGTTCAACCTTGCAGCAGCACAGCCACACTAATATCACGGTCCCCCTGTGTGAAGGAGATAGTTAGTCCAGACGTGTCGATGGAAGAGGAATCTGTGGATACCTATGATAATCTCAGGCCTATCGTTATCGATGGCTCGAATGTGGCAATGAGGTAAGACCCTTCCAAACATATAGTGCATTCCTACATGACTGGTATTTTTTTGAGGGTTGGTATGACTATTTCTTTTTCGTCATGTGTAGCCATGGAAACAAAGAAGTGTTCTCTTGCCGTGGTATCCAACTTGCTGTTGAATGGTTTCGTGAGAAAGGACACAAAGACATCACTGTGTTTGTCCCAGCCTGGAGAAAAGAACAGTCAAGGCCTGATGCCCTCATCACAGGTAGTTGAGCTGTTTGTAATAACTTCATTTTAATAGTTGCATGTAGTAGCAGTTATAAATATCTGTTGATACCAGTAATATGACATTTTTACTTATTTTGTGTTCATAAAAGACTGTAGTGTATATTAATGCCCTCCAGGTTCAGTGAATAGTGATAGTTGTTTTATGTCAGTTCCATGTATTTCTAGTCAATATTTGACTAATTGTCATAAATATTTCTCAAAATAAAAACTATTTTGATAACCGATTAAGCATTTAGAGCAGCTTTTCCCAAACTTAAGAGTGCTGGAGGCCCACTTTGAAATCTGAAAATCCACCACCAAAATGTTGAAACGCGACTGATCTTCACACAAGATAAATGATCAATAAGGATCAATAAGTCTTGTGTATACTGTTGTTATCATGTGAACGTGACAATACACAAATTTAGTCCAGATCAGTTCACTTCACTATATTTCTGAACTTGCAACTTCACTATATTCAAGTGCTCATTCTCAAAGTGCAAAATTATGTGTATATATTCACACAATATACACACAGTGTGTGTGTATACTTTTTTGTAAAAGATTTTTTTTAATTTTCAAAAAAATTAAATAAAAAATGTAGGGCTGCATAGTTCAGCTGGACCGTAAGCCTGTTGTGCTGGACTAAAAAACACCACCTCCTCTTTAGCCTCTCCCATGTGCAATTGTACAAGTGAGGCAAAGCAACTTCAGCAAAGTACTTGCGGGTTGGTAACACATACTTTGGGTCAAAAGTTTTAATTGTGTGGATAAATCCCAGCTTTTCCACAGTATAAATCGGTACCATATCTTTTGCAGTATGCATTGCGAACGCATCAGTAAAAGCTTATAACTGGTTTCTTTCTTTTTGTACGGGACACAATGTGAAAATGACTTGATTACTAAAGGCTGTTTTTTTATCTGGTGTTTGTGAGTTTGTGTTTCTCCCACTCGACTGCATGCTGCTGTTTCAGGTGCTGGAACAGATTCGTTGTGCTGCTTCCTTTTGTTGCAAGAGCTTTCAAACAAATCTTGCAGTGAGCTGTGGTTTGTTCATGGTCTAATATCACAAAACCAAATCAGTTCCAAATTACTGACAACGCCGTTTTTTTTGGTACAAGCTCTTTCCTGATAGCTGCCCTGCTTCCCTCTAGCTAACATGCTGTGTGCATCTAAGAAGAGGTGGGGGGAGAGATCAGCCCACTGTGAAACACGGGGGAGACCAAGGAGAGCGCCGAAGTGGCAGTAAAAGCAAATCGAAACAAATCGAAATAAACAAAAACATCTAATTACTCGATAAAATCAATTTATTGGCCAGCCTTAATATTAGAGGTGCAACAGTTTAACAAGCCCAAGATTTGGTTTGTATTGCTGTTTTGGGTCACGGCTTTCGGTTTGGCTATTATTATATGCACGTTAATAACATTAGCATTTGAAATGTTCACAGTCTCGTTGTATTTTGTTCTGTACAAAATATCATGTTCTGTCCAGACATGATGACTCAGGAATACTTCCACCAGTTTTCACAACTTAAACACCAAAGTCAGCCAGTAGTGGCATTATTATTTTGCTATTTCTTTGTGTTTGTCTGACTTTATGAGAAGGTGAACAGACTGAGTCCAACTCCTTCCTTTTTTTTCAGCTCTTTTTCAGCTTCTTAAATGTATATATTTTTTGTTTCTTTGATCCATATTACAAAGAAATCATTAAAACGCAATCATTTTGCTTAATATAATAGACTACTGCACAATCAATTAAAGTATAGCAGCAATTAATTCACTAAATGCAGAAAAAGTATTTGATAGAGTAGACTGGAAATTTCTTCCATTTCCTTGTTAAAAATTTTCTTTATTTCACCACTCCCCACCCAGTCAGAAGATGTCAGAAACACTGACATCTTCTCTGGTCCTCTGGTCTTCTCTGAGGCAAAATGGAAAACTGTTCTGTGTAGGGCTGCAGCTATTGAATATTTTAGTAATTGAATATTCTATCGAATATTCCATCGATTCATCGAGTAATCTGATACAACATACTTTTATCCTATTCCTCCTATTACTTTCGCTTTGCTGCATATGCTCATTTTCACTGTATTCACTGTTTTCGGTCCCGGCGTCTTCCGTCCTGCACAGCTGAACTGTCCACACATCGTTCCCCAAAGCCCACTTCCATCTTCTCCCGCATAGCCTGTGACGTAAGCACGTTGTATCACGTTGTATCACGCTAAAAAGAATCCGTGCGAAACGTGAGCTTTAAATTTAATTAAACGAGGCTTCGAGGCAGAGGAAATTCCTCGATATTTTTTTTTTATCGAGTTGCTCGAGTTACTCGAGAAATCATTGCAGCCCTAGTTCTGAGGTCAGACAAATCAAAATTTTAAATTCCTTTTAGAAACCATGGACACCATGTTCTGCAGACTAAAGAGAGGAACCATCCAGGTTGTTATAAGTGGACAGTTCAAAAGTCTGCATCTCTGATGGTATGGGGTTCCATTGGTGCCTATGGCATGGGCAGCTTGCACATCTGGAAAGGCACCATCAGTGCTGAAAAGTACATAGAGGTTATAGAACGACATTAAGCCTCTGCTTTTTAAAAAACAAAACAAAAACACTTGACTACATCAACGGCACTCTTTCAAATCTGGCATTCTCTTCTCCGGTTGGTCAGTGAAACATCTTTTTCTTGTGTTTACACTACATATGTAGTTTTTTAATTGGTATTTTGCTGCTCTAGTTGCCAGGGCGCGCTGCACACAGACAGAGCTTTGAACAAAACCCAGCAGCTTCGTGAAAGAGAACAAAGTTAAGGGCCATCACACATGCCTGTTTTTGTTGGATAGATGTTCAAACAGTGTTTGAAGGGACCTGAAACAGTATTTTTTTGAAAACGCCTCCCAGAACAGAGGACGGAGATATTTCCTGAACTGGCGCTGTCTTTATGGGGAACTTTTTTTTTTTTAAATGGCTAAGGAAAAAGATTGTTTACGTTTTGTGCCGTTTTAGTGTGGATGTGGCCTTACTGTTAGCACATATGTAAGTAGTTGTAAAACTTACTCACGCTGTCTCAAATTTTGGCCGCAGTCTGGAGCCCTGCTAACATATTTATCTATATCCAATGTAATGTACAATGACTTATATTATACATTATACATTATTATTAGTTTTTGGCTCTTAGCTGTTGTATTAATGGCTTGTCCAACTTCATGTGTAAGTTTTGTTATTTCATGAAGAAAAGCTCCAACAGGGCAAGAGGGCTTTCAGTAGAGCTGGGTGATATGGCAACAGAAATGATCACGATATATATTCTCATATTGTCAAATTTTTCAATTTTTATCACACTTTTTTTTTTAATACTGCCAGTTTAGAGCATCTGTACTGAAAGCTGAGATTAGCTCAACATTTTACTAACATAAAAAGCAAATAAGATGTATTACAAAGATACATTTAGAAAAATACAAGAATGTGATCATGCATTTAATCACACAGGTTTTAGAGGCAGTGAAACGTAAATATTATATATATAACATACAAAGCAGAATAATATGCAGGATAACATGCCCACAAAATTCAGCATAGTGGTTCCAGCACTTTGATTAAGTACCCGAATCCAACTTTCTCAGCTGTGTTCATGAACAGTTTTAATAACTGTTACTTTAGTAACAGTTATTAAAACTGTTACTAAAGTAACAGTTTTAATAACTGTTACTTTAGTAACAGTGCTGCTAGCATTAGAGTATTAATGACACACAGCAGTCATCAGTACAGTGGGATGAACACCTTCCTCGGAAACTCACAAACCAGAGTGGCGCAGGAAAGGTGCACTCTTAAACACATCTCACTCCACGGTTGGATTTGACACCGACCCCTCATTGTTCTGTAAATAATCTAGTATCTTCACTTTAAGAAGGGGAAAAAAGCAGAATGGCCAAAAGTGAAACCAAGGGCTGCAAAAGCGATATTACACACACAGTGCACGGCCTTCCTCTTCTGGCCGCTGTCTTCTCATCAGCAAACAATAAAATCATGCCATTCACTTGCATATTCTTTGAAACATTAATTTTGATGAACATGTTCAAATCAATTTGCATACCTGCCATGTGTTGAATGTTCAGACTGTACATCATCACCAACACTCTTCTGATTGGTTAGCTCTGAATCTGTTCAAAATTTAACCTTGAAAAAAATCACCCAAGCTGGGGAAAAAAAAAAAAAACATGGAGACACCTGCTATAGTAGGTCAGATGGAAAACAAAAAAAAACCTAATTTAAATCCTATTTGTTTCATTATAAGTATTTCTTAATTTCAATTTAAACTCGAACACAAAAAAACTCACTCACTTATCTTCTACTCTTTATCCTCCACACGAGGATCGTAGGGGGCGCTGACATGGGGCCAAAGGTGGGGTACACCCTTGAAAGGTGTGATTGCAAAAATGAGAATTAAAAACATTTATTTATCTACTGTATATTTAATGACCTTTCTCAGCCCTCCTGCAATATATGATCCACTAGGGGGCTTTGGCCCACATTTTGAGAAACACTGCCCTATTTATGAGCATTTATAATGCTTTTTCTTTTTTTTTTTCTTTTTTTTTCTTTTTTTTCAAGGCCACATTTTTGTATACTTTTTTTTCATTGTTAAAATGAACAGAAACCTGTTAAAATATTATTTCATTATACTTACACATGGAGGGTCATCAACTTTGCTGCCTCACTGGTGTGACATACATTTTTATTGTTTTATTTTTTAACTGAATCATTGATAAACTTTTCTTTCAGATCAAGAAATATTACGCAAGCTGGAAAAAGAGAAGATTCTGGTTTTCACCCCTTCTCGGAGAGTTCAGGGCAGAAGGGTGGTCTGCTATGATGATCGCTTCATAGTGAAGCTGGCTTATGATTCTGATGGAATTATTGTATCAAATGACAACTACAGAGATCTGCAAAACGAGAAGCCCGAGTGGAAGAAGTTCATAGAAGAGCGCCTCCTAATGTACTCCTTTGTCAATGACAAGTAAGAAACCGTGATGCTTTCTTTTAATGTAGGCCCCAAGGATATGGTCTTTGAAATGTCAGATATCAGATTTCTATGGGTTGCAAAGGTATTATTTTGTAAGAGGTGCAGAGTGGAGAGTTTTTATTCTCACAATTAAAACAAACTTTTTCCTTTCAGCTTATTAAATGTTAATATTTTCCTTTCTTTGATCCATATAAGGAAGAAATCAGTAAAAATAAATAATTTTGCTTTATGGACAAAACAAGACATTTGAAAACATCATTTCCAGGGGCCTCATTTATAAAACTGTCAGTAGGTTCACCTGAAAAGTTAGCACATGTATGAAACACAGAAAGTGCTTACACAAATAAAACCATGCACACTCAAGTCCTATGCCAGTTTCTCTTTATAAAACACGTTGAACCCGTGCAGCTTTTGCGGGCTTCAGGTAATGCCCACTCTTGACTATAAATAGTCAGAAAAATGCCCCAGATGACGGAAAGACATTTATAGTGACAGAATGCCGCAGATGCTGTAAATGCAGAAGGTCGATGGTGCTGTTCCACAACAGCTCACACTAAGTTCCCACACCTCTCCACACTGAGGGTTTGGGGGGAAATAGTGAGTAGACTATCCACTGTTAATAAAGGTATCCACTGTCACCTGCAAGGTAAGTGATTTGTTCAAGTGAGACATTGTAAGAGGGTTGTTTTTCAAAGTGGATTTGTACGTACAGTAATCGCCATATGTAGAAATGCATACCTTCCATGCGCACTGATGCTGGATCCAGTGTGGCACAGAGGTCCAATAGGACAGCGTGTGGAAGTTGGAACCGGCTAACTATCCATTCATCAACAATGGCCAGTAGATCTTACTGTTCTCTGTAAATGATCTTTCTCTGAAGCTTCCATTTGCTTCACTCTCTTGCAGAGCCAAATCAACTATTTTGCTTCAGTTCTGGCAATTAAATTGATCTTAAATGACACACAGTCCTGCAGATTAATAATGAATAATAATAAATAAATAAATAGATTTTTTATTTGGGTAAGTATCAGTCAAGTGGGTATTTGTTTTATTTGTTTAAAAAGACGGCTCGTTCCGTATGTGCAAAATCTTGTGAGCAGTAATGATCGAATTTAGTTTACACAGTGGTATCATTTCTGGTTTCTGAGTTTCTGGTTATTCATCCTTCTGCCATCATGGTCACGGTTTCACACCTCTCCTGTTTATGTGCATATGTATGGGTCAGATTTTGCATGAGATACTGTGCATTTCTCATCAATTTTGTTTCTTATGTCATACACCTTCTTTTGTGTATGCAAGCTTTATAAATGAGGCTCCAGGTTTGGGAAACACAGATTAACAATTTTCTTCATTTTCTGACTTTTTATGGACCAAGCACTTTCAATAAATTGACTAATTTATTCACCTGATAATCAACAGGTGAATAAATTACGAGAATAATTGTTAGTTGTAGTCCTAATTATTGCCTAACCCTATGCTGGAATAATATATAATAAAGGTGATGTTTAACTAACTGGAAATGTTAACAGGTTTATGCCACCTGATGATCCTTTGGGAAGACATGGTCCAAGCCTGGAAAATTTCCTCCGCAGACGCCCTGTTGTTCCAGAGCACAAAAAACAACCCTGCCCCTATGGTAAGTTCTCCAAATGTCTTAAAAATCTTATTCTACATTTGGTTTATTAAACTGTTTTGTTTTGTTTGTTGAAATCGTCTTCATGTCCTTATAATCATCAGAACTATATCTTGGAGGAAAACAAAACCCTTGCAATGCCGTAATAAATATGACCAATAATTTCAATTCGACTTAACACACACTGGCGCATCTTATGGCACTTTTGTATACAGTTTTAACAAGACTCAGCTCAGTACCACTTGACTACCCGGTTTCGTATCAGACTCATTGTTTTCCATTACTATAGTACCTCCTCAATGTGGGTAGGGTCATCATAGTACGGCTGCACAAAACTGCTGTGACATTTTATATGCAACACAAACTAGTGACAAGCAAAGCAATTCTTTTCCATGTACTGAATCATTATCATGAATCAGTTCATTAAAAAGGTTTGTTCAGTATTTCCTGCATGCCGAGGAAGCCTGCGGCTAACAATCTCTGGCTTTTGGCAGTGCTGTGGTTAATTACACCAGACTCCTCTGTTAAATATTATTTTAGAAATGTCCTTGCTAAAAGTTTGGCATTACTTTTTTACTGAGATACACATCGGCATTGTTCGGTTTGATTCTTGTGTCGGACGTCGTGCTCATGACTCTTCAGTGATGATACTCTCCGACAAATCACTGATCAGCTTCTGTCTCAGTCGCATTTTAGTATCGGTTCAGCTCACTTTGAACCTTGCCAGAGATGGAACTTAAAAAGTAACAGGTATCAGCTACTGAAAGCAAAACAAAATAATATATATATATATATCATCATAAATGACTACTTGATCAGCCTACTTGTTTGGGCCTTTAAGAAAATGTTCTTTTATTTCAGGTGATTCTGTATCATTGTAGCATTACTCACAGGCTTGTGCTTTGAGGCCGAGCTTTGATGAGAGAGCAGACAGGATGGGACTGGGGTATGTTATGTTGCATCAGTCACTGTCCAGACTTCTATACAGGATTTTACCCTCACAGCTACATCCACACTACTCCATTTTTGTTTACAAATGTGTAAATTTAGCTCAAATTTAACACTGGAGTTTGCACTCAATGGGCTAAGGACCTCCTGGAGAATAAAATAAGGGGGATACATTTTCTTCCTGCTACTCCTGCTGTCCACACTACTGTGGCATTTTTGAGATAATGGAAAAGTTTGAAAATGCTGCTGGCTCAGGTTATTGAAAAATCCATGGCTGTGTTTTACAGGGTTCCTGCACTCATGAAATTCTTGGTAGAAAGTTTTCAAAATGAAAAAAGTGTTTTCCAGGCCCAGGAATGGTTTGAATTAAAGATTATTATTATATATTTTTTTAAAGGATGGAGTTAGGGATGGCCCAATCCAATATTAATTATATCAAATATAAGCTGCATGAACGTAACTCACTTGTGTCACATGATACATTTGATTCACTGTTTCAGTCTCCAACAGGATGCTAACCTGCAGAAATGCCAGGCGTTTTTGATAATGTGTGGCTTTCGATTGACAAATATAAGACATGGCATAAAAGACATAAAAGAGTCGACTCTGGATGTTGACTAATAAAAGCCTTTTTAGAAAGGTTAAGCTTTTTTTTTTTTTTTTTTTTTTTTTTAAATTGATTGGTTAAAATGTGTGGGAGCCCTGGTTTTGGTCTGGACAGGTAGAGCAGGGACCTTTTGAACATCGGTGACACTGATTGGTTCTCACAAACTAAAATGTAACTATCAGTTTGAATGAGAAGCTAGCTGACTTTCAGTTTCACCCCATTGTTAGTCTCATTAAAATAAATAATTACAATAATAACAACAATAATGCAGTGGCCAATTTGTAGAAAAACAAAATCAGATCCAAGTGAAAGAAACATAAGGGCCAATGCAGATTATTGTCATTTTGTGTGGTTTATCGTCCAAAAGCAAGCAAATAAACAAAATGAACTGGTTTGCACTGGTTTAAAGAAGAAAAAAAAGTATTCTGGTCCCTTACCAGTCATCTGATATGAATAACCCATGATGCCCACAATATGCTCACAAATGTACATATTCATTATAACAAAAACTTGAAAATATGCTCAGCAATACAAAGCAGTTTAGCATTTTAACACAAAACTTAAGTCACTAATAACACTATCATAGTAATATCTAAATGCGTAACAAACAAATAGCTCCTACAAATAATGATAATCCCTGCTCTTAGTTTATACCATTGTTGTTCCATGTTGGTGTACTTGATTGTGGCATGGTGGCTTTAAAACCATTTTAAAATGAAAACATTTTGTTTGATTTTTTTGTCTGTGAAGAAGATTTAAACAAATATTAGCAATAAAAGCTTAAATTAGTAAGTCGCTATTGCATTTTTGACAGTATAATGCATGATTTTTCATTCTCTTGATGACTTCTACCCTTTTTTTTTTAAATAAGGGAAAAAGTGCACATATGGACACAAGTGCAAGTACTATCATCCTGAGCGTGCGAACCAACCGCAGCGGTCAGTGGCCGATGAACTACGAGCCTTTGCCAAATTGTCTGCTGTGAAGACGATGAGTGAGGGGGCTTTGGTGAAATGCGGCACTGGTCCAGCAGCTGCAAAGGGGGACAGCAACTCTGAGGCCAAACGTGTGGCACCCAAACGTCAGTCTGACCCCAGTATTCGCTCAGTGGCCTGTGAACCTTCAGAGGCACTGTCTGTCGTTAGGAAGTCTGAGACAAATTCAGTGCCTTCGCTCGTCTCTGCTCTCAGTGTGCCCACCATGCAGCCTGCTAAGAGCCACGCAGCTGGGGCCTTGAACACACGATCAGCCAGCAGCCCAGTGCCAGGGTCTCTACAGTTTGCTCACAGTTCTCTGGAGCACATGTCCAGTGTGCAGTACCCTCCCATTTTAGTTACTAACAGTCATGGCGCCTCTGTTACATACAGTGACCAGTTCCCAAAATACGACTCAGTCAGCGACCATGGATATTACTCACTGCACAGTGATTTCTCAAACATGAGCATGAGCAGCATGCATAATGTTGATAGTTTCTGTAGCATGGAGCACGAGCATGGTGTGTATCAGAGAAATCTCAGCCACTGCCCTGAATCCTGCCTCAGCCATTCAAACAGTGACTCCTTCTCCTCTTATGTGGACCTGTACCAAAGCTCTGTGGACAGCAGCCTTGAGGACAGTATGAAGGGACAGCAGCAGTCTCCTGCTCAGGGCAGAATGCAAACTTTCTCTCATGGGTTTCGCCATGAAGCTCTGACCAGGGTACAGAGTTATGGACCAGAGGAACCCAAGCAGGGCCCCCGTAAGCAGTCTGGGTCTCATCTAGCCCCGCATATCCAGCACGTTGCTGTGGGAGCCAGGTCCAGCTGTCCTGGAGACTATCCCCTAACTCAGACTGCCCTGCCACCTCTGTCCTCACAGCCCACGCGCTCACTCGGTATGACCCGTATGGATAGTATATCAGACTCACGACTATATGATAGCAACCCAATGAGACAAAGGCGACCTCCACTATGTCGTGAGCAGCATGCAAGCTGGGACCCTCTGCCTTGTGGTAATGAGTCCTATGGCTATCACTCATATCCACTGAGTAACAGCCTGATGCCATGTTGTGAGCGGGTGATGGTCCGCAGCATGCCTGACAAAATGGAACAAATCTGGAACTCGCCATGGGAGACCGGGTCTGCAGCTGAACACCAAGATCGGTACGTCATCCCAGAGCACCAGTATCAAACATATCGGAACCTCTGTAACATCTTTCCTGCTTACGTAGTGCACTCGGTCATGGAGAAGAACCCTCATTTGACAGACCCACAGCAACTCGCTGCTGTCATTGTTACAAAACTGAGGTCATGCCACTGAGCAGTTTTAAAATACGACACATTCAGAAGTGATGGGATGAGGGAAAGACTGTCAGGATTTTTATTTGCAAAGATAAGCCACTTGTTCAAGGTTGCTGCATGTGCAATATCTACCCTCAGGAGTTTTTAAGTGTCTGATGGGAAATCTGATTTTACATCACTACGATTACAGAGACCTAAGCAGCATTGAATATTTTGTCTCATAAGTTTAATTCGACTTTTGAGTTGATGTTCATGTCAGGTCCTACCTTATTAGAATGATGGTTCATAACACATTCATACAACCTGAGCAGGAGCTGCAAAGCAGCTTTTAATCTTACCCATGTTAGCTTGACAATATAAATATAATAGGGTTGAGAGTTCAGTCAGATACTGATCAAAATCTCTGAATCAGATTTTTGGAAGAGGATTTGATGCAATTGAAAAATCCTATATTTAGCATGCTTCACTATGAGTGTAAAAATGTAAATTAAAGTCTGTGACAGCATTTTAGCTGAGTCGTGTTGTGGGCCGTTAATTTATTGGGGGATTGTTTGTTAGTCAGTCGGAGACTTGGCACAGATGTGGTTTAAAAGGTATAAAATCACTGTATCAGATCAATATCGAAATCGGACATGAAAAAGTCGGGCCATCCTAAAAAGATTGTCCTGGACTTTTGAAGATCATTTTAATCACTCACTCAATCATCTACCGTTTTATCCTCCGCATGATGGTCACGGGGGGTGCTGGTGCCTAATCCTAGCGTAATCTCAGTTCATCTTTAATTGAATACATTGTACATAAAATTATGCTTAACCCCATTTTTTTTATAGATATGATCAACAATAACATAGGTAAGTTATGGGATATATTCAGGACTAATGTAGCAAGATAGTGTTAACGGTAAACCTCATGCTGCTGTATTGTGAATCAAAAGTAGGTCAATATTACCTTTTCTCATTTTAAAATGACCCAATGTAGGATTTCAACCTTTCAATAATGACGTTGATTGACGTTACATTAACTTATAACCAGGTGAATGTCACTTCAATCAAGGCCTGAACAGGTCTGCATTACCTGCATTAACACTTTGGAACGTCAGGTTTTGGGTTCGTGCCACAAAAAGGAATAACATTCTACTTAACTGTTGTTACCTACCTGGTCTGAAGACATGCTGCTTCATATTGGACCGGTATCATTGGCTTGTCAAAAAAACTACGTGTTACCTCAACATGTACTGTATTTTCACATTTGTAACAAACAAGACCATTAACCAACTGTGGGAGGAGACTTGGAGCAAATCCCACATTATGATTTTCTCTAAAGCCCACACTAACGCAGCTAAAAACTTGTCTTGTCACCATCCATTTACACCAGTGCTCAGCAACACCTTTCAAATTTGCCTTATTTAATTTGAACATGTAAGTACTTTAACACACATAATTCATATACTGTACATCTTTGTGTGCGAAGCTCTTGTTCAGGGCCTGTGAATGTGTTCTAAAAGGAATTTTAAGTGTTTCTGGTGCAGTGGAACTATAAATAACAGCTTAGGTCTGCCTGTGTTCCTTTTTACGCTGTGCTTTTATTTTGAAGTAAAGTAAGAGGGAGGAAGGCACATAACCTCACAGCATGAACTCCAACGTTTAATGGCCTTATATCTGAATGACCTCACGCTTAAGTCATTGACTGATGGGTTTCAATCAAAGTCATTGAAGCCTCTAATATACTTTCAAATGTAAAGCACTATCTCAGTATCTAAAGAGATCTATTTTCTCAGCCTCACTGAATTAACAAAGCTACTATTTTGGTAGATCTTGAAAGTGCACAACACGAGCCAAAAAGGAGATTTGACTTGTTACAGATGTGCACATATTTATGTACATATAATCACACAAAAGCCATTATTTCAAAGTCATTTATAAGCTGCTAAATGATGCCAAAAAGATAGGGTTTATATGGTGTTAGTGTTCTACATAACTTAATATTTTGGTTCACAGAATTGATCGGATTATAGACTGACATCTGTTTAGATCATTTCCTATTGTGTACAGTAACCTTTCTGATTTTAGTGGAATTTTCTATTTATATACTTGTCTATTTTGTTGTGCTGATTCTTTTCAGCGTGAAAAAATTGAAAATACCTTTGGTTCAAACAGTAGCTCTAAGTGACAGGTTTTCAGTAGAGCTCTTTCAGGAACTGGTTAATGTTGGTTTAAAGACGACTTTGACAGGCACTTGAGGGGTCTGTGATTTCCTGTGTCTGTCACAGATGTACAAGTGGAAAATGAGAAAGCAAGTGCATCTGCCGTATCATATTAACCTGTTTCTGATGTGCATGTCAATGTAGTGAAACAGGCCTGTGATGAGATGTGGGCAAGTTGCAGCAATTTTCTATGAGGAGATTGAATTGGTGTTGACACCACAGTTAAAATGTTTGCACAAGGAATAAAAAAAAAAAGAGACTGTAAATGTAACCTTTTTGTTGTATTTGTCAGATAAAATGATAGAAACCTGTTTGAAACAGTTTTGCCTTGGAGTTGGTTGATTTTGGTGATATCCTGTCCAGTATAAAAGAAGTAAATGCTAGGAGGTATGGTGGCGCTGAAATTGATCTACCTTTTTTGGAGGGTAGACTGCTCAAACACAGACACAGAGTCCACATCATACATGCGAGCAGTCTCTAAGGCAAGGATTGTGGGCGGGTTTGGATGTGCCTTGCAGCACATTGCTCTCAGGATGCTTTCAGTTTTCTACATTTTAATCTTTTATTCTGCCAAAAACCAATGGTTGGAGGCAATTATTTACTCTGGTCTGGTAGTGATATACAGTATCTATTTTGTAAAAATCCTACATATAACATGTAGTACCTTGACGTTTTGTTATGTACAGTTGTACGTGGAGATGGCATTACGAAGCCTTTTTTTGTGTATATCCTCGTTATGCACCTGGACATGTAGTAAACGGAGCTAAGAGGGTGACCACGTGATTCTGCCTCAGATGGAGTAAAGGTGTTTGAAAAAGTTCCCATGTGGACTAAAAGGAATATGGGTGTAGGGCTGAGTGATATGGGGGGGGGGGGGGGGATCTTATCCCAACATACTTTTTTACATTATTCGATATCAGTGTATATATATAACAATATAGATCAAGTCAATATCTCTGTAAGGCTGGGTGATATGGCTTGTAAATATCTGGATATGTTTAGTCTATATCCCGATATATGTGGATATAAAGCTGCACACAGGTTGTTTCTCTGGACTCATGAAAAGATTTCCTTTGAGATGTTTGTGCTTCTCAACAATTCACTGCTTGAACACAAATAATTAGGCTTAAATTTAAAGAATTGTTATTAAGTGACTTTTTAAAATACAATTTTGTTGATTCCATGTATGTTTTAATCATATCCTATGTTAAATAAATGAATATTTAGTGTATTTCACAAATGTATTCAGTATATAATAAATGTGATGATTATCAATGCACCAGCCTTTAAAACCAGGAAAAGTCATCACACATGCGCAATATCACGATATGTCGATATCCAAAATCTAAGACCATATCATGTCATGATATTGATATAATATGGATATATTGCCCAGCCCTACACGGGTGTATGGCAAACAGCTGAATTTATTATTATTTACAACAGTTGATTGCCTGGCAATTGATAAGTTGTTGATCTTGTTTGGACATCTTTAGGCTAAACCTCTGGCTTAGCAGTTAGAATTTAACCTACTACTGCAGAGAAGTGTTAACATGTAAATACAACCTCAAAATGATGCTTGGGAGTGTATTTGTATGAGGTACTCGCTCATTTTCAGCGCTGACTGCACTGTGCACGCTCTCTGTGCTGAGAACCAGCTCCAGACACAGATGCTTACCGTCATGAAAAACATGGTTCTCAGCAGGAGCAGAGATTTTAATAAAATTAACTAATTTAAGCTATTTTAAGAATATGATTGCTGCTTTTAGCTCACTGTTGGACTGCCTTTTCTGACTTGAAACTAGAGTTTCTGTCATTTTATAAACTGCTCACTCTCCCACACCAAAGCCCGACAGGAGTCGTTGATCCACTGTTGCTCTGTTAGTAACTTCAGATGTGTTGTTTTGTCACTGCAGTGTTTGAAATCTCCTGTTTGGATTAATCTTGTTGACTCAAACATATCAGACGTGGCAGCAGTTGACCAGCAGCTCTCGTGTCCCTGTATGCTTAAAAGCTGATTTTCTTTATGGACTTTGGTGTGGGAGGACAAGCCTTTTACAAAACTCAGTTTCCAGCCAGGAAAGGAAATTGTCAAACAGACAGACAGATTAAGTGTGGCAATGCCTCATACAACCAGACTCCAGGAAATCTAGACTATTAATTCAAAGAGAAATGCCACATAAGTTCAGGTGTCCTGCTCAATATTATTGGAATGCATGAATGAGCATTATAAATTTACAGTTTCATATTGCATGGGGTCAAAGATGCCATAATGCATCAAGTAAAAAAAAAAAAGGATAGATTTTGTTGTTTTGATGTTTTATTATGAGAAATATTTAAAAACACAAGACGCTGATGCAAAGGGCAGAAAGTTCAGCTGCGATTTTGACGGCATCACAGACCTGTTTGTTTAACTTGTGATTTTAGGAAAGTGTTTGTAATTTACAAAGGAAAACAAATGGTTAGAAAACGTTTAAACGGAGTGGTATTATGGGGCTAACTATGTAAGCCTGACTTTGTCTCATTTGTGGTGCTTCAAAGAAAATGTTTCTTTCTAATGGTCAATCGCAGCAAATGAGCAGACACTAAGGTTTAAAAAAAAAAAAAAATCGCAGCAAATGAGCAGACACTAAGGTTTAAAAAAAAAAAAAAAAAAAAAAAAAAAAAAGGTTGAATGTGTTTTGCCCACATGAATTTTGGGCTTTGCTGATTTTGTATTTTCATGAAAACTGACGAGGCCACCTGAGGCCGACTGTCTGTTCATGAGAAGGTGAAACAAACTGCCTACATGTTTCTTCATGTGAAATAATCAGATTGCAAGGCTGCTGTCAAGGTTGTTTCTGGCATTTGGCTGAAGGTTTGCGTGCCGTCCTTTCTCCTTGAGATATTCAAATCCTCTGATCCTTTTTAAAAAAAAAAGTGCAAAATGAATTCATATAATGTATAGTATCGTATCTGGCTAAAACTAAGGCATCATCTTTCTTGACCAAATTAGGGAATATGGATTTCTCGTGAGAGTAAGATCTTCCTTTAACTTGGAATGGTCCATTGCCCAGATGAACTTACAGGGAATTATCATAGGATGTGACACAAACTAAAACCTGAAGTTTTATTTTTGATAACATGATATATTATTTTTAGTGATGTTCTGTGCCAGTTGATCTCTGAGCTCTGATTTAAATTGACTTTAAGTGTAAAGTTGGATATGAACCTTGCTATATTTTCTATTTTGTTTCACGACGAGCCGCTCAGTTTCTGGCACAGTTGTGCACCATGTGAATTTCTGACAAAAGATAAATTGCACCCATGATCAATGTGGTTTTAAAGGGATAGCCTAGGCTTTTTTTTTTTAGTTGTATGACCTGAGAGCAAGCATACTGTAGAATGGGCATCCTTGTTGTTACTGGAAAAATACATTTTTAGCCACTTAACCAAAGGCTCACCTGATAAACTCTACACCTGCATTAGTCTGTGATATCTTAAGAATGTGTCCTTCACTATAACTCTACATTAGGCAGCCTTTTATAACCAGAAACTGAAGTTTGTGACACTTTATAAATCGGTCACTCCCTCTCACCAAAGTCCAGAAAGAAAGTAGCCATTTTACACTGAGAGACCCAGAAGTTGGTGATCCACTGCTGCCTCC
The DNA here is from genome assembly GCA_016785285.1 of Brachirus orientalis. Taxonomy (NCBI): domain Eukaryota; kingdom Metazoa; phylum Chordata; class Actinopteri; order Pleuronectiformes; family Soleidae; genus Brachirus; species Brachirus orientalis. The sequence goes on along the minus strand of JAFBJR010000197.1, from coordinate 448,951 downwards.
ATGAGGAAGTTCACATGTGTTATTATGTGACTTTGGTGTTTGAAATCCTTCCTTTGCATTTATATAATTGCAACAAACTTACTTAAAGAGGCAGCAATAGACCAGCAGCTCCTTTGTCCTTGTGAGCTAAAAACAGTTTTTTTCTCTATGGAGTCTGGTACGGGAGAGTGAGCGATTTAATGATTTCAGTTTACTGGCAAACATATTCTTAAGACTTTGTAATCTGAAGCCGGTGTAGATTTTATTCAGAGAGCCTTTTTTTTTTTAAGTGGCTCATGTTTTTAGTGACAAGAACATGCCTGTCTCATACTTGCTCTTGGGGGCGTCCACTGCTTTAGTGTGTCAGTACCTCATACAACCCCATTTCAAGAGACCTGAATAACCACTGAAAGCTACCGAAGCTGTATCCCTGTACTTCAGACTACCTCCAGAGAGACCCTTGTCTTCACTGGGCCACAGACTACTTCCAAGCTCAAAGTAACATCCTCACAAGCACAGCAAAAACGCCCGTATTTGACTTTGTTTTGCCAGAACATTTCATTAAAGGCGAGAATGGTGCCTCACAGTCGCCACCCTCCCTTTCTAAGTGCCGCAAACGACGAAGCCACAAATGTCTAGAATTGACTTTTGCTTGTTGATACAAATTGTATCTATACCTTGAATGTAAAAAAAAAAGTATTGTAAAATATGAAAATAGTTTTATTTAAATGAAGGAGAAAACAATCAATGCCACAATGTTTGTGACACTGTGTGTCACTGGGAGTAGCCCACTGGTATGTACTAATTCTTACCGGGTACAGTAGTATAATAGGGACACTTACCTGCTTGCGAAAAACACACAGATACCCTGTGTAGGGCAGTAAGCATTATGTCCTCCCTGTACATAGTCATGAAAATGTGTGTGTATAAATATTTAGGAAAACTTTCAGAGATACTTAGATCGTTTCTGTGTTGTAACCTGTGCACCTTGTTTAAGTGCATCTATTTTCTCTCAGCTGGTGCGTCTGCTTAATGCTAATCAGAATTTCAATATTTTTGGATATATTTTACCTAACAAAAAATGCCAAAGGTTTTTCTTTGTTGGCTTTGTCACATGGAATATCTTTCATATCAACACGTGGGTTTGTCATGCATTGAATTCTACATTTGGGAGGATTTCTTTTATGAAGAGTAAATGAAGACTTAAATAAACACCAAACACAAATCTGTCTTGTCTGTTGGGCTGCGACTGATTGATTAATTGAGTACTGACCTGGTCCATGAAATGTCAGAAAATGGTCCACAAACTAGAATGATTCAGTTTTAATGATTTGAAACAAGAAAATATTCATGTTTATGAAGGAGGAAAAATCAGAGAACAGGTTTAAATCAATTACAAAAATTAGTTGACAATTCATTTAGTCATCAATTAATCATCGATGAGTCGTTGAAGTCCTACTTGTCTGTCATTTGTGTACATACTGCAGTCCGCAGGCTATGATGGTAAATGATGGTAAATCCAGTGTCGGTTGTCGCTCAGATTTGTGTTTGATGTTAGAGTCACAGATCCTTTTCAAACGGGGCTTTATTTGGACGTTTGGCAGTTGATTTAATGACTGACCCTGCATGTTGACAAGGCCTGACTCATTTTTGGCTATCAAATTGTTCAGTTGTAATTTAAAGTTGACTCTGATGTATAATATCGCAGTGGTAGTTCATTTACTTGGAACTGTGGCAGTATATTGCGGTGCCGACGCACAGTCGTTGACCCTGCACCAAGAACCAGCTTGAAAACATGGCTGCCACAGAAAACACGAGGTCAAGCAGATTTTAGCTGACGCTAATATAATAGACACCTGGTTAAGTCTACAATATCTTCTGGATACTTTTGCCTTTTCATCCCACGACTAGACTTTGCCCACCTGACACTGAAGGATGTGAAGTGCTCACTTTGCTGCACCAAACTCGGCATATTTAGCTCGCAGCGACAGGAGCTGCTGGTCTGCTGCTTCACTTTTTGCTGAGTTTGGGTCACATCCAAATCCCAGCAAAGCACTTCAAACACATGACTTCAGCTGGTTCTCACGTCAGTGTCAATGCCTCGTACTACCACACTTTCAAAAGCCTCAAGGAAATGGGGAACGATTTATGGTGTACATGAGACCAAAGCGATTTTTGATGTTATGATAATTGGATCAAACACAGACATGTAAAGATGACACTGTGTTCTTCGACCGCGGTCACACACCCGTTTGACACTGGCTGGACATATAGTACACACATTCGGTGTACTTCTCAGGTTAAGCCACACCCATTTAAAATCACATACTGGGTTCGTTTTGTAATAGTGAGAGACGGAGAGGTCACATTTCTGAAGTGTTTTAAGTAGACCCTCATGTCTGCAATGTAGAAAAAGGGAGAATATTTGAAATATATCCAGTATATATTTTATTTGTTTGTTTATATTGTGTAGTGATCTGCAGTATTGTAATCCACACTAACTGGAACAAGTTCCTTTTATAGGCCAAAATGTATAAAAGTAGAATATTTGGGTCTGTGGGCTCAAACAAAATGTAAGTCTTATTGACAAAATGTGTTTCTCTTAATAAAGAAAAAAATCACTTTATACTGTGTGTGTGTGTGTGTTCATTCATTAATGTATTTTTTAAATGCATAAATTGGTTTAATCTAGTGTATGACAACAATATCAACATGGCTTTTTTTATGTTTTGTCTGTTGACAAAGGCTGAAGTGAAGAAAGGTAAGCAAACATAAGTAACAACATGTATCCTTGTCTGAAACGCTTCCTGTTATGTGTTTATTCTAATATTTTACTGCTATCTAGTTATATAACACATTTTACTTAATGTTCACTCTTATTTATAACTGATTTGATTTGTTCTGTTTGTTGACAACTGCACAATGTGGCTTGAATTGTATTCCGGAAAAAATATATATATACATATTATATTTACATTGAAATCATGTTTTTCAATTTATTAGACAGTGAATATTGAACTGAAGACTGGCCAGAAAAAAAAAAACTGTCAGGAAACTGGTGAGAAGGACATACTTTCCCAAAATTGTTTAACTCTAATCTAATTGTGATTACTATAGATCCACAGGCTAAATCCATGTGTCTTTGATGATCATAGAGACGATTGGAATCCTTCTTGAAGTCTCTCTTCAGCCCACTGTCACTGTAGCACCATCTGCTGGTTAATAGCCAAAAGGACACACAGTGAAACAACGCTTAAAAGGGTGTGGCAACAACAGACTCCAAGTTAAAAAATAGAACAATTTTCCAGATAAGTGTCTGGAAGAGCTCTGACATCCGTCTTCTGAGTTTTGCCTTTGTGTGTGTGTGTGTGTGTGTACCTGGTATTCTTCATGTTATGGGGACCAACATCTGTCTCCACACTCACATTATGGGGACTTGTCTTCCTTATGGGGACAAACATTAGTAATTACGGTTAAGGTTAGAGTAACTTTACAGGAAATTACTGGAAGTCAATACAATGTCCTCTGGAGTCATGGAAACCAGTGCGTGTGTGTGTGTTTTCCATGGCTTTATCCTCCACGTGAAGGTCACAGGGTCGCTCGAGTCAATCCCAGCTGACACAGGGTGACAGGTGGGTACATCCTGGACAGGTCTCTGGTCCTTCGCAGGGTAAACACACGGAGGTGAACAACCATTCACCCTCACGTTCACGCCTACGGTCAGTCTAGTGTGTCCATTTAACCTCTGCATGTTTCTCAGTCAAACCGAGATTCGAACCAGTAACCTTTTCCATCCCTTTTCAAACTGACTTGGATGATGTTTTCTATCATATAGACAGGATCTCCGATATTAGTCCAAGACCACAACTTCATAAACTTTTAAAAGCCATGTTGATAACAATGTGAAGCAATATATTTCGTCAGCTAAGACAGTGGTTACAGGAGCATGGGTGATTTTATTTTAGTGTCCGCAAACAAATTTGCTGAAATTTCCCAACCTTTTATTTAAGATTTACCATGCACAAAACAAACAATGCAGTGACTTACTAAGCATCTCTTGGAAATAAAATCAGCTATTGCACATATGAATGAAGATTAGTTGCTATATTATACACAGATTTGCTTCGGCCAAGATTTACATCATGTTTTGGGTCATGATAGTTTGCCATTTTTTAAAATGTGGATCCTTTTATAGATAGTGTGGGAAACACTGGTCTATGGTGAAGCACAGAATCTTTATTCTGAGCTATGCAGCTGTCATTGTCAAACGTACACTTTAATAATATAATATTAAAGTGTAACATATTACACATTATATCACACTTTTATGAATATAAACTTTGAACCTCAGGACTCTCCATCTCAAATGACCTTCTGGCCAATGAGCATATCGTCGGGTCTAGAGATAAAAATTTGGGGGGGGGGAAACGACTTCTGTAGGTGGTGAGCAACATGACCTTAAAATGGTAAAACAAAAGTCCATCATGATATTTCAATAACTACAGTTACGATGACATTTCACAGAATTTTAAAGTAAAACTTGTTATGGGTTCATTTTTTGGTATCTTATTTTGTTTGGTTGTTTCCTGTTTTTCTGTGCAACTACAGTTTTCTGCTTTGTGTTTCGGCTGGGTGGAGATTCTGAGTCGCACACCTGCAGCCCATCACCCCATCACCCGCTGCTTCATATACTCTGGTTCTCCGTTCACTCCTCACCAGTGTGTCTGGCAGACTAAATGTTATAGTGTTTGGAAACAAACCAGGTTGCTTTGAGTTTCTGTGTTAAAAATCCGAGGTCACAGTGCTGTGCAGTTTGTGTGTGCAAAATACTAGTATTGTGAACAATGACTAGCCCACGATATGTTTGCAACCATTAGTTTTTCCGACTTCACCTTGGCGAACACGGAGGTCACTCCCACTTCTGACCTCTGACTTCCTGGATGATGGAGGTTCAGACTTCATTTCATTGTCAAGAAACAAAGACCAGTTTGATCTACGTGTTTGGCCTGAGTATCAAACAATGCACTGGAATCACTGCATTTTAAAAATGGTTTAATATACAGTGTTTTCAGCTTGATGCAGCATCATGACTGCACTGCCCTCATTTGTGTTTATCTACGCTGAAAACAATGCATTTATGCTGCATTTGAATGGGCCCTTGTGTGGCAACAGACCAAAACATAGTTTGCAGCCCACAGTTGGACATAAAATGGCTGCACCATTTATTTCAGTTTTACATACAATATATAATACACTGTACAATATTTGATGACATATTCTATTACTATTATATATAATTTCATTTAATTTCAAGAAGAAAGGATGCAAATTGTGGGCAGTGACTTGGAAAATTTTATATATAAAAATGGCCATATAATAAATTATGTATTCAAGGTTATTACCTAATGATTGACATCATAACAAGTAATCTTCTTTCTTTAATATGATGTTTTTTCAGTGTTTGTGAAGCGGCCATGATGATGACGCGACGGTAGAGGGGGCGGAGCCTGCTGTCCCCTCCCCCTCCCCATTCTTCCCCCCTCCGTCTGTCTTTCTCTCTCCCTCAGTCTTCCTGGCTGCTGTCCTGTCATTGGCCTGGGTGTGGTTTTGCAGTCTGGTACCGTTAGCAGGAAACCAAGCTTGAGTCCTTTTCTTTTTTACTGCGAAACAAAGCAGGGAGAAAAAGCCATTTTGAAGAGCAGAAACGCGTAAAGATAGCCCTCCGTGCTTTAGCTAACTGCAGCTTTCGCTTCCTCGAGACAGGAAGTCGTTTATTTGGCGCCGTTGTTCTGATGGGAAAAAAGTTTTTTTGTTGCGCTTCTGTAGTAGTCGTTTGATTTAATAACTTGGTAGCAACAACATTGTTAATAAAAAAACAATCAAACTCGAGCGTATACGCGACGAACAAGAAAGTAAAGATGCCGAAAACGGTAAGAGTGAAAATTATTTTAACATTTTCATTAATTAACTATGTCTTATACGTAACTTCTTGTTCAACGTGAATGTTTAACACTGTTACTTAATGTTAACTTCGTAGTTACACAAATGACATGCTTAGTTGTTACATGTAAACGTATAACGGTGTTGTAAAATCAATACATCCTTTCAAACTCGCACACACATACACACTCACACACTGGAGTACTTTCCGTTAGTTGTGTGTGCGCGTGCGCCCTCCCGCCACTGTGTCCATTAAAATGAGCGCCTTTAATCAGGCCATTCACTCAGGCCTTCGGGCTGTGAGAGCGTCACATTGCTGAAACACAGGACTGCAGCTTTTAAACAGCTGAACATCTCTAACGCATTTATTTTGTGAGGTGGGGCTGTGTGTGTGTGCGCGGGCGCGAATTCGAGAGAGAGAGAGAGTGAGTATGTGTGTGTGTGTGAGCGGCCTATGCTGGTCTTCCTCCTCACTTTCACTCGGGGACGGATGTGAGCTGTTACCCAGTGCTAACTGTGCTGCTGTTTTCTGTAGCTAGTGGAGGCTAATTTAACACGGGGGGTTGACATACAGTAATTTTTTATTTTTAACATTATTCAATATAAATCAAATCAGTACTTCTGTAAGGCTGGGTGATATGGCTTATAAATAATATCTGGATATTTTTAGGCTATACCCTGTTATACAAGATATATGGCGATGTAAAGCTGCTGACAGGTTCTTTCTCTGGTCTCAATAAATATTTTCTTTTGAGTGACAGCTCAAAAATAAAATATCTACTGTTTATGTTTATCTTACCTACTCATTTCAGAATATACCTGGTTTATTTCTCTGGCTTTTTAATGTTAAATGAAGAATATTTATGTCTTTTAGAAACAATGAAATTGCTCATAAATATGGTCACATTCTGCTATAACACAAATAATTACTCTTAAAATTTTCTTTTTTTTTAAGCTGGTTGATTCCATGTACAGTATGTTTTAATCATTGTATAGTGTTTAATTTGCAATGTTTAGTGTATTTTACAAATGTATTCACTATAATAAATATTGTAATTATCAATGCAGCAGCCTTTAAAACCAGGAAAAATCATCACAGTGACCTTAATGATAATGATAGCTTATCTATTGTCTTGATATAGATATACAGTAATATCCATATATTGACCAGCCTTAATAGAAGTGTATAGAATACTGGAAAACAACACACGAGTAAAAGTTATGTATTCTGTATGTAGCTCACCATAAATGACATTGGTTGCAAAGTTGCCTACCTTATACATACATACATATATATATATATATACACGTACAGTATTTACTACATATTTTTTATACATATACAGTATATTATTAAAAAAGAAGGAACGATTCTGATTCTCTGTATGTGGTGAACATTTTCTTTAATATATCATAAAGTCAAGCAGAAATCGAATTAATTAGGTCAAAATTTTGTTAAGTGGCTTAAGTCCTTTCTTCCTTGTGTCTCTACAGGCAGCCATGTTTTCAGTGAGAGTGAGCATCCATGTTTCAAGCTGTTTCCCAACAGCTAATATGTGCTGGTCAGGTTCTGAACAAATTAGACAAGCGGGAACTGCAGCACACAGATTTACTCATTGATTTATTCCAATAAAATTACAAAGCCAAAAATGAAAGTGCTTTTAGACCCATCTATCCTATTTCTCTCTGAAGAGTGAGGCTATGACTCAGCATGAATTTTTTTTTGGAAAAAAAAGGGGGGATATTATTGAAAGTGTTAGAAAGATCTCTGTGCGTATCATGGTAGTTCTTATCTGAGTGGTACTTCACACTATGAATCACCACTCACTCTGATAGCGAAAGGAATATTATCTTTCATAAAGACTCACTCCGTTCCAATGAGATGAACATATCATTAACATGATATTATTAAGATGATATGTACAGTACTGAAAGTAATTCATCACATTGTAGAAGCAACATCTGATTATACTTTCTTTTACCTTTCCAGATCATTGATTGCCCCACATTAAAAAATTATATTATATTTATATTTAATAATGACCCTGTGTTTACAATGAATTACTTTAAATAGATTTTAACACATATTGTATCAACTGTCTGTTCAGTTGCTGCTGGGTATAATGGTTTGACTTTGTCTCTGGTGCTTGCATCTGTGTGACTGAATGAAAAGCACTTCTACTGAGACGACTCGACAAATCACAAACAGAAAAATAAATTGAACTCGGGGTTGTTCCTGGTCTCTTCCTGCAGTATTGTTTCTGCTCGTACTCTACTTCCTCCACATTTTTTCCAGCTGACAGCCAGACTAATCTTAGAGCATCCTGGCATTTAAAGTCTTAATACCCATGTCCTCTCTGAAAGGAATTCCTCTAATCATATCAGCATCCTCAAATATAGTTTCACTGACTTTATATTGATGAGATCTGAAGAGCAGTACATCTTGAGTCTTGAGGTCATTTAGAACAATAGTATTAGCATTAAATTAGCAATGTTCCATAAATATTAGAACAAAGCAATGAAAATACCAAATTGGTCAAACTAAATTTGAGCAGTGATACTCTACTGATCAGAGTTGGTGTTCAGAACTGCACTGATGCTGTTACACATACTATGATACTGATAAGTATATTTAATCCTCCACTTTGTCTCAGCCTTTGTACCAAATCTTACAAGATCTTAGAAGATTTGTACAAAATCTCAGAAGAGAATAGCGAAGAGCAGGGTAGAAGCCTATAGTACTTAAAGGGAGAGTTCACTGATAGATACTGTGTTGGCTTGTGGGACAAAAATGTTTGCTCTCACTGATAACATGGAAGCCAGTGGGGAGTCTGTGGACCCTAGAAAAAAAGATTATAGCTGCTTGACATATGCTCGCCCAAGAATGTTTTTTCTAATATACAGTTTATTAAACATATTTTAGAATTTGCCACTTCATCTCATGGTTAGACAGACCTTTAATTAAAAAAAAAATTAAAAAGTTTGTGCTTTGTAATGGTCATACTGTATGTCTCAGCTATTACAAGTTTGAATCAATTGTAATTTCAGCAAAGTGCCTAACACAACCCTTAAATTCAAATTGTGTACATAATAATAATGTGTTTACTCTCCTGTACCAAAGTCCATTAATCTATGGACTTTTGCAGTTTGCAGCTTTGTTTGAAAAGACTAATAGAAAGACTAAAGAAGCAGAATACATGCATTCTTAAGATATCATAGATTTAAGCAGTCATTGATTCTGTAAGGTAAGCTTTTGTAAGTGGTCTCAATGTGTCAGTCTCAATGTATGTCCTTGCTAGAAGCCATTTTCAGTGTTTTCAGTGACAGCGCAGTTAAACTGTGTCAGTATCTCATAAAACCACACTTCAAAAAAACTGAACTATACACTTAATGAGCTGCAGCTACTGCAGGGACATCAGAGGAAGTAATTTGACAGTCATGATTTGTTCACAAGCACAGGTATGCTGCAGTGTAACTGCAGCTCTTTTACAGAGACTTCAGTGTGTACGTTAGAGAAAAGGGGTAAACAAGTAGAGCACAGAGCAGACGGTCAAAAGGAAGCAGTAATATTTTATCTGAATATAAAAAGGGTTATTAATGATGACAGGATTGTAGGATATTTAAGAGACAGTAAGGATTATATTTATTGTGATGTGCTACCAGATGGGGATGAGACACAGTATTTTGTTCCCTGTTTGCAGATGCAGTGAATCAAAAATACATGATAGTGAAATATGTTTTCTTCTAATAAAATAATCTAGTGGAGCTGGAATTGCAACACTCAGTGGTTTGTTTCCTTTAGTAAAGCTTGCTGCACCATGTGAGTATACAGTTATAATAATAATAATGCATTTTATTTATAGGCGCCTTTCAGGACACTTAAGGTCACCGTACAAAGACAGTTTTGATCCAGTATATGAAGCTGGGGAGAGAATCTGAGTTTCTGATGTCATGTGGTAGGGTGTTCCAGAGGTGAGGGGCTAAGTGGCTGAAGGCTCTCATCCCCATGGTGGACAAATGAATGGGTGGGAGGGAGTTGGATAGAAGAGTTAGACCTTAACGAGTTGGTAGGTGTGTTAATGTGTGGGAGGTTGGCGAGGTACTGAGGGGCGAGTTTGTTCATGGCCTTGAAAGTAAGGAGCAGAATCTTGTATGTGATCCGATTTTTTTTTTACAGGGAGCCAGTGGAGTTACTGGAGAACAGGTTTTTGTCAGGTAGACTGAACATAAGTGATTTACTATAGTCCAGGCATGATGGGACCAGGGTGTGAACCAAGATGGCAGTACTGCTGGGTGAGAGGGATGGAGGCCAGTATAGTATACAATGCGTATATGAACTCAACAAACTGCTCAACAAACTGATTCAGCAAATAGTACAACTTATTTCACACCATTTAAAAGTCTTGTTCCCATCCACATCAACCTGGGAGTTAAATTCATAGTGTAAAACACTTATTTTTTCCATGGACTGTTTTAGTTCCCTGGTTTATTTGTTCTGTGTTTCAGTTAAATATGAAAACCTTGACATTTCACAAAAGCAGTAATTATTGAGGAGCGCTGCCTTTGCTGGACTCCCTCTTGGCAGTGCTTTGGATTTCTCAAGGAAGTCAGTGTTGTCAGTGACTCAAGGTTTCTGCTCTTACATCAGTTCCTCTCTATAGTCATTTCCTCGCCTGCAGCCTTATATGGACTTCAACATCACGGTCTAGCTGTTCTCCCTGCTTTCCTCAGCATGGTCTTCAGCTGCCATGCTCCACTTTAGATAACATTACTGCTTAGCAACATGCTCATGAGCTGCTGTATGTCTTGCTTATCAGCATCTGAGGAGTCATTTTATTTTAGATTGTTTAAACAGTCATTTATTTTTAAAGATTATTATTTGCTTTAGGGCTGCAACAACTAATTAATTCGTAATGAGTAACTAAATTAATCGCCATCAATTTAGGTTTGAGTGTTTTCTTTTAAATGATTAAATGTAGCTCCCTGATTTTTCAGCTTAAGCAGCTGAATATTTTCTGTTTTCTCTGCTCTTCATAACAAGAAATAATTAAAACTGAATTATTTTTGGTTTGTAGACAGAACAAGACATCATTATTCCGTGGTTTGGGAAACACTGGTTTTTCAACTTTTTCAGACCTTTTATGAACCAGATTTGCTTTCTGAATGAAGCTGTTTTCATTTCATGTTTTCTCAATCATGAAAAAAACACATAATATTCTCTTTTGGTTTCATTATTTTATCTGACTGACCCCACCCAAGTTGAAAAAAAATATAATTTCAACAAACAAATAATATTACTGCTAGTTTGTTCGCTTATTTCCCAGTTAGTGTGTAGAGTAAAACCATTTCAAAGTTATTACAGCAGTCTGACAGCTTGAACCCAATTTTTCACTATACACAGCTGTTGAGTATTTTGAAGTGTGGTTGTTGAGGAAGATGGCCTTTTCCAAGAGGAAACTGAAATTTTAGACCAAAGGAGCTGCTGGTCTGCTAAGTCTGTGTCACTGAGGTAAATCTGAACAAAGAATTTCAAACACCAGTTTCCCAAATTAACATATTTGAACAAACTAATGGAAACAGCACTGGATCAAAAACTCCTGTATGCCGTGAATTCCTGATTCTCTATGGACTTTGGTGTAAGGAGTGAATGGTTTACAAAGTGACACAAACATTGTTGACACAAACAAAAAAATATTTCTTGCTGGGAACTTAATCTATAAATATCCCAGAAAAAGATGCTATAGAGTTTATTAAATGATTCTTTTGTTTAGAAACTAAAATCTGTTTTCATTGTGTTCCCATGTGTTTTTAATGTAAGCAAATGTTCATGTCTTCAGCTGGAACTTGACTTAGTGGTGCACATTCACTCAGTGCTGATTGTATCATTAATATAATGATACCAATACAAAAGCAGACTATTCATATATAAAAACATACCATTTTACCCCATTATGTAGGTGCAATTTATTAATTCTAGGGTCCCTTCAGTAGTGTCTCTATGGAGAAATGGTCAGAGGAAAGAGGCAGAGGTATGTCAGCAGGGGATTAAATCAGTCCGCTGAGTACATAGCAGAGGAGATTAACAGTGTACAGTTAGAAGTGGTGAACAAACTACAAGCAAAACTTCTCAGGAGTTTTACGAGCAACACAAACTTTATCTTTGAGGGTTGTGAGAAAATCTAACTTTTGAAAGTAAGTCATTCGTTGTTATTGATTCATTAATCAATTCTGCTCATTCTGATTACATGCTTACCTTAATAGCAGCTGGGGGTCATAATGAAAACAAAGGTGTTTTGAGTCTAAATTTATTTTGTATAAAGCATAACCTACAGTTAAATGGTCATACTGTATGTCTTAGCTATTACAGGCTTGAATCAATGTAATTTCAGCAAGGTTCCTAACACAACCCTTAAATTCAGATTGTGTACATAATAAAATGAAAATGTAAGTAAAGTAAGTGTTAACTTAGAAGGCAAGACTTTGTGGTCAGTTTCAGTCGATGACTTGTGATTATGTGGTCAACATTGTTTCCTGTTCTGGATCTGACTATGATCCAGACTCACTTCACACAGACCATCCAGATCTGCCACTGTACACTTGAGTGTTTTAATTTTCTATCACTCTGCTGATTATTTTCTGTTAATTGATATTTTTTTTCAGTTTCAGACCTGTAAATCTGTGTGTTCCCAAACTTCAAAATGACAACATCCCCAAACCAAATATACTAATTTTAGCAAAGACACCAGGGCATATTCACTGATCAGTCAGTGAAAACAATAGTTATTATTGACTACTAACTGTCACAGCCCTACTTTACTAGAAGGAATACAAATCGTACACATCGAAGAAACAGAACAGGTAGTAGGTCTGGAAGACTGGAAGACAGAATGAACAGAATGAAAATTACTGGAGAGGATTAGGTAGAACTTTATTTGCCAGGGTTGTTTTTAATAAAAACAAAATGGAGGCCATATTGCTGTTACAGACACTAAAGAGAGAAAGAAACTGGTTACTATGGTCCAAAAGGTGCATCCATTGCTAAAAACCTTATTCACTAACCTTATAATTAGGAATGAGCAGTACCAGTACTGCATTGATATCTCAAATCACTGAATCAGTTCTCAGACAAATAAAAATATCAAAACTGATACAATCCAATAATCTTTTATATTGCATGCTTCACTATGCACAGACTAAAAATGAAGATAAAAATCAGCAACAGCATTATAGCTGAGTTATGTTGTGTTTTTTTCTTCTTCACTAGAGAAGAGTATTTGTATCACTGTATCAGATATGGGATAGATAACTCATGACTGTTATGGATGGCATGAATCAGCTGCACCACTTAGTCTCAAGATTGCATCTTAGCTGTGAACAGCAGTTTTTTGGTGTGGTGACTGATTGTTGTGATGTCAAATGTTCGCACTAAATATTTTTACCAACATCCTAACAGGATATGATGTATTTTTATTGCATTTTTAAACCACCTGTTATTTGAGTTTAAAAAGTTTCACTTCTACTTTCTGGCAAGGTTACCAGAGGTGTATGCTAGGGTTCACGTCTCCATCATATAATATATCCCCTTGGAATAGCCATGTAACCTTAAAACAAAATAGTCATATATAGTCAGTGCTTTTAATTTTCTCTCTCGATGGGGTCACACAGCTCTCTTGTCTTCTGTCGTTTTCTTTTCGGCAGATTTAGTTCAACAGCTTTATCAGATCTTTTTGAGGGGTTAATTTTTGGAAGATAGTAAATATCTGTATTTAGCCACCGCTTTACTGTTTATTTGATGTTATAATTTCCGCTAATTTCTGCTAGCATGTTAGCATGGGAAAGTTGGCATTTAGTTGTAAGGTGGTTCTAAGACAATGATCACACAGCAGCATGAAGAATATATAATTTGAACCAGAACAGAAAAGTATTTTTTAAAATATTTTTTGCATTTCATACTATTTAATACCAATAAGTAGGTATTAGTATTTAATTTCATAAACAGTATAAATACTTAACATTTGATAAAATATTTATTGATTGTATTTTGGGATAAATAATTGCCTTGAGATCATGTTTATGATATGATCTAACTTAATATATGACTTAATATGTAAGTCATATTATCAGACCTTCATGGCTTATGTACAGAGAGTTGTTGTTGTGATTCCAGGACTTATTGTCACTACAATATGTTACCATAAAATTGTCTGAAACTCACCAATTCCTTACCACAAATTTTAACATTACAAAGCTGGTGTTTACATCTGCTCACAATGTACAGTCTTTAAGGGGAATTCCGGTATTTTTCGATCTGGGCCCCAGGTCAAAATATACCGGAATTCCCCCTTTAACAGTTAAGGATATTACATGTATAGTATATATGTAAAAAGAAAATGCACAAGTCATGGTCACGCCTTAACTTAGAAGAAAATATATGAGTATTGTTCCTCTTTATGCAAGATTAACCAGTTTGATTCAGGAACTGAAATTACTGAACCATAAGCAGGGTGGTGGCGAACTGAACTTTTATCTGCATAAATGGAAAAAGTTCATCTAAGGTTAGACTTGTTTTAAAAAAGAGTTGTTTGTCTAGACAACACTAGACATCTGCGTGCTTCATTGTAGGCCTCGATCATGGGATTCACTCCAATTTAAACTGCTGGTGATGACAGGAAACGACAGAGGGCCAAGTATCCTAAACAGTAAATGGGGTCCTGGTGACATGAATGGGAAAGAACGTAACTCTAATCAGCCCTGCGACTGGGAGATAATGCATACCATTGTTGTTCAGGTCAGGCGTGGGCCTCAGCCTGTGCAGTTATTTCCCATCAGACGCATGCTGCTGTTATGCATTTTGAGAAAATGAGAAATGCTACACACTGAGTTCACCAAGTACAGAATCTTTTTATTCTCCTTGGGGAATGGGGAATCAAAGGGAATGCTAGGGTTAAATAAAATGGATTCAACCTTTTAGCAGAGCCACAAACAGTTCAAATTGCTTTCATACAAATGCCTTATTGGCTGAAAAACCAGCTGTAGTAAAGAGAAACCCCTGACAAGGAAGCAACTCGTTTTTGGCCTGTTCTGGTTAAATTCTGTCACAGCAGATAGCTTAGCAGAAAGTTCATAGTTTGTACTATGCATGACAGGATGTAGGCAACTCTCAAGAGAGGTCTGTGTTTAGCAGCAGTGCCTCTCAAGCCTCAGCCACCAGAGGATGTGGTTACTTCCTGCTGATTATGTTCTATACTGAGAGAAAGCCATATTGACATATTTATCACATACATTGTGGAACCAGTAGTTTTTAATTTTACTGTTTTGAGTACCGTCACTTTTATTTGGGAGATGCCAGTTCTTTGTTTAGGATATCTTTCCAATTCACTTACTTATTATTTACTTGAAAAAATTGAAAAACAAATTGTGATTTAGTGAAACCAAAAGATATGCCTCATATGTTTAAGGGTAATATTGGCGTTAATTTTTCCCTCTTAACACACTGTTAATTACAATCAGTGGTAGTGACCAATTTAAGTAATACAATGAGATGAGATAAACTTTATCGACCCCATTCTGTGAAAATGTACTGGTTACAAGAGGAAAGGGTTAAGAGTGTTCCGAAAATTGCTGAAAACACAACAAAATTTATAACTGAAGAAGTAAAGTCAACTAATTTTCTTAAGACAGAAGAGTCATTAGGAGTAACAACAAAAAAGGAAAAATATATATGTATATATGTATATTATATGTATCTTACCTCCAGTGTCTAAAAATGTATCATTATTATTATTATTTGTTTTCTTTTTCAGATTAGCGTAAGAGTCACCACAATGGATGCTGAACTGGAGTTTGCCATTCAGCCCAATACTACAGGGAAGCAGCTGTTTGATCAGGTGTGTAAAAATAACATAATGTAACCAGTGTTATATGGGAAGGAATAAACAGTGTAATAACATACAGAGAAGGTAGGTATGGGTGCAAAAAATAATTATTTTGATAGTGACGTGTAATGTATGATTCTTTTTAAAAAACCATCTACAGTAAGTTGATTGAGGTGAATTTCCATTGGTTAGGCATCAGTGAGGATAATCTTTAATATTTAATTTTGAGTAACTTTAAAATGCTGTCTGGTTTGCCAAGATACAGTCCTAATGATGTATTTGAAGTAATTTAAGGACTTTTTTTAAAGATCTTTCTGAAGATGGTTTGTTGTTGAAGTAAAATTACTAACCTTAAAGTAAACTTAAACTAACTCTGTATTGAAATAGTACTATATTCAGTAATGTTGAACAAAGTTGTTCATTCAACATTATTTGTCACTTTTGTGATCCACATTCTCAGACGAAGGTGCTAATGTTGAGGTGAAAAGACATATTAATAATAATTCTGCTTTCATGTTTTAGGTTGTGAAGACCATTGGGCTGCGGGAGGTTTGGTACTTTGGACTTCAATACCAGGACACAAAGGGGTTTTCTACATGGCTCAAGCTCAATAAGAAGGTGAGCGCTTCAGTATTTTTGACTATGCTTTTCACACTCTCCCTTTGTCAAGACTGATCTATTATGTGTAAGTATATGTTTAGATATTCAACCTTAACCCCCACTTTTTATTCTAGGTGACAGCCCAGGATGTGAGGAAGGAAAGCCCGCTGCTGTTTAAGTTCCGTGCCAAATTCTTCCCTGAAGATGTGTCAGAGGAGTTAATCCAGGATGCCACACAGCGGCTGTTCTTCCTGCAGGTGAAGGAGGGAATCTTAAATGATGACATTTACTGCCCTCCAGAGACAGCAGTCCTCCTAGCCTCCTATGCAGTCCAGGCCAAATACGGTGACTACAATAAGGAAGTCCACGTACCAGGCTATCTGTCCAATGAACAACTGCTCCCTCAGAGGTATAACAGGTTTCACTACCTCCGCCTGACACAAATGTGATCCTTCTGTGACTGTGTTTGTGTAAGATGATGATTCTCTACATGACTTCTTATGCTTGGATGCCTCATGTTCTCAGAGTCTTGGACCAGCACAAACTCAACAAGGATCAGTGGGAGGAGAGGATTCAAGTGTGGCATGAGGAGCACAAGGGCATGATGAGGTAAGAGCGCACTTGTACACTTGTGCCATAAGTGAAGCAATTCATCATTACAGCAGTGGTTTCTCTCTGCAGTTTGAACCTAAGGTCAAAATTAAGAATTATGTTTTTTTTTTTTACTTTAACCTGTCTTGATTAATAATCATGATTTACAATCACTGTTTGTAAATCAGGAAGAACCTGTACCATTTTGGCTGCTTTAATACTGAGTACCATTGATGTCACCTTTGTGTTCATTGCATAACAGAAAGAAGTTGGAAAAAACAGATGCAATTGTATCCAGGGCTAGTCATTGTTAGCAATACCAGACAAAAACAACCACTACATAAAATAAGCACTGTTTGTATGGTGACAGCCATCTTGGAATCCTAACTCAAGGTATGAGTAGTAAATCTGAGTACAGGGGGCATACTCATTGAGGGAACACTCCTATGATCTCTGGAGTTCCGAGTTCCAACTCTAAATGGAACACACTATAACAGTAGTGATACCATTCAGCTTTGGGGGAAAAAAAATCTAATAAAGTCACTGCCTAATCTCTCACTTTTTTTCTACCGCTTTATCCTTCACATGAGGGTTGCGAGTTGCACTGGTGCCTTAGTCCAGCTGACATAGGGCAAGAGGCAGGGTACACCCTGGCCAGGTTGCCAGTCCACCGCGGGGCCACATAGAGGCAAACAACCATTCACTCTCACATTCACACATGGGCAATTTAGAATGCCCAATTAGCCTAATCCCCAAATCTGCATGTTTTTGGACAGTGGAAGGAGAGAACCCAGTAAAAACCCACGCACACGGGGAGAACATGCAAACTCCATGCAGGCCCTTGTTCTGACCATGTCATGAACCCGGGTCTTCTTGCTGCAAAGGCAACAACCGTGTGGCCCCACTGACTCTCCATATTACTGAGTCACTGAGACCTGCTACCACAGTAATGGTGATTTACCTGCATGAGGGAACAACCCAGGAGAAAATATGTTCCCATGCTATGTCAAATTGATCATTCACACTTTTAGTACAAAATACAGACTAAAATATGTGTATTTGAGAGACTGGGATATTTTGGTAGCTGGTTCTGCCTGTCTAGCGTGTCTGCCCTATTCTGTCTCTTCAGTGTTGGAGCTTTCATCAAACACTGAGTCACAATCTTTTTTATTCATTCATCTGTGTTTTTAAGTGAAAATCAATATAAAACTTTGGCCAAGAGGCAGCAGGATAAAGCAAGATGCTTATCACGTTCTGCCCCTTCATTAGCGATGAGTAATTAAATGATATATAGCTAAATGCAAATTAAACAAATAAAGCAAAACAAAATAAGCCAATTTATCATCACTAACAGACAGTCATGAAGGTGATCATCTAATCACCATTTCACTGCTAATCATTATCAGCATCACCATTACTCATTACAATAATTTCTCATTTACGTACTTCTGGAAAATCAAATTCATATATTTCATTTTTCACTGAGCCATACTGTTGCACTGCCTTATCTCATGATTCAACTCTACTACCTTAAGAATGTAAAGCTTCAACTTTTTCATTTTGTATTGTTCTTGTTAAGGCAGTTTTTATTTCAGCTGTGCTGGTCTACATTTCACATCAATGCCACATGACTCATTAGACTTATAGTGATCTGGATCATCTAGCACCAGTTGAAGACAATGGGCTCTTTTATTTCGTAGACCAGCCCAGGCGCAGCACGGGCACAGGCGCAGCGCAGGTGTGCCGCGCCAAGGGGGTGTGTCCAGGTGCATTTTGCAAGTTTCGTGCACAGCACAGGGTGCGCAGCTGGGTGCAACCAGGCGCAAGTACTCCCGCCTCCATCTCTCCTAGCAGCAAGTAGCAAAGAGAGGGAGAGAATGCGTGACTGGATTTAACACAGTCTTCACCAAACAAATGAGCTCCTCTCCTTACCTTTAAATGCGTTAAAGGCGCAGTGTAAGTTTCGTTTCGCCATGGACGAAGGAGACAGCTGCAGTGTCAGACGGAGGAAAACTGATGTTCTGGTCCGGGAGGTCCAAGCTCGCAGTGGCCAAATATATGATCACATGAACAGACCTGATGCAAAAGGAAGTTATTATTATATTATTATAAGAAGGTGACATGTCTGTGAAGATTCTCATTCATCCAGGTCATGGTATCCAAAGTGTAGTAAAAAAAAGGCAACTGGACTTAGTTGAATTTCTTGAAGACGTTTCGCCTCTCATCCAAGAGGCTTCTTCAGTTCAGTTTGACTGGTGGAGAGTCTGGGACTTATAAACTCTGTCAGGTTTTTGGTCCATGGGGTGTGGTTTGGACAGGAAGGGGGTGTGAGTCGTTAAGTCATCAAGGGTCGTTGAATGTTGTCTTTTGTCTGATTTAGTTTCACCTGAGTCGTTAGTTATTGGCTATTGTCTGATTTAGTTTCACCTGAGTCATCAACTGTATTTGACCTCAGGTGTGAATGTGTGTGAAACCTCCTGGGGAGGGAGTCCAGAACAGCACTGTAGGTGGCTGAGAGCTGGTGTCTTAGACCACCTCCCCTGTTCAAAGTTGGTTTCTCCAGTTTGGCAAAGATGGCTTCTTTTACTCCTCTTTCAAACCATCTGTCCTCCCTGGCCAAAATCTGAACATTACTGTCCTGAAACAAATGTCCTGTCTGGTGTAAGTGTAAATAGACTGCTGAGTCTTGTCCTGAGTGGGTCTGTCTTCTGTGTTGGGCCATGCGTTTGTGGAGAGGTTGTTTTGTCTCTCCAATGTACAAGTCAGGAATGACTGTGAGGAATGTAATGACTGTCCAAACCACACCCCATGGACCAAAAACCTGACAGAGTTTATAAGTTCCAGACTCTCCACCAGTCAAACTGAACTGAAGAAGCCTCTTGGATGAGAGGCGAAACATCTTCAAGAAATTCAACTAAGTCCAGTTGCCTTTTTTTACTACACTTTGGATAAGAAGGTGACAAGTTCAATTAATCAATAAACCACTGCGTGGGCTGCGCCACCTTGCGCTGCGCCACGAAATTAGAGCCCAATGTCCTTTCTATCCATAGAGAGGAATCCATGATGGAGTATCTGAAGATCGCTCAAGACCTCGAGATGTATGGAGTCAACTACTTCAACATCAAGAATAAAAAAGGCACAGAGCTGTGGTTGGGAGTGGATGCACTGGGCCTTAACATCTACGAACAGAATGACAAGTGAGTGACTCACAACAGTGTTAGTGTATGTTATGATCAGCTTTCCTGTCCAGTATAAAGCAACTGACACACTGTTTTTTGTTTTTGCACTTACTTTCACAGAATGACACCTAAAATTGGATTTCCTTGGAGTGAAATAAGAAATATTTCCTTCAATGACAAGAAGTTTGTTATTAAACCAATTGACAAGAAAGCCCCAGTATGTTAAACCTTAATAACATGTTACAGTTACAGATATCTCTATTTACAGTGAATGCTATGAGTTCTAATGAAATAAAAATGTGATGTTGCTGTTTTAGGACTTTGTATTTTATGCTCCAAGACTGCGCATCAACAAGAGAATTCTGGCTCTGTGCATGGGCAACCATGAGCTGTATATGCGTCGCCGCAAACCTGACACCATCGAAGTGCAGCAGATGAAGGCTCAGGCTCGGGAGGAGAAGAATCACAAGAAGATGGAGAGGTGAGAGTCACAAGCTGATGTCAGAAAACTGTGCTGACTTGGCATGGCAGCTCTGGTCACATATTTCATTATGTGACCTGTGATTTTCACTTCATAAATTCAGGAAGTAACATGCAACTTGTACCTGGTGCAACAAATTGACCTGCTTATAATGACATCACCCACCGTGAGGGTTAGTTTTTTACTATGCCACAGCTATAAAACTTAAAGGTCACATAGAATGGTCTTTTTGAACCAAAAATCCAGATTACTGATGTCTACTTAGATAAATTAAATAATATTTATGGTCAAAAACCTCATAGTCTCTTCAGATTAAGCCAGTTTATTGCTGCTTTCTGCCAGCCGCTGAACAGGCACTCTGTTTCTGAGCTAATGCCCACCCCCCAGAACACTGAGTCTTTTGTGATTGGCAGCTACCAGCTGACTGACTTCTTCAGGTTGAATGTTCACGGAAGGACACAGGAACACACCAAAGACATCAGAAATTTGATTTTCCAGTGAATGTCCTCTTTAAAGGAATGGTCAAATGAGGTACTAACACATAGTCAGTGATGACTGCTGGGCGCATGTAACATGAATGCTCACATTCACTGAAAACTTTGCTGCCAGGGATAACACAAGAAAAACTGATTTTAACCACTTAACAAAGGGCCCACCTTATAAAATCTATGCCTATCTATGATATTTTAAGAATATTTTACCCACTGTATCTTGCTGTAAGCCTTTCCTGACTGGAAACTGGTTTGTAAACTGCTTACTCTCCTGCTTACTCTCATGGGTTTTACATCACAGTTGGAGTTGCTTATCATCTGCCTCATCACAAAGTTCAAATATGTTACTTTATAATTCCTGTGATTGAAATCCTTCAGTCAGGTTTAACTAAGTGACACAGACTTGCCAAACGAGGCAGCAGTAGACCTGCAGCTTCTGTGTCCCAGTGAGCTACAACCGTTTTACAAATTAGTGTTTCCAGTCAGAAAAGGTAAAGCGCTACACATATTCTTAAGATTTTGTTTTGTAGACCTAAGCAGATATATTATTTAAGGTAAGCTTTTTTAAGTCAAAGTAAGAATGTGCATCTGTGTCTCAGCCTGGTTCCCAGCACGGAGGTAAATGGTTTGTATTTATATAGCACTTTTCTCATCTTGACCACTCAAATCTGCTTTACACTACAGTTTTGCCATTCACCTGTTCACTCACACTACCGTGCAATGTGTTTTCCTCTCACTGATCTTTCATACCTATTCACATGCTGCCAGCACAGCCATCAGGAGCAACGTGGGTTTAAGTGTCTTGCCCCTGCAGACATCCATATGTAGACTTGCGGAGCTGGGAATCAAACCCACAACCTTTGAGTTGAAAGACAACACGCCTCATACAACCACACGTAAAAAAATTGAGATCTTACAAATTCTAGGACTAAAGTGTGTGTCAACTGCAGTCATGTGCAAACTAAAGTATTATTTTAAAAACATCAAATTAGGAGAGAGCATCGTGATAACTGTGTAATGAATCTTGTATTCTGTCTTCATCTCCATTAGAGCTCTGCTGGAGAACGAGAAGAGGAAAAGAGAACTTGCAGAAAAAGAAAAGGAAAAGATTGAGAAAGAAAAGGAGGAGTTAATGGAGAGATTAAAGCAGATTGAGGAGCAGACCAGAAGAGCCCAACAAGGTGGGTGACACGTTATCCTTAAAAAAAACATGTCTTACAATAAAAAATGGTAACTCTTATGACATTAACTTGTGTTGCTTATGTGTGTGTGAATGTATGTCTCCACAGAGTTGGAGGAGCAAACACAAAGGGCTCTGGAGTTGGAGCAAGAGAGGAAGAGAGCACATGAGGAAGCTGAACGCCTAGAGGCTGACCTGAAAAGTGCTGAGGATGCCAAGATGGCACTGTTGCAGCAGTCAGAAAATCAGATGAAGAACCAAGAACACCTGGTCAGTTATCAAAACAAATTGCCGTATCAAAAGTAAGCATACGATAGATGTGTGTGATCTGATGTTTTAGATGTCAATTTGAAGGCAGTTGTCCATTTGTTGTCCTCTTAGGCCACAGAACTGGCTGAGCTGACTTCAAAGATTTCCCTCTTGGAGGACGCCAAAAAGAAAAAGGAAGAGGAGGCTATACAGTGGCAAAACAAGGTGTGTTTTGAGTTACTACTATCAGTAGTCATCCCCCTTTGATTGCAGTGAAAGTTGTGGTTTTTTGAGTACTCTCCTAAAGTACCAGTATGCAGTATTGCTGAGTAAATTATTGATTACTGAGTTTCATGTGCAGGATATTTAAGTACTCAAATTTTGTGATCGCAGCTCTCTGTTCTGAGCTCAAGGACCTGAGGAAAGCTCTCCAGCTCTGAAACTTTCCGCTGATATAGACATGTTTTAGAACAATTTTTTTCCGACTCACTTTTAGACTTATTATATTTTTTAGGTTTCTTTGCACCATAGGAAGTTGTTGCTACTGCTGTAGTAGCAGTTATTCCAGAGAAGGTATCTGTATGCAGAGCAGGTGTAATTAGTGGAACAGCAAAAAAAGCACCCACTCTCATTTTGAACTTTCCTGTGACTCCTCCAAGCCTCATGTAATGTTACAGAATGAGTTGTGACACTGTAAATGGAGCCCAGAGGAGGCACAGAAGTGCCTTTGTCTCTCTCCAATAACTGATTTGATAAAATATTATTTTGGAATTATTGATCAGTAATATAAAAATCCTGCCTATTTTACTTTTTTTTAAACTTAAATCAGGAATAAACTTAAATCAGGAGTTATGACATGAAGAGAAAGTTTGTTTTTTGTGTTTTTGAAAAAGCATTAATGATAAGTGAAAACTAATGATGAAACATTTGAATTTCTTTCTTAATATCCTGTATTTATAACAGGAATACACTTGAAATAATGTGTGTGATTTTCTGCTGATCTCAGAGCCACTCCCTTGTAACATAGTGAGGACAGACATTCTTGGTGTCCTGTTGTTATGTCTCTTTTTTTGTGCCAGCTCACCCCCTTCATGGTTTTGGTTAGTGTGACTCATACTGTTTGTGGTGTTGACTGCTCTCTTTGTGAGGAGGAAATCCTGTTCAACTCTTTTGGTTCATTATGATGATGTGGTTCTTAAAAGAATGTGTCCTAAGTGTTGGCTTCCATGTTGGCAAACATTCAGTTGATGTTCCTGTCTCTCTTAACTGACCGTGTTTTTCTAGCACCCTCCACAACACTTAGCCTTTATCTGCAACTTTGTTTTATTTGGTTAATCTTTTAATTCCATTGCCACTCTATTCTGTCCTGTTCTCTTTAATTGTTTTTTTTCTAAGTTTATGTAAGTTTGTATCATTCTGTGGATTAGATTAAAATGAAGATGATGATGACAACAGTATGACACATGATGGCATTGTCATGCATGTTAAAGTTTTTAGCCTTAAGCATTATGCAACACTTTTGTTAACGCTGGGATTAATACACAAGACATTTCCAAGCTGAAAGGTTTGAATTTCAAGCTTGAAAATGAAAAAAATGAAAGCAAATATAATTGTTCAGCATAGAGAGAAATGTGTTATGTTATGGCATATGGATATTGTTGTTAGATGTTTTGAAGTGTGGCTGTAAAAGGTACTGACACATAGTTCAGGCTGAGTACAAACCTGACATGTGTCCTGGATTTTTTGTCCAAGCCCAACAAATACACATCACTGAGTGGCTGTTAGCCTTTATGTATGGTTATGGCAAATGACTTAAGTTATTGTGAAATGCAGGAGGAAGCAAATACTAGCCCCATCAACACAAACATACACTCATGCAAAGATACACACAAGTAACACACATTACGAGTTATCACCAGCACTACTAATGAAAAAAAAATACAGACTCACCATTAAGACAATCTGTTCTTAATTAACTCTATTCGAATTGTAACCAGGGCCACATGGTGGTGTAATGGCTTGCACTGCACTGTCTTGCACCGAGGGCCTTTCTGGGTGGAGTTTGCTTGTTCTCACTGTGTGTGCTTGGGTTTTCTCTGGGTTCTTTCTATGGGTTTCCTCCCATAGTTAAAAAGCATGCATAGCTTGATTGGACACTTCATTTTATTCATTTATTTATTTCTTTAAGGAAAGGGACAATGTATAATACATATTAGAATGTAAATATGCCAGATTGTAGCCTAAGACTGAGTTATTATCCAGAAAACAAAAAAACATAACTGATATTAAAGTGCCAGTGTCATCGGATGATTCTAAATTACTTAATGCAGAAATACAGGTTAATCATTGCACATGTTCCTAGCATAAACAAATATAAAGTGCTCTGTTGCACTATTATATTATATTATATTATATTATATTATATTATATTATATTATATTATATTATATTATATTATATTATATTATATTATATTATATTATATTATATTATATTATTGCACACTGCTTGATTGCACCTGGCCCCTTGAATTATTGCTCACTGGTGGCATTGCACACTCATAACATGCCAATACAAAATTTAACAGATGCTCTCGTGTTTGGTTTTACTGTAACCATAGTTTAAGCAGTTTCTTATGTGGAGGATTAAGTGGTAGACAATAAATGATCTGTAATCAATGATAACTAGTTAGATAATCCAACCATGGTGGTTTATTTTGAGTTGTTGTGGAGGAAAAGTAGAAATAAAAGCAAAATAAAATCTGGCTTCAGTAACCTGTGTTTTAGTAAACCCATTTTTAAACAGAAACACTTCTTGTACTCATTATTTTACTCATTATTTTTACTCATTATACAGCTATTTATTAAATGTTTACAGCATGTTTTCAGTAATGTAATAATATAATATAATGGCATCTCAGGTTTGTTCTGTTCAGTGTTATAAAAATACAGTATGTCAGTAGTCTTTTGTCTTTGTTCCCTCAGGCTGCTTTGGTGCAGGAGGACCTGGAGAAGACCAAAGATGAGCTTAAGAACAAAGTGATGGCATCTCACGTTCAGGAGCCTCTCAATGCTGAGAACGAGCATGACGAGAATGACGAGAGCAGTGCTGAAGCCAGCGCTGAGTTCACGGCTGCCGTCACGTACAAGGACCGCAGTGAAGAGGAGCGCATGACTGAGGCGGAGAAGAACGAACGTCTGCAGAAACATTTACTTGTAAGTCACTCCTATCCCATATACATACATACAATACGATATTACAGTCAGTCTGTCACCAGCTTCACAACACACACTGAGCTGACACAGAGAAAAACTTTGGTCACTTTTGTGTGTCGATGGGCTGTATGGTTCATAGCTGCGTCGTTCCAACGTGTCAGAAATACATAGCATGTCCAGTTTTAATAATATGGACAACCTCTACTTTGTCAGCATGTGAAGAAGCTGAATGCACTGACGTAAGGCCTGGCTCATACTGGACGTGTAGCATGTGTGTTGTGGTTGTGTTTTCATTTCAGTGCCCATGTTACTCTGCACAGGTGAGATGTGCATTTATTTTTTAACTCAGGCGTCTCGCCTTTTTTCATGCATGAAGCATGCGGTTCCCAACAAAAAGAGACAGAGAAAAGATCTGTTGATACTAGTGATATTAACTTTCTACCAGCATGATTACATCAAACTCCTCTCATTGTAGTTTTTGTGTCTAGGCTGAAATCTGAATGCAAGAAAAACATACTGTAAATATTTTTTCTTATAAACTATTTTCAACAGCTTTGATGATTCTCTTTCTCTCTCTCTAAACAAAATCACTTGATGTTTTCTGGTCGAGATAAATCAGAAAAGTCATAAGTCATAATCATATGGTGTGGGAAGATGCAATGTGAGTGAAACACAACAGACTTGCAGCCGGTGTGAATGCACACATGTGAGCTACAGTAGATGCAGCATAGCTTCAATGCACACACGATGCATCCAGAGGAAGCTGGGTGACTAAACACAACACAGCTCCAACAACAAGCAGCAAAGTCAACAAATCCTAAAAACACCAACTCTGTGGTAATGAAGAGAGCTTAAGCTTCATGCTAACAACGCAAGCTATAGCCTGCCCTACACCATCTGAAAGGCTGGAGTTCAACTGTGTATCTCCTTTCTTTCTGAGATCAAATTTCACAGTAGCAATTAAAACAATGTTCACTTCAAACAGCGTTCAACATGAATCATGCTGTTTGTCACCGTAACTTACATCTTAAACTCAAATGCTCTGCTGTTTGCAGCTAACATAATGACTGTGTTTACAGTCTATTGTCAGTAAGATCAGTGATCTACCTAACCTTGTGGTGGTGGCCAGTGAGTCGTTTTACAGGATCATTTACAGCAATGTTCTGAGACATTTATCTGATTTTACTGTAAAATATCACCTGTAATAATAGAGAAAGAAGTCACATCATTTTTCATTTGATTTGAGTATACAGTATACACAGTACTAATCAAAACGTTGGACACACCTTTTGATTAATTGTTTTTTCTTTATATTTTTTATTTTGTACATTGTAGATTAATACTGAAATCCAAACTATGAAGTAACAAATATGGAATTATGTAGTAAACAAACATTTTAAGAAACCAGAATATATTTTATATTTAATATGCTTCAAAGTAGGTACTTAGTATAACCACTATATTGTACTATACTGTATCGTATTGTGATAATATCGTATTGTGGTGTCTCTGGTGATTCCCACCAGGACAGTAACAGTACACAAAAGTCACAGTTCAGTAGGTACCTCAGTCTTGACATCAGAGTTTGGTTTGGTTTGTTACAGGAAGAAATGCAAAAAAATAAAAAAATAAAAAACCATGAAATTGTTTTTCTTTTATTAAATGACTTAACAGACTCAACGGAAAACATAGCAGTGGCTAATTGCCCATAATTTCCTGAACGAAAGATGTGTGATATATCCATTCTGGCTTCCCTTTCTTATTCAACAGATTAAACTGAAAATAGAAAATTTGCTTAAAACTAATTTATCTTATAGCAAAATTCCATCTTTTTTAATGTGATAGAGAGAAATAATCTTTTTAAGTATGTATATATATTCATATTAATTTACCACAGCTGCAAGGTGTTGGAAAAGCATTAAAAATCACCTTAAATTTGACCATAGATTAGGTATACAGTATGAACCATATAGCAATGATTGTCAGGTGCTGGCAAACGTTTGAGATGGAAAGCATTAACACCATGGTGTCTGTGTTTGTAGGCTTTAAGCTCAGAGCTGGCAAATGCTCGTGATGAGAACAAGAAGACCGTGAATGACATCATCCACGCAGAGAACATGCGAGCTGGCCGAGACAAGTACAAGACCCTCAGACAGATCCGGTCAGGAAACACCAAACAGCGCATCGACGAGTTTGAATGCATGTGATGTTTGCAATGGCCGATGCAAAAGCCCACACAGCTGCTGGGCCTTTCTGCCTGGACTGCAGTCCTGCCTCACCCAAGCTGTTTTCTCTGTGTGCAAATAATTCAGATCCATGACATGACACGGCGGCACAGGCATAGCACAATGTATCATGGATCTGGAAAATTCCTTTTGTTATTGTTTCTAACATTTCATTTAGACAAGTCACTGGTTTAAAAGGGACATACTGTATTTTATAGTTCATTCCTCACAAAAGGGGTCTATGTAGCATTTTGGTAACGTGGTCACGCCTTTCTATCATAATTTCAGATAAAAGACTTTAGAGACAAATCCAAATTTCAGTTTGAAAAGTTTCTGCTGTACAGATGCAAGCTGATTTTTTCACACAGTAATATTCTCCCATGATGCTGCTGCTGCTGCCCTTCATTTTATACGCATAACAAATTCACTGTTATCTACATTAGCCAACACATATGATATGACTGATATGTCGGGTTAGAGTATTCATAAAGCAGTATTTCAAATTTCTTTGACTGTATTCACAATCTGCCAGCTCTTAACAGTATTATAGTATTTACACTCCAGTCACAGTGTGATATTTAAGATAAGTATTAGGTTTTTTTTTTTTCTTTTTTTTGTCTGTTCCTATGTTTCTGAACAACTTTTAAGTCAGTTCTGCTTTCAGTGTTAATTTTACTGTTGAAGCTCAAAACATTAAAATTCCTTATTATATTTAAATCTGCATGGAAATAAATGAACATATTTTTAAGAATGGGATAAAAAATATAGATACCAAAGCCTTTAGACCTTGAGTATTTGTCATGCACAATTTCCTGAAATACTGTATTTTGTAATGAAAACTTTGTACTTTCCACAATTTCAGTCCCTAAAATGCTACATTAAACCTGAAAGTTGCATTTCTGTTACAATGTATGTGTTGCAAATCTGACACCTATAAACTATTTAAGATTTTAAATATGCCTGTATACACTGAAGAACTGAGGGTTAAATTTTGCCAGCAAAAACATGATCTACTTTCTCTCAGTAGATATGGTCTAAATAGACGTTTTTTTTTTATTAACAACTAGCTCTGCAAAGCAAATTACTGTAAATGTCACATGTCAAGTTAGCGTTTCTAAGTTAACAAATGCCATTTAAGTGAAACATAAAGGTTAAAAGTAGAAGTTGTAGCTGAACTATGTTTGAAAAACTGTTTCCTGACACACATACTGCATTTCCTGACACACATGCTGCATTTCCTGACACACATACTGCATTTCCTGACACACATACTGCATTACCACTGGTTCAAAAACGTCATTTCCAGGTTGAAACAGGTTTTTCACCATCAGCATGCACAATCAGCAGGGCACTTGGTGTTAAGTGATGTCATTGGGAATGTAAATCCCGCGTGAACATGCTAATATTTTCAGTCGGCTCTACTTTTCAGTGGTGGCCCATTTACAGCACAACGCTGCAGTGCACATTTGGCACAGCAGTTACAGCAGTAATGTTTTTAGCGATGCTTACTTTTCTAACTTGGAATAGTTGCCAGTGTTGTTGATTTCATCAATCAGAACATCTAAATGATTGATTTAAAGAGAGACAGAAGTAAAAGCCACAACATGGAAACCACCATAACATTATCAGTGAGAATTACAGATAATTTTTTTTGTGTGTCCAGTGCATCCATGACGTCTAAATTCACTCACGGTTTACACAGGGTTTAAATCAATCAATCAGTAAATAAAAATACCACATGACAGCCCAACCACTGGTAATGAGAATGGTGTTTTTTTTAATGACTTCACCTGGGTCAAAAAAATCCCAGGTGTGGTTTTTTTGCTAACTTTAGCATGAGAGCAGCTACAGAGAGCGAGTGTGACGTCATCATATTTATCATCGCTGACATCCGGTGAAGCTGAATGTTGCATATTGCACCTGTTACTCCCGTGTTTTTGTTTTCCTTCACAAAATTATCGTAGTACTTGTCGGATAAAATAAAAAAAAGCAATTCTGCTTTGAAGAAGCCTCACACCACATATTGTCCTAGAGGGGCAGTTATTTCCAATATATGCATTATTGATTATTATGTGTGTATTCAGTCATATTTGTGTTTTTTTTAATTGGGATATTTTGTTTGATATGATCGTATACAAGGTGCAAAAAGGACACTGATGAGGATATTTTTGTATCATAAAAGTCTAGAAGTAAAAATGAAGTGCATTTTGAAATAGAGTATTTTGTTGTTAGATAAATAAACAGTTCACTCCTGTGGTTCTAAGTTAATGTAACACCTAAAAGCCCATGACAGAAAGAATGACGGCCCAGATGTTTATGGTGTGTTCATGAAGAGGAACCAAAACATTAACATTGATATTCAGCCATTTAAAGCGTTTAGAAGTGTTTGAAGATTTATTTGGACTATTTTGCAGGTTTAAAATAATGTATTTTAGTGATACATATTTCTTTTTATTTTATTTTGACCTGTTAATTGACGTCTGTTTTAGTCCATTGTGACATGTTAGTTCTTGTCTCGGCAGCAAAAGCAAAAAGACTGCAGCTTTGACAGTAACGTTTCTGATGCTGCACTGAATGCTCTCCGTGAAGCACCAGGTGTTGGCAGCCTTCCTTTAAGGATCCAGTGTCATTGTCAGTCAGTGTGTGAAAAAGAAATGTATTTAGGGCTGTTGCCCACTAAGTGATCTGTAAACACAAAAGGACAAAAAATATGATCAATACTGTTAAACGGTAAACAGTGCCTTGCCCTGGTTATTCTTCAGATCTCGCTGCTTAAACTCTTTCTCTCGTTAATAAATAAAAGTCAACTTGAACTAAATATGGTGTGGGACACTCAATGGGTGCTGTATTATGTTTGTTGCACAGGGACATGATTAATTCTTTCTTTTTTTTATTGATTTTATTGATTGATCACTGTGTCATGCACGCGTTGTTTAAGGCATATGCCCATTATTTACACATACAGACCAGCACCAAGCCACTGAAATAAAGGTCACCAACTTGTATTCGTTCGTCTTGAACATCCGTTTTAGTCCGCATGTCCTCATCACTGCACAAGAATATGTCAGGGGTTTAAGAAGACATCACTCAGTGAAGGTGCGCTTAGATCATCATGGTGAAGACGATGCAGAGCGTGTGACTCAGTCTCACCTAATCTCTATTATTCTGTGTTTTTCATAAACATTTTTCAGTCTGCTAATTTTGCGCATGTTCTTATTTGAGCGACTATTTGACTTCGTGATATATTTACTTTAATGTAAGGCTCAACACAATAGTTATGTTTGACTTGAGTATACTGTAAGTTCTCAACGTAGGTTTTAACAAAATATCTTTTGGCCATTTTTCTTCATCTAGCCAGTAATTTGCTTCTAATTGGGTTTGTGCAAGGTAAACAAATTGTAACTTTATTGTAAGTCAACAGTATATACTCTATATACGGTGCTCATTTTCAACTGTAGCCTTAAAAGGCCACACTTGAATAGTGCATGTTGAAAAAGACTGGAAGAAGTCAAGTGAAGTCAACTTCTTAGTATTTTAGAAACACACTATGACTAAAGCCAACAACCAGGGGGGCAGGACATCAGTTGCTCATGTATGGAAAGACAGGTTTCAAACTACTGTTAAAAATGCAGTTTTTGAGAAAGAACTCCAAGTGTGCATTCTTCATCTATGCAGCATAGAGATGTTGATCATTTTAGTCTTACAAAGATTGATTTTCTACAAACTCACACATATATAAACACTCCGTCAGCCATGACATTTTAGCATGAACATTGCCAAGTTATTTAATAAGGATTTCCAAGTATACGTTTACAGGAGTTTTGGCTCCCTGTTTCCGGGAGGATAATATACAAGGTCACGTTTCTCACTCGTCAGTGTGTGCACAGAAACAGCCCGCTCCCCAACCCACAGCACGCTCCCTCCACCCATTCAAACACCCATTCAAAGCACTTCCACAGGTCCAGGACCAGGTTGAGCAACAGAGGACAGGGCTGGAGTGCCCTTCACCTTCACACCTTGAGGACACCCCAATCTACAAAGAGTTTAAAGAAGGACCTAAAACTTTTATCTTTAGCAAGGAGTTTGATTGTTAAATCTTTTTTTTAATTACTGGTTTTTTATCCCTTTTTACTGTATGGGATTTTTATCCCTGGAGCACTTATTATTATTATTATTATTATTATTATTATTATTATTATTATTATTATTATTAGACCTGGGTTCCTAACCTAGCTGGAACAAGGGCCTTTCTTCATGGAGTTTGCATGTTGTGTGTGGTGGAAGATGAGTGAGTTTACGGTCAAACATTTTCACACATTGAAGGCTCAAGCTGAATTAACCATTTTCTTTTCCTGCTAATTACATTTTTTTGGCTATTTATCTCCAATAGGAGATAATGAAACAGTACTATGTGCACGACTGATTTGCTGTGAAACAAACACAACAGAAGTGATATTAACGCTAAAGGTAGTAGTGTTTGTACGGTGGCAGCCATCTTGGAATCCTAACTCAGGGTTCGTGAGTTTGCTCCAAGTTGCCAGTTAAAAGTCGAATGCAAAAACTCTGCGTTCCAACTGTGAATGGAATATAATGCAGTATAAGACCAAAGGCAGACCAAATTCCCTAACAAGTTACCATTGAAACCCCGATCAAAGGCAGACAAGGGCGATATCAGTGTCCATTCATTTCAAGTAGGGGAAAGTTAAGTATTTAAAACAGATTGCATAACAAAAAAAAAAAAAAAAAATCCTACATAATGTACAAAACTATTCTGATTTCTGAATTCTGTCCAAATATTTATAAGTGCACCCATGACATGCGTGGGGGTCTGTCTTCCAACACAACGAAAATGCAGACTGAAAACAATAAGCTAATGTAGTAGCTCTGCAGCTGTAGAAAATTAAGTGATTGGAGAAAATCACTCAATTTTCACAATTTGGCTCCCTCTCCCCAAACAATGGCTTGATCATGTACAAAAACATGGAAAAATCTATCGACAGTCCTGTAAAGTCACGCAGCAAAACCTGTTTATCCTGGATGTACCAAAATGTGGCAGTCCTCTGTATACCAGCAAAAGGTCTCTTGTTGCACATCTGCTCGTGAATCCAGCAGGAAGCAACATCACCAACAGACCTAAGATGTTTGTGATCACAAGTAAATCAGGGTCTGAAGTTCACTCATGACAATTTCAATGAGTCGCCAGGAAACAGGAAGTATATTAGCCAAACTTCACGCATTTGCTAATTCTCATTTTGATCACAAGGATCATTTGTCTCTCTTTTGGTTGCTCCCTCTCTCGGGGTCACCACAGCTGATCAGCTGCTTTTTCACTGAGCCGCATTTGATTTAATCTCCTTTGCTAATAGTCATAGCGCCCCCTACTAGCATCATCAGATGACAGCGTACACTGATCAATCTGCCCCAAACTAGAGGTATTTCATTGAAACCTTGTGGTAACAGGAAATTACACGCTTTAGTTACCCTTTGATGAGCTCCTCTTACAAGGTTGTTCAACTCGAGCTAAAATTTGGTGAGAATAAGTTTCAGACCATATCAGTGCTGTACTGTGAAAACTGTGGACACCCATTAATGAATGTTGTCATAGCACGGAGGTTTAGCTCTAGTTTCGATGTTTCACAACAGTAGAAACTGTCCTACCTGCCCAAAACTTCACAAATGACTGGAGCTTTAGTTGCACTGTAACTTCTTCTTTCAGCTCCTCTCTTGGGGTCACCACAGCAGAGCATCTGCTTCCATCTTGTCCTCTCCGATGTGTCCTCTTCCGTTACACCGTCTCCTTCACAACATCCATGATCTTTCTCTGTTCTCGTCCGAGTGCTTGTGGTTGACAGTAGGCATGAGAAGCATTGGAAGCTTCCCGCGGGCAACGTCCAGATCTCTAGAACGTTCTAGAGGCTCTGTTGCTGGAGCAGCGTGTTCTGATAAGCACAGGGATGTAAGGGCACACTCACTGTTGCTTGCACCTTAAATTCAGATGCTTTTGGGACATTAGGGTGGCTGAACGTAACTTTAGTCATTTTTCATTTGTTTCTTTTTTAAAGCGACATTCTTTTTCCCCAGTGGTGTCTTAGCATACCACTTTTTCAGGGCCTCTTCTTTTTTCTTATATATCGGGTCCATCTTTTTTAAGTGTGCAAGAAACTCGGCAGTAGACAGGGGTCTAAAGCCTTGCCACCGAATGCGCTGCTTGGTGACAACACACTTGATCACCTGAATCATGTCACCCGGAGTGTAGCCATCAGAAATCTTAGCGAGAGAGCTGATGTCTAAGGCCTTGGTTATCTCACCTCCCTGCTTTTTGATCAGTTCCTTCCACAAAATGAATCTCGAACCATAGTCGGGTCTTGGGAGGAGGATGATTTTGCCGTACAATTTACACAGCGTCTTATTATTAGCACTTGTAGGGTCTACAGTTGTTCCTATTATTAGAATACGATCTTCCCCTTTTAGCAACTTAAGCTGCTTGGGCAAAGCGGTTGCCAACCGTTTAGGGAGCAACTCTTCTTCTTCCTTGGGAACCTTCTTGTAAAACATTTTCTCTGCATCTCCGATCCATATTACCGAAGGCTGCAGCAGTCTTGCAACCTTGAAGACAATGTGAATCATCATGTTGAGGCCCTCCTCACCTGGATATTTTCCTGCCGTGTTCATAGGCGACAGATCAAACAAGGTGGCTCTTGTCATGCAACATATTGCTTGGACCAACATCTTTTTCCCGATTCCAGCTGGCCCTACCAGTAAGATGGAATTTATCAGAGGAGCTTTTTCATGAACCACCTGACAGCCCAATGGTAAAACTGCATACAGAGTTAAAACATGTCGTACATCGGACAATGACGGCGTGGGTTCAATGTCATGTTTCTTCAGTATCGTCCCGAGGTAGCTGTAATTGCCAAGGTAATCCTGAAGGCTAACATTATATGTTGTTTTTAACAAGTCCTGTTCCACTAGCTCTTGACACAGGGACTCGAGAGTCCTATCAGCTGTCAGATCATTGACTGTTTTCCCCTTCTTCCCCTTCTCTCCTTTATTTTTCTTGCCTTTTCCTTTGGTCTTATCCTTGATATTATCCACAGTTAACTTCAGTTCAGCCAGCTCTTGTCTCATTTCCTCATCAACCTTTACTTGAATCTCTGCATCTATAATTTTTCTCTTTTCATCCCTGATCAGCTGCACCACATGCCTCTGGCAGAAATTTCTGGACTCATCGCAGGTTTGCCAAAAATCTTCATAGATTTTGTTTCCTGCTTGCAAGTCTGACAGAAAGGCTGAGGGTTTCATCTCCAACTCTTCCTCCTGCTTCCCTTTTGTCTTCTTTTCCTTTCCTTTCCCCTTTTTGTCTCCTTTCCCTTTGGATTTGTTATCTTTCTTTGCATCCTTCATTGCAGCGATCTCTTTCATTAACTGCACAGGGTCCTTCTCCGACAAAAGGAGAGCTCCACCACCATCCTCTTCGTCAGGATAATCTGGAAATGAACCAGTAGCATAACGGCAGTTCAAGAACCACTGGCGGATTTGGTCTTTCATTGAGTTGCTCATGTCAGGAACTTTATCTTGTAGTTCTTTTGTGATAGCTTCTATGGACTTTTGGTAATCTTCTGTATGTTCCTGCTGTTTAATCCGTGTGCAAGCTTTGTTAGCCCGGGCAATTATTTCATGCAAATGCATTTTTGCATCCTGAACAGTCGTCGTCGATTCCTTAGCAGTCTTAAAAATCCTCCTCTGTACGTAGCCCCTCCACACACTCTGAATGCTTAGTGCTGCAGAAGAGTCTGTCTCTGAATATGTTTCCTCGTCACTCTTAATAGTTTTGCTCGCTTTCAACTTTGCCTTCAAGCGTCCTTGACGGGCCCTCTCTGCTGCTTGGATGATCTTAATGGCCTTGGATATTGCGATATCTTTAAGGATATCTGTTCGTTCCTGGCTATGCTCAGTGATAAAATAGTAAGGGATAGGAATGTCGAGGTCTCCAGGTCTGAGCTTTAAGTTGTGTAGAATTTCATCCATGTTGTGGAATTCCGATAATTGCGTGTCCACCATTTCCCTCTTCAGCTCCAACACTCTGCCCATCACACCATCCAGAACTGCGCGAACCACTTCTCTTTTCTGAGGGTGAACCATCTGGTCATAGACCATCTCCAGCCGCCTGAAGATTTGGATGTAGCGCACATAAAGCGTGGCAACATGCTCGAAGAAGGCCTCTCGGTCCGCTACCGGACCAGGGGGTGTGTCAGGTAGCTCCTCGGCTAACAGGAGACTCAGCTCGTTCTGGGCATTTGCCCATATCTCACTATATGTCTTCTGTGACATGTCTGTGTCATAGCTAATAATGATACACAATGTATGGAGCGGTAAACCTAACTAATGCTTTTCCTCTTTACACTCCTATTACTTTGATCTTCCCTGCAACATTTATGACATCATCATGTGACTATAATGCTGATAAGCAGAGATTCTTACACCAACTGTCCTCATGTCCTTGCCCCTGAACAAGATACTGAAGATGAGAGTGAAGATAATTGTTAATGTTATTCATTTTTCAAATACATGTTACACAAGCGTTCCTGGTCTTAATCTCTCCTCCTCTCCTTTTTCTTGCCTTTTCGTCCACCCTTCCTTCACTGACTTCCTTCCCCCTCCTTACTCTCCTCTCTCCTACCCCAACCGGTCAAGGCAGATGTTGGTACGCTTCAAGTCTGCTTCTGTCAGAGATTTCTTCCTGTTAAACTGGAGGATTTTTTCAATCTCTCCACTGATGCCAAGGTGTTGCTCATTGTTGGTATTCTCTTCTCTTGACCGTGTTATGTAAAGTGCCTTGAGACAGTGCATGTTTTTTGAATCAACCTGAGCAGATGCTCATTTCCAAACCTGGCCACTCCCAACCAAAATCTCACAGTTCTGCTCTACCACCTCCATCACCTCCTGTCTGTTAGACAGTGCCACTGTCTCCAAGCCATTCATTAGAGCAGGTCTCACTCTCATCTTGAAGACCTCCCCTTTCACTTTTGCTGCTATCCTTCTCAGCCCGAACACTGTTTGAGATTAACAGCCAAAAAGGCACTGAAGGGGTTGAAGAACAGTTTTGGATGATAGAATCCAAGGAGAGAAACAAATGGAAACTGCTATCAAACCCTAACGAGCAATTGTAAGCGACTGTAATAACTGGATGGACGTGTCAGTGACATCTGCGGACAGGGATAGAGTGTACTGTACAGTAAGAACACTGCATGACTTCCCTTTGAAAACTTCAGTTCTCTTTTGTCAAGTCAAGTCAAGTCAGGTTCCTTTTTCTTGTTGCAGTGAACTGACATTTGCTGTCAGTGAAATGAAAGTAATCTGTATCAAGAAAGATTTGACGTAGAAGACGACCTGGTAACTTCTAACTATAAACTAAATAAGAACAGCATTTCTCCTGATTGAAGCTGCTGGTTGCACTGTAGTCACCTTTTCCCAGTGTTGGGGAACGATACTTGAACTGAATTTCCTACTGAAAATGCGTGTGGATGCTGACAGCAGAAAATGAATGAAAACGCAACTGCAAATGTTAAGATAGGACAAGCTGAATGAAAACTCCTATAGCTGAAAAGAATCAAGCGTACAGCTGAAAAACCAGGAAGCTGAAAAAACGTACACCTTGCAGAATCAAAAGTTGAACTCTATCAATGGAGAAAAGTAGATGTCTATAGTACAAGTTGAAGTACTAGAAGTAAAAGAGGGTGTAGCTAAAGTTAAAAGCTGAATAGCTGAAAGTCTTATGACTGGATTAAACTTGAAATTGAGTCTCTCGCTGAAAGTTTGCTGAAGTAGTAGCATTTCAAAGATGTGCATGTTTTAGAGGATTTGGTTTTCCCCAATTTATTTCACTGGCACATTAAGTCTTTTTTCCTCTTGCATTACCATGAATGAAAACCCCTATGTTTGTATCTCCTCGATCTCACCAGCAACTGTTTCATTTGCTCACCAGAATGTGATGACAGGTGCATGAAAGGATCAAGTTGCTATAAAACTACCATCATAAAACTCTCATTGTTGGCTCAAATGCAAATGCTCACTCAAATGCTGCTTTCACTTCTATCCCTTTGTCTATTTGAGTAAACTTTGGTTGAGATGGGGGCGATGTAACATCTGTGCCATTTCCTGTTTTATTCTAACCTTCTTTTGTCACAGAACTCTTTATTTCCTGTCATGATTCCACACCCACCAGTTTGATTACATATACTGCCCACATTACATTTACCTATGTTCAAATAGCCATGCCTGCAGTATATATGTATATATATATATATATATATATATATAAAACTCTTCCAGTCATCTGCAGTGGCTCCTTGTACCTTTGAAAAAGCTATTTCAAGTATTTTCTTTCAAACTGAACATTAAGTACAGTGTGTGGGGTTTTCACAACATTAGTGAAAACCCCACACACTGTACTTGGGTTTGAAATATGGGAGGCCATTCCCGACACTTAAATGAAGTAATGTGTACATGAAGAAGTAGACATTTGCAGTGCTGTCCATGTTTGGATCCGCACATGGGAGAGCAAAAGACGGAGGCAGATGATCTGCTATGGTGACCCCTAAAGGGAGAAGCTGAAAAAAAAGAATAAGAAGAGGAAGTCTCGCTTCCTGCTCCAGTTTTTACAGGCAAATGTTTTTCTGTACTTTTCCTCACGTCAATGGAACTTTATGGATTGTCTTACAGAAAGTAGGTAACTGCAGAGTTGAAGGATGTCATCTACGACTATGACAAGCTCATCAATTTCCCCTCACAGTGACAGTTTTAAGTTAAAAGTTAGTCGAAGGGCGTTACTGTTAGTGGCACCCTCCTCCTCTTCCTCCTCCTCTTCCTCCTCCTCCTCCTCCTCCCCAGGCCTCATCGCCACAAATGGTGTAAGTTCTCCACAGTTGACAGGCTCTTGTTACCCAACACAAGTTGCAGTGATACAACCACAGCAAAGACATTATGAAAAACAGAAACTGCAAATTCCCAGTGGATTTTCTTTTTTGTGGCAAAAAAGTACAGGAATAAATGGTAAAAATACAATTGTAATAAAAGCTACACATTACATTTTTTAATGTATTCATTTTTAATACGCCCCATGGTCCCCACTAATTTTAGTTACTGAGGATGTAGTACTTCCTGTTGCCAGAAGGTGGTGCAGTCTTGTCTATAATGACAAGACTGGCTTTGCAGGTTGTCATTATAGACCAGCTGGCTCTTGAAAGAAGCTGAAAAAGAAGCTGAAAAATTATTTTTGGCTTTTCTTCACACTATCAATATGGATTCTACACACTTTTTCATGAATGATGTCCCAGGTGTTAATGGAAACAGTTCTAGTTTAGCACATTTAGCACCTAAGCGAGCAAAGAGTCTGCTTCTTCATGGAGTTTTAGTTGTATGTGTTTGAAAGATTTATTTTGACAATTTTGCAAGTTTAAAAAAAAATACATTTAAGTCAGTATTTTTTTTTAATATATATTTTATTCGGATGTCTGTTAATTGAAACACTCATCATTTGTGCTACTTTTTATAGTTGTTACTGTTATTTTTATTATTAACATGTGATTAAAATAAACAAATACTTTCATAAACCTTTATTATAGAGCAAATAGAAACCCAACAGTTCACACAATGAGCAAACACTAGGCATCCGTGGAGAGAAAAAACTCCCTTTTAACAGGAAGAAATCTCTGACAGAACCAGACTCAAAGATGTGCGGTCATCTGCCTCGACCGGTTGGGGTGAGAATTAAGTCAGTATGTGAATAGAAAAGTATTGAAGGCTGTTACTGAATAACCGAATCATGATAATATTGTACATTAACAGACAGAGGTCCCATCTTTCTTTTATGCATAAATGAAAGTCAGATTCAGCTGCCTTTTCTTTTCCTGTTTCTTGACATTTATACAATGTATTCCTCTCTTTAAACGAGCTGCGTTGGCTTGACCTTGTCTCTGTGACTGTGACCCTGCTGTTGAACTCCATGTTGCAGTGTTGCCATGAGCCACATGGTGGCAGTTTACCCTCAGCCTTCAATGCAGGCAGTTTCAAGACGACTCTTTGGTCAAGGGTGTCATGAATTTAAATACCATTTTATCGACACATACTTAAGGAAAATTAAAAACAATTTTAAAACAGCATCACCTAATGAAACACATGACAACGGTCGCTCGCGACTGATCAAAGCTGAATTATTTTATCCATCTTTGAAAGGTCAATCATATGGACACAATTGACTTTTCCTGCTTTTGAAAAAAAAAAAAACCTGACTTATACCCCATATATTGTCGAATGAATTTGTGTTTAATCACACTTAAAGGTGCAGTATGTAATGTTGTGGTAAAATTGTTGATTTTCATTAACCCAGAATGAGCTTTTTCTATTTACATCAGGAGCTGGGTCACCTCTACAGAGGCCACCATTTTGGACCGCAACATTTTAACAACAGCCCACAATGGACAAGCCTAATATCTTTTGAGTTCGTTCCCTTTATGTAGTAGACAAATATTTCAGCAAGCAGTTTTTTTTGGTCTTGTTATTTTTTTTTTTCTGCAATTTCAATTGCAACAGGAAATTCATGTAATTCTTGTTTAACTACTTGATTAAAAAACTTACCACCACCTTTTCAACACAAAATGGAAGGCCACACTTTTTTTCATCTTCAACTTCCCCTGGCCTAACCAGGGTGTTGAAATGGTTCACTGTTATAAGTAGCTTTAGTGCCACAGCTGCTGTCCTCTCTCTGTATGATAGATTGATTGACAGCCGAGGGAGGGGGCATCGATATAACTGTGGGCCGTGTGTGTGTGTTTGTGTGTGTGTTCAAGTGTTGGAGTGCACAATTAACAGTGAAGTCTCTCTCTCTAATCTATTATATGGTCTATGGGTGTGTGCCATCATACCGTTTCATTTCATATTACAATGAAATAGTTGTGGTTGCAGTCTACATGATGCAGTTTTAAGTAGCGGGTTTGTGTGTGTGTGTGTGTGTGTTATTTATTAATCCCATCTTTAGTTTGATGTTAGTTAATAGAGACCTCTGCACAGCTCAGATTATAATTATATTTATAATTATTATAATTCTTAATAACCGTGGATTAAAATAAATAAAGTAAGGATGAAGGTTTACTATTGTACGAGGTAAAATAAATACTGTCAGTATAAATGGATGTTAGACAGTGTGAGACAGTGTTGGAGTAACAAGAGAGGAGAGTAAGGCTAATGGTAAAAAAGGTGCGAAGACGGTGTTAAGTGGTTATTATCAGTCTTTTCTGGTGTCACCACTGGCAGCCCATGCTTTCAGTGAGCGCTCATGCACAGTGCAGTCAGTGCTGACTAAGGCCCAATCCCCTCTTCCTTCTGTGCATTTCCTCAGAACACTGTCCAAAACAAAGTACTGTGGTGTGTGAGTGAAGTGTCCAGCCTGAAACCGTGGAAGGACAGTGGAGGAAACACGCTCCACTTCACTACTTTGTCAAGCATTTGGGATCAAACACTCGCATGTTTCTTTTCCTCACAGTGATTCGGCAGTTTCGTGAAAACTCACAGACGTTTCAGTGTCAAGAGATGAAAATCCACGTGTCCATATGCATTAATTAAACATACAGTATGTCAAATCTGTTTCAAAAATACCTCCTTTTTACAATTCCCTTGTCTTTATGTGTTGACAGGCAGAGTGAAAGCTCTAAGTCTGTGAGCAGCTGATGCTCATCTCTCACTTTGCAAACTGTGATTTGATTGGTCTTACGTGTCTTATTCTTAACAAATACCTCAACACCACACTTCAAAAAAGATGAACTATCACTTTAAGATTTCCTTTTTAAAGGTCACATAGAATGGTCTTTTTGAACCAAAAATCCAGATTACTCATGTCTACTTAGATAAATGAAATAATATTTATGGTCAAAAACCTCCTAGTCTCTTCAGATTAAGCCAGATTATTGCTGCTCTCTGCCAGCCTCTGAACAGGCACTCTGTTTCGGAGCTAATGCCCGCCCCCAGAGCACTGAGTCTCTTGTGATTGGCCAGCTACGAGCGCAGGTAAACAGAGAAGCCCTTTTTTCTCAGAAGTGGCCGAAATGTTTATTCTGACACTTTAGTGATGTTTAGATACGGGAAGGACACGGGACACACTAAAAAAAACATCAGAAATTTGAATTTCCAGTGAATGTCCTCTTTAAACAAATTGCAGCAGTTGTAGTAGTTGACCGGACAGATTGCAGATAGAAAGATCATGGGTTAGGATCTGGGAACCACTGCTCTATCCTGTTGCCTTCATGTGGCTTCGTTCTTTCACACAGTGAAGCAGCTGCACCTCCGCACTAAGAGCAGCCCGTGCTGCAGCGCTCCTCTCTCAACTGTTGGTTGCATGTGCAAAGATCAGCTCATGGGAGGAGATGTCGCGAAGGGAAGCCAAGTAACATGAGGAAGCTCAGCGGCACAGCGTATGACATGATAATAATAACTTTAACTGTGTTTTCTTGAAGACGTCCATCTAAGGTGCTTATACTAGGCGGGCGGGTTATGTCAGCTGACAGGAAGTTGTTGGGTGCTCTGTGACAAAGTCATTTCGAATTGTCCCACTGTAAAAACAGGTTGGAGCCATTTTCTCTTTTTTTTTTTTTGGTAGTTAAGCGACAGATGTAAAACCACTCAGCAGTGCAGACTAATCTATGACGCTTGTCCTTGGAAGAGAAAAGGAAATGCTATCAGAGCATGATTAGACTAATACTGCTGACCTTATCCTTGACAACAACACAGAGTTATTATCATATAGAAGAATAATAAAACTGCTAGGAACTCGTGTCATTCCATAGTATTACTGTTATTCTTAGTACTGTGTACTGTGCAAAACAGATATGAGATTGTAACTATCAGTGGTTTATAGAGTACTTAAAGCTCTTAAAGCTCCACTGTGTAACTTGTGTCACCAAAATACGGCCAATG
The DNA here is from genome assembly GCA_016785285.1 of Brachirus orientalis. Classification (NCBI taxonomy): domain Eukaryota; kingdom Metazoa; phylum Chordata; class Actinopteri; order Pleuronectiformes; family Soleidae; genus Brachirus; species Brachirus orientalis. The sequence goes on along the minus strand of JAFBJR010000197.1, from coordinate 405,979 downwards.
CCTCGTAAATCCCCCCCCCCCCACAGCCCTGCAGAGCTTTCTGAAAGACCAACTTTGCCTCCTTTAGTACTATTCTCTTTCTACATTCGTTTCAGTGTCTCACCACCTCGCCAACTAAAGTTTGCTGCTACACTGAGAAACGCAGAGAGTCGTGTGGAGCTGATAGATTGTGTGAACTCATCTGACAGTGGCCTGAATGTAACTGACATTGGTTTTTATTGGAAAGTTACACACTGCAGCTCTAGGTGTCACTCATCGTAAAATGTAGCTCTGTCTTTTTTACCTCACATCTGACCTGCCTGGGTTTGCATGGCACTGTGTCCATGATGATGCCTGTTTGCAGTTACACATTGTTTTTCAATGTCTTGTAAATGTCTGCAGTGTAAGAATTAGTGAGAATAAGCATCATCTAATGGTGAGACAGCAGCGTCTCCTCTGGCCCTCACACACCAGAGACAATAAACACTCTTTCTTTCTTTCTTTCTTTCTTTCTTTCTTTCTTTCTTTCTTTCTTTCTTTCTTTCTTTCTTTCTTTCTTTCTTTCATTCTTTCTTTCTTTCTTTCTTTCTTCCTTTCAGTTCTCTCTATGCTCCCAATCACTGTGCCATTTTCTTCTTCTTCTTTGCCATTTTCCTTAGGTTATGCATTCCATTTTTTATTGTTTGCAGCTTCCTTGAAGCGCTCACTTCGCAGTGTTAAATGTATATCCGTCCTGGTTGCTGTAGAAAATGGAGGACCAAGATGGCAGCCTCCGTAAAGCAAGGCCCTTGCCTTAAGTGTATATAAAAGGCTTAACATAAGGCTGCAAAAGTAAACAATTTTTGATTTTGAAGCAGTCATTGTATAAGTACACTTATACAAACATATTTATGAGTGTTTGGGTCTCATGTCAACCAGTGACATTTATGAGGAGGGTTCATTCTGCCAAGAAATCTTCCTATAGAAGTTATGCACTGGACCTTTCCACTACCATTTCCACAATCCTAAAAACGTCTCATATATTTACTCTGCCTTAGGATTCCACAAGATGACACTGTAGTTATAAAAGTGAATTCCTTGAATGGTTATTCATTTATTACCATGTTTATTGTAGTCTTTTATTTCTGCAACAACATGATTAATTTGCTGCTTCATGTCTTGGTCAGGCCTCCCTTTGAAAAAAGGACTGTCAACCTCGAGTGGACTTTTGTTTTGTGGTTAAAAGCAGGTCAGATAAAACAAATGTTTAAAATGAAGGACTGCAAATCTTCCCCAAACATTCAATGAAATATCTACAGGGGCTGCTCCTTCCACTGAATGCCAGTTATAAACTCACTCAAATCCACCCAACGCACTGAACATTACAGTGAGGAAACAAACAACGGACAAATGTGCTTCATCAAATCATTATCTCTCAAAGCTGTGAGCCACACACACACACACACACACACACACACACACACACACACACACACACACACAGCATTTCACAACAATGACATGATGACACTTCATTTCCACATATTTCCTGAGAGCTAGCTTTGCACTTATCTTCCTTGTTTTGACTTCCTCTTTGCAGCGTTGAGGCTCGGTGGTCAAACGACTCGCCTTGTGCACAGGGTCATCGCAGTGAACTCCTGAGAGAGGAAAGAAGAGCACTGCACTCCGCTGCACTCATCTGCTCCTACAACCGCAGGTAAAGGCCGCGCACGGAAAAACTCAGCATCTTGGTGTGACAGGAAACATTTGTACGGTATTTGTATTCCTCTATAAAGTTTTGTCTGTGATCTTAGCGAAAGCAGTGGCATGTCCCTTTACTGTGCAGGAGCCTCCCCTGATGTCGCAGCGATCAGGCCCCCCACTTAGTGTATTTGGCAAGCTGAGTTGGACACTCTGTATCAGTGAGTGTCAGTTTGTCAAATACCCCAAGTGAGGTGTCACTTGTCTACAAACCAAGGTCGCCGTGGGTCACTCTGTCAGCCACCGCTGCACTCGGAAGACACTGGCAACAGCTTGTGTTCTGCTGTTCTCTAGCAAAACCAGATACAATGCATGATAGTTGACACATGTACAGCAGTGAAAGTGCTTATGATGTATAGTCCGACTGTGCAACATTTAAACCGAACGCGCCTTATACTTATCCATGCATGTCTTGTTGTATCACGAGAATCTAAATATCTAACCAATGTTTCCAATGTCTTCATAGAGAAAAAGCACTTGCTAATACAGTGTACATCTGTTAGGTCACCCACTGTACAGAATGAACTTCCTGAGGAGATTAGATCCTTACTCTGTCCCTTACAAGCAACATTTTTCTAAATGTAAAACTTAAAAACCTAATTCTTCCTACCACAGTGTCATTCTTATGATAATTATATGTATTCCAGTTAATTATATTCATTAAACAACCAGTTACTTTGGAAAAGTACTGTATAACAACTTCTTTTTATTGGCAATAAATGATGATCATGAGGACAACTTGTCTTCTCTTGCTTTCTCTGGGGCCATGTGTCTCCTTAACTGAACGTCAGACCGTGACCTGGTCAACATGCAGGGAAGGAAAAGAAGAAGCAGCCTAGTAAAACCTGTGACCCTGGAGTCCTTGTGGGTCCTCGTGCAACCCGGGTTTTTCACCTGCCGCAAATGCAACACCCATGAATATAGAAGAAGGAGGTGGAGGTGATACAGGTGGATCTGTGATCACTTAAGTGGTATTTTTATCCCGCAACTGACTATCTACTACTTGTCAAAGACGACACACACCAGCCTGCCCTGCACTTCCTTTTTCCTGTGGGGACATTTCCTATATGTAAACCTGTTTGACATTCACTCACTCACTCACTCACTCACTCACTCACTCACTCACTCACTCACTCACTCACTCACTCACTCACTCACTCACTCACTCATTGACACCAAATAAGGTTTCACTCTCATGAAGGTTTTTGTTACTGGATGACTTGCATATCCTGCTACTGCCTCTGTACAGGATTATAGTAGGAAATAGCTGGTGACATGTGATGTAAACAGGGATCTCCAGCAGTTTTCGGTGCCTTTTGCAAGACTGGGATTTGGCGCCTCCACCACACCCTTACTACACCACATCAGGATCATCACAATGACACAAAGAAATATGATCAGGTCAAATTACTTCTTAAATACACATAGTTGTTTTTTACAAACATTTCAAGTAACAGTTCAGTGTTCACAGTCAGAGCGGTTACTCGGGTTTCTATGGGCCTTTGGCGAAGAGGAACATTGGGTAAGCACAGACTCTTGACTCCGACTATAAACTAGTGGGGCCCCCTTCAGGTGGTATCCTGGCATTGCGTTGCCCTAGTTTGTCCATGCCATTGCTATGACTCGGCTCACTGTCAGAGGTTTTAAATGCTCTTAAATACACAAAAGCATTAAGTGTGTCTACATTTTGTTTACATCCCCTTAAACAGTGAAACAATCTAGCGTACCATAGACTGGTTACTACATGTAACTGCAGGTTTCCAAAATGTAACTTTCGGAAAGCCGTGTTCCATGTGAGAGCATGAGAAAGGGACGTGGATTTGTCTGAGGATTGTGGGGTTGTGTAAATTTAGTATTAATTTCATTTATTTTCTTTGGCAATCAGTTTTTTTCCCTCTTGTTTATTCATATATATATATATATATATATATATATATATATATACTCCTAAATTTCCAGAGTTCAACATGCATTTCAAATCACAGTCCATAACCAATATATACATTTATTTATAACAATTCTTCTACAAGTATTGCTCAAACAAACCCTCAAGATGAGACAATAATGGCTGCCATGACTGTTCAATTGTCCCCAATCAAAGGTCAAAATCTGATTCATGACCAACTTGACATTAGGAAGTGATTCATTTTCCAAGAAGGAAGAACACTAAGTTTATTTTATTCATTTGTGTTGTCCGTATGAAAATTGTGCATTTTTGTTAAGAAATCAGGGCAGGAATTTCAATTGAATTATATTTGTACTTTGATTTAGTAAAGGAATAATGTGAGATCTGGAATTTTGTTGTTAACCAATCATAATACCAAAACAAAATGTTCCTTCTTTTGTTTTACATCTGGTGCAATTTTGACTGGGAACAGCACTCAACATTCAACAAGGAAACGAAATGCTAGCAGGAATTTTCTTTGTTCTGATGTTCAGCACAAATGGAAATCATGAAGTTGTGTCTGGGAATATTTGAAAATCGTTCAGATTAGACTGAACACTTGAGTGGAAGGTTAATTTAATTTAATTTTATTTGTATAGCACCAAATCACAACATACATTACCTCAAGGCACTGTATATATTAATGCTGAAACCTTTACAATATTACAGAGAGAAAAGAAACCCAACAGTTCACACAATGAGCAAACACTAGGGGGCAGTGGAGAGAACAAACTCCCTCTCTGACAGAACCAGACTCAAAGATGTGCGGTCATCTGCCTCGACCGGTTGGGGTGAGAGGAAAATAGGGGACAGAGGAGAGGTGGGGGACAGAAAGGGGGGAGAGAAAGAAAAAGAGGGAGGTGAGGGAGAGACAGAAGAGAGAGACCAGGAGCAAATATACAACAGTTGTATCAAGTTTAGAGTCAGTTCTGTCATGTTTATAGAACTACAGTGTCATTTATACAAGCAGCAGCAGAGATTATTGATAAGAAACTATACTGATATCAACTTTAATCATATCATAATAATAATGACAACAATACTACTGTTAGTGATAATAATAATAATAACATCATCCAAACTGGATCTGGATCCTGCAGCCTGCAAGTAGGTGGGTAGATAAATAAAGTAAGTGAGAAAGAAAGTAAGTAAGTTAGTAAGTAGTAAGGGTAGGTAAATAGATATGTAGATTGGTAAGTAAGTAAAGTAAATAAGTCAGTCAGTCAGTAAAATAAGTAAGTTAGAAAGTTAGTAAGTAAATAAGAGTAGGTAGGTAGGTAAGTTCATAAGTAAGTAAATTAGTAAGTAAGTAAGAAAGTAAGGGTAGGTCAGTCAGTCAGTCAGTCAGTCAGTCAGTCAGTCAGTCAGTCAGTCAGTCAGCATGGGTTGGTCCTGTGTGTCTTTCTCAGGTTTCCTGCGTCTCGAACCACAGAACTGAAGGCAGCTGTCCTCTGCCTCTCAGCTCCTTAAGACCCGCCTCTCTCATGCTGTTCACCACCGTCATGGGAACTGTTCAATGGCTGATTTGATGTTTTATATTTGATATTTGGTCTGGTCTTTATTAATCTAGGTTACAAATTCTCGTTTGTCGATGTGCGTCAGCCTCCTCGTTTGTTGGTGGTCGCTGTCAGACTGTAACAGACAGACAGACGGACAGACAGACAGACAGACAGAAGAGATGCATCGACGGGTAAATAAATCAGAATTTGGGAGTCTATCATTTTGGCTTTTGTTGTAGCCCACACATGGCCAGTATCCCGCAAAATATGAAATATAACAATATATGCATGTGATTCATTATCATTATTATTATTATTATTTTACATTAATAATAATAAGCACTGCAGCCCAAAGTGTATCGTGTTGCTGTTACTGATTTCCAGATAATGTTCAGTGAAGGTTGTCCAAATGTCAAATTGAACAGTGCACAGTAAACAAGTGTTGTCCGTCATCCAAGGTTACTGGAAATGTTCTTAAAGTAACATTGGTTTGGCCCAGAGATTCAACACATGTTTTGAAGTTGTATGAATAATTGCACAGTTTTCTTTTTTTTTCCTCATTAAACAGGAGTATCTGAACAGCACATCTGATTCCTAACACTTTCCAAACAGGATGTTGGCACAACTCTTTTCCTGCACTATAACCAAACTACATAGAAACAATTTAATTATACCTTAATAATAATAATTCTACACTGAAAGACTAAACCCGTAAATGATTTTGTTTGACATCCATAATACAATATTCTGTAATTGAACTACAAATAAAGAGTTAAAAAAAAAAACAGTATATTGACAGTTTAGCATTGTTTATTTTTCCTCACTATAGGAATAGAATTTCTTTCTACGTGAAAACTGGAAACACGGCGATAAACCTGGACAATTTGTGACACAGTTCTGCCAAGGGAAAAAAATATACACCGTTGCAGCCCTGCAACTTCAAATTAAAGTAAAATCATTACAAGGTTACAGAAAAAGTAAAGGGTATTAAAGCAAAGTGACACAATTTTGATTCATTTCTGTTCCATATACTTAAGTAGAGTCATTAAAATGTAAATATGTTGTAATCAAATACTGAATTATGCTAAAATATGTTAATATAGCTGTAATATGTCTTAGACATTTCCTGTTCTCTTTGCTGCACGCAAACTGGCATCTGAGGCTAGAATTCACTTTGCCCAGTAGGTGGAGGCAGAGTTCCTTTATTGGACTGGTTAATCAGGAAGGTCATTTTTTTCCACAAAAGAGAATTTGTTTTTATGAACTCAGAGCTTTAAGTAATTTCATACTCAGGTATTGAAAATGTGAAACAAGTGTGACACTGCCACACGCAGTTTTAACAACTGCATCACTTCACACAAGTAAATACATCAAAAATGTGGTTTTCTCTTTTCACCAAATGCTGTACGCCTGCAGGTGTATACACCACCTTTTTTTAAACCAAAAGCAAAAATTGTCCCCCTCTACTCTAAACACTGAGCTGGACTGAAATTTGTGCTCAGACAAGAAGCACCTTCAAAATAAGAGTATTCATGGAACAGTGACACAGTTTACAATAAGGATACATTAATTAGTGTTTTTATAAGCTTTCGCTAACGATTAAAGACTAACGAAGCTTTTTAAACAACAATTAATGTTTGAACTATTTATTATGTTAATGTTAACTGACAGGAGAAAATGACATTAAAATCTTTCAGTAACTGTCTTTTTTTGAAGGTTAACATTTGTTAAATATTTCTGCGTCTGTACGTATGAAACTTTGTTTCCCTTAAGTGACACTTCATTTATGAACAGTAGCACCAAATAGTCATATCTTAACTATGATTAAGCATTTATTAACCATTATTAGCCTTTATTATTGTCGCTTGTGACCCTCATTGTAAAGTGGGAAACATATACTGTATGTGGTTGTTTAAGGCTCACAAGTAGCATTAATAACGACTAACAATGGTGACTGCATTAATTGTGTTCATGTAAGGCTTATTTAGCATGTTTATGCATTTGTGAATCCTTTGTTAAATGATACATGGCCCGCTTTAAAATAAGGGTCACAGAGTGCATTAATAAAGGTTAATAAATGTCTAATAAATGCTTAATTATAGTTAAATAATGCCTATTCAGTATTAGCATAAATAAAAAAATGAATGCCTAACCTGAACTACATTACTAGATGTTTAGTTAAAATTAGCATTTATTAAATGCTTACTGCAGCATCTGCTAATGTTAATTAATGTACCCTTATTATAAAGTGTCACCTAATTATTTCAAATGTTGACACAGTCAGAGATGTTCGTATCGCCAACAGTGAGAGAGAGAATAGAAAATAGAAAAATGTATGATGCTTGGATTTGTGCGCTCCTGTCACTGCAGGTTGGAAAAGAGACCTTGAATAAATGTTTGCAGAGACACAATTGGTTCTTTTGTTGTCCTATTGCTTTGTTAGTTCCTTAGTACAAATATGTAAAATGTGCATAAGTAAAGAATGACAAAAAGAAGAAACACACGCACTGTTTCCACAGAGTTTAGACAGAGTCTAGACAGAGCCTCTTCTCTGAGGAAAACCATGGTGTGACTTCATCACGGCAGAGTGAAGTTCACTGACTGATCAGGTGGAAGTTGAACAAACTTCTGATGTGACTCGTTCATGTGTAACAAAAAAAAAAAAAAAAAAAAAAAGATAACGAAGGAACTTTTCCAAAGAGCTCATCAGGACCCTTAAGTGGTGACAACCAGCTGTCTGCTATTATTCCTGACACCTACCAGTCTAATTTAAACAGTGAAAAGGATCACAACAACAGCAACACCTCAGGTCAGAATTGTTCCCGCTACTTCTTTGAACTTTGATGCCAGCGTTAAGATTTTGCCCTTAACCTCTGAGAGGAACTTGAGAATCATGGGATGTTGTTCAGTTCCTATGATAACAAATCCTGCACATGACCCCACATGTGGGATCAATTTAAGATATTGGGGGGAAGAAAAGTGGGGGATCAGCCATTCTGTGCTTGTTTGAGCAGCATGGTGGTGGTAGGTGGGCCAGCAAACAAACCCTGCACTCACCTAATGTTAAGCTGCTGTACAGATGGAAGTGAGGGCTGCACAGTTGACTGAAGAAGACTACAACAGCAATCAAGTTCAAGCTGCGGTGTGTAACTTTTATGGAACAAACAGACGTCTCTTAAGTTCTAACATTCATTGTAATAATGGTTTGAATGGAATGGACAAGAGTCTGTTGCCTATGCTGCAGTGGTGTTTGCATGTATTTGCTTTTATTCATTCAAAATGCTTTAACTCTAGTTTCAGAACCTTGATTTTGTTTTTCACGACTTTGTGATTTGTCAAAACTCAAACATTTTCAATTTCCCCAGATACAACGTACATAAACCTAAGATCACCAGTTACAAGTGACACGAGATTACATCAAAGTACTTGCTTAATATTATTTCACTATGTGTTGGTCATCACTTCGTTAAAATCAGAATCAGAAAGCCTTTGTTGTCATTGCTCAGGAATAGGACCAATTTAGTTGTGACCCTTAAATGATGTATCTTAAGACATAAAAGCACAAGACCCAAGACATTTAAAAGCCATCAATAAAAGGAAAAGTGTTTAATTTTAAATGCTATAGTGCTTACTTAATTATTTTATTTTACTTTCATTTTGAATTTCCATTTATAAGTGAGGGGTTGTAATATTAACTTCCCTGATCTATTTTTTTTTCTTACACATTTGTTTTATATTTTTAAATTACTTATATGTTGGTTTTACACTATTATGTGAAGCAAGTACTTCTGTTCATATTTAACTATTTAATATTGATCTCTAAATGTGATCAGTTTTCTTGTTGTTGTCCATTTCATACGTGAATGAAACCATATTTTTAACTGATGTGAAATATACCTGCTTTGGCTATGAAGGACACAATAAAGAAATAATAATACATGCATTCATAACAGTGATCTATGAAATTATACAACTGGTCCGGAACAGGTTCTTTCCTCTTACAGCAAACGTTTATGGAGATGAGAGACATATCTACTGTATAGGTTTCAGGATGATAAGATCCACTGATACCAATTCATCACTGGTGATTGTCTTCATTTACTCATGTTTCGAGTATAAGTGAGACTGCAACATGGAGACGGGCAGGAAAGATGGAGGAGGATGAGAGGGTTACAGGATGACAGGACAAGCAGCACATCCTTTGAATTTTTGTCTTATTCATTTTGATGTATATATACAGTATATATACAGTGCTGTGCATAAGTCTTAGGCCACCGTTAGATTTGTTGTTTTAGCAATGCTATAATGACCATCCTGTACAATTATTTCTCAATCACTTTATTGGAACATATGCTGTAAATATGGAGAAACACGTATGCAGTTTGAAAATAACATCTTTTTCAGAAACAACAAAAATGCTTGTATAATATCAAATATTTAGTGTGAGCTACATTTCCACTTGAACAATAACACAACCATGGCTCTTTAAAACCTGGAATGGAACCCTAATGTTATTGGTCAAACCTGTGTTTCTCCTACTATTTCATGGCAACAAATAGCTGCTGTGAAAAAGGTCTATTATACCTGGTTTACTCCAGACATGTTGGAGCATTACATACACATGTTGCACAAGTTCAACTCACTGACAGGTTGATCATATAGTAGAAGACTGACTTTTAGTCACATCTTTTCAATCTGAACGCCAACGATCACAAAAGTGACATAAAAACAACAAAGATGGTGGTGGCCTAAGACTTATGCACAGTACTGTATATATGCATGATATTATATTTGTTTTTATGTATTTTAATTCTTCGTTCTGTGTTAATGTGCCCGACCTTTTGTAGCATCGTCGTGGGGCAGCGCGCTTTCAAAGAAGTAAGGAACAGCAGTTCCCGTGTCATCGAAAAAGTTGGCAAAATAGAAATGACAAAATAATAATGATGATGTTGAAATTAACGTTGAGGACAAATGAGCAATTTGCACACAAAAAAAACAAACAAACAAAAAAAAAACTTAGGCTAGACATGTTATTTTTGTCAAATGTGTCAAGAATCGACTCTGTTGGGACATCTATGTGACAGAAGTGAGACTGTTGAAAGTGTTGATAAATATGCATAAAATGTCTTTACTGACATTAAAGGGATAGTTCACAGTTCACCACAGCTAATGTCATTACCCTTATCATCATGTAATCGCTATTATGTAAATGACATTTAGTAAAACAAATCTAATAACATAATATAATATAACGGCTAATTGCAGCCTCATTTGAAAGGCAGCGTGTGTGTTCGCCTTTTCTGATTGTCTCAGCAGTGGTAGAAAATGAGTGAGTGAGAGTGAGCGTTTGTCTCAGCTCCATGATACTGTTTACTAACACACCGCTGCACGACTTGAGTGGAAATGTGTGTATTTTTGTGTCGGCTTGCGAGTGTCTTGGTTAGCACATATGCTAACTACTGTGCGGCAGGCAGAGATCGCGTGTGCTTTCTGTTTGTCTCGGCTCGCTGTTTTAAAAGTGAACCGCTGCATGAGCTGTGAGAAACCGTGTGCATGGGGAACAACTTATACTAAAATGGTTTATTTTACGTGTAAATTAAACCACGCAGGCACTCAAACTGACGCTCCTGCAGTTCAGGGGCGAAGCACTGTGCAGCAGTTAGTCCGCTTGTAGCTGGCCAATCACAAGCGAGTGGGAATGCACGTGGTAGCTGGCCAATCGCAAGAGACTCAGTGTTCTGGGGGGCGGGCATTAGCTCTGAAACCGAGCGCCTATTCAAATGCTGTCAGAGATGAGCAATAAAGTGGCTTAATCTGAAGAGACTATGAGGCTTTTGACCATAAATATTATTTAGTTTATCTAAGTAGACATCAGTAATCTGGATTTTTGGTTCAAAAAGACCATTCTGTGTCACCTTTAAACAGTAGATGACTAGCAAATTATTTACACTTACTAGTATAACAGTAACAGGACAAGTTCACTTTCAGTTGAGTTTCCCTCAACCACCAGATTGATAGACTAATATTCTTCCTTGTCCAGCCTCCGGTTTTATGTCTACCATGACATCCTCTCAATGAATAGTTCCACTTCTGAAGGTAAAGTTTCACAGGTGGAGACATATTTGAAGGTTGAAATACTACACTGTGTTATTTTAAGCTGGTGTACATTTTAAGAGGTTTTTTTTTGTTTGTTTTTAATGTACCAGACAGAATTGCACTGCTAGTTTACATACTGGCTAAAAATCTGTTTTCTTTTGTGTTTTCACTGGCAGCCATGCTATCAGTAAGAGCTAGGATCCTTGTGTCAAGCATGTTCTTGGCACCAGCGGTGTGCCAGGAGGGAGGATGGCACAGTCAACACTGACTGTAAGTTAGTGGCTCAAAGAACCACAATTAAAACCCCCTGGAATATCCTCCGATGTTCCATTTCTGTGGCATCATTTCTCGGTGGATGTGGGCTGCTCCAGATTTTGTGCGCGTGCATTGTGTTGTATATGTATGAATATTATGAGTTGTCTTCTTCTCGATTCTGTTTTAGCGTGCCAGTGACCTGGTTCATTGTTGCCCTCTCAGTGTCACTCTGACTTGTGCTTGCAAGGAGCCAAACATCCTTTTGGGAGAGATTGTTAATTGAGCTTGAAGGAGGATTACTTGTTCCCTGCCTGCTACTAAAAAGTAATTCAAATAAAAACATCACAGAGCTCACATAATTAGATTTTCAGTGTTCAGTCGGATCTCATGCAATGACACTTAATTGAGGTTGAGATTTGTGTTTGAGCAGATGAGTTTGGTGCAGTGTCAGGAAAGTCTGAAGGGTATAAATAAGACAGAGGTTGCTATGGAAAGAACCCTTAAACAAATGCTACAGTAATGGCAGCCTCAGGATTGTGGCGTTCACTTGTACTTAACTCCTGCTCATGGCTAACTCAGAGCCATCAAACTGCTCCATCCACAAAGAAATCATTAAGATTGATTTGTTCAGTTGACATTTCTATTTTTACTGAGTGTCAAGGTTAAATAAGGTCACGGAACAATCGCAGTATAGTTTGTGACAGTAAAGAGTGACAGTGTTCGTATGACTGTCAAATATAGGAAACTTGGAATGAAGCTGCCTGACATTTTTTTTTTTTTTTTTTTCACTCAGCCTGCTACTGTCAAAACAAACCTTTTAGGCTTGATCATAGTTTTAAACTCCTATTTTGTAACATACTGTGCAGACTCTGCCACTGACTGAGAAGCGTTTACCTGTACGTGCTCAAACAGTGAACAGTAAATATATTTCACTCACACAAAGAGCGAATGAAATTCACACAGATATTACTGTCATTCTTCACTTATAACTTTATTTTGAGATGAGCATAAAGTTTTCAGTTTGTCAATTTGTTTATGACTGTACAAATCATTCAACCTCACAGCTACACATTCGCAACCATGTTGGGCTGAAAAGTTCATAAGCTGACTAAGAAGGAGTAATGATCAAATTTGACCTTTTATGATGCTAACTACATTGTTTCCTTCCAGATAAACCCACATTTGACAGCTAATTGAAAAATTAGTTTTCACATTTTGTGAACATGGACAAAATTGGGCACTGTGGGAGGATAACGCGGTAGAAGATGAGTGAGTGAGTGAGTGAGTGAGTGAGTGAGTGAGTGTCATTCAACCTCACAGCTACACATTCGCAACCATGTTGGGCTGAAAAGTTCATAAGCTGACTAAGAAGGAGTAATGATCAAATTTGACCTTTTATGATGCTAACTACATTGTTTCCTTCCAGATAAACCCACATTTGACAGCTAATTGAAAAATTAGTTTTCACATTTTGTGAACATGGACAAAATTGGGCACTGTGGGAGGATAACGCGGTAGAAGATGAGTGAGTGAGTGAGTGAGTGAGTGAGTGAGTGAGTGAGTGAGTGAGTGAGTGAGTGAGTGAGTGAGTGAGTGAGTGAGTGAGTGTCACCAAGCATCTTTGGAAAAATCCCCCCCAAGGACATTTATGCTGATATGGTTGCTACATTCGGCGATGATACTCCAGCTTTATCAACTGTGCAGTAGTGGACAGGTGAATTCAAGAGAGGGAGGGAGAGCCTTGAATAAGATTCAAGACCCAAAAAAAACCCATTTACGATTACGAACTATGCACTAGAACTGGACTTAATCAGATAGCCCTAGTGTAAGCATCTCCTGTGGAGTAGAGAACATTCTGCGCAACTTGGTACGTCGAAGGTTTATGCTCAGTGCTACAGATTTGGATCCCAGATCAAGAGCACACTGGTAGACTGGGTCTGTCTCAGGAGAACTTAACACATTTTGAAGCAGATCCAACTAATGTCTCCTAAACCACTTCGAGCCAGAGACAAAAAAGCAGTGAAAATATCTGCTGCTGAGGACTTTTTGGATGAGAGTTTCGATACCAGATACCGGTGCTGCAACACCAAGGGGAAAATTATGTAGACCACAGGATGTTATAAAAAGAAACCACATTTGATCAAATTCAACCACTGCCTCATGGTCAGCCTATACACTTTTCAGCCCACTGTTAACTAGGATGCTAACCAAAAAAATATTGACAATGTATAACATGGTCAATATTTGACCCGAGGCAATCTCTCTGTTTCTGAAACTCTCTGCTGATACTGACATGTTTCATTGTTTTCATTGCTTGATTCTCTTTTAGACTATTTACCTTTTCAGTTTCTTTGCAGCATAGGTTGTAATTTGTTATTCCTGTAGACGTAATCAGCAATCATTACACTAAAGGCTGTCTGAACTGCCCCGTGATTGGTGTAAGCTTCCTGTGACATGACGGCTTTAGTTGTGAGGCTGAAAATACAACTATGGACTAGGACTGGACTGAACTAGAGACAAACATTTCTGACCTTTGATACAGTAAGAGCCTCCTTTGAAAGCAATAAATGTACAGTGGAGTAGGAAAACCTACATGAGCCCTTTGGAATTTCCTGTGTTTTTCCATGAATTTGTCATAAAAAGAGATGTTATTCATCCAAATCACATATATTAACAAAATACAAAGTGCTTGAGCTAATAACAGACAAACAGCAAACATATTTTATGTTTTTATGAAACACACTCATGAGACATTCAGTGGTGGTGGGAAAATGTAAGTAACCCTGAAACTAATGAATAAAGGTTAATTGGAGTCAGGGTTTGGCCTATCAATGCAACAAGATTGGAAGTCTGGTTTAGAACTACTTTGACTGTTTGAAGCATACTTTTTTAAATTTATTTCTTATTTCAACATTTTTTATAATAACAGGAAACATCCAATGATATGAACCATGGCTCACTAATAAAGACTTTCAGAGTCATTTCAAAGACTGTAGACATCCTTCATTAGTCTAGTCTAGATCATATGTCTTTAAATGGAGACAATTGACTTTTGACCTTCAAGGCTCTCCATGACCTGTCACCCATAAACCTCTCTGACTTCTTCCATATCTACCCACCTTCCTTGCTCTCAGATCTTCATCATCCATGCTTCTCATTACTCCTTCACCCCCTTAAACAACTATGGGGTCAAATTTGAATTGTGTTGAGTAACATTGACCTGCGTTGACGTTCTATGTATTTACTGCACTAAGGAACTGAGGAAATTTTAACTGCCATGTATAGGGCAGTGTTGCACCTCTTAATGTACAGCCTGCCAGAAGAAATTGGAAAAAGAAGAAAATACAGCATTACGAACAGTATGGCATAAAATGGCACTACATACAAACATAAAAACACCATTCTAATGGTGAAGTACAATGGAGCTAGCACTCTTGCCTTTGCAGCAAGAGGTCCCGGGTTCACAACCCGGTTGGAACAAGGGGCCCTCTGCAAGGAGTTTGCTTGTTCTCTCCCTTCTGCTTCCTCCCACAGTCCAAAAACATGCAGATTTGGGGACTAGGTTAATTGGACACTCAATTGCCCGTAGGTATGAATGTGAGAGTGAATGGTTGTCTGTCTCTATGTGGCCCTGTGATGGACTGGCGACCTGTCCAGGGTGTACCCTGCCTCTCGCCCTATGTCAGCTGGAGTTAGGCACCAGCGCCCTCCGCGACCCCTAGTGGATAAAGCAGTAGAAAATGAGTGAGTGAGAAGTACAATGGAGCTTGACAGCTTGTCGTCATTGAGAGAAAGATGAACTCACATGTAAATGTCAGGGTGTCTGTTCCCTGACTCAAGCTCTGTAGAAGCTGGGTATTGCAACAAGGCAATGACCCAAAACCCTGAAGTAAAGTTTAGTCAGTCAACAGCCAGTCAGCATCTACTGTTCATGCAGCTCTTGAACAACGGTCAAGCCTGAGTACCGGTGAACATGGACTTTCAGACAAATCCTTTCCCCTCGGGCCCTGGACTGATGCATTTTGTAGTCATGCTTCTTCTGGCTGGCACAAAATCCAAACCCACTACCATTCATATTCATATCCACTGTTTTGAATAGGTCACAACATATGTTTAATGTCTGTTTAAGCCACTGTTTTTGAGTAGGCAAGATTGTAGTTGCAGTGTCATTTATTGGTGTTACAGTTATTGTCATATTGTTTTAAATGTTCTTTGCCTCGCAGTCCATTAGTTTTCTTATCGATTCTTATGTATTATGTTATGTTCTTATAATTGCTGTACCAGAGGTACGTGGTTGAAGTAAACGTCCACTGGCAGCACTAACTGCCAGTTAATACACCCCAATGGATCACTTGTGTTTTGAGTAGTATATGCGAGGCACTCTGTGTTGCATTGTATATGAATGAAAAGTACTACATAGTAGTACTACATAATTAAATGGCTAAGTAATGTAGCTAGAATAATATGGTTAGAACTGTTGCCTTATGGCTCATGACCTGGTCGGACTGAAGGTGTTTCTGTAGGGTTTGCATGTTCTCATGTGGAGGACAAAGCAATACAAAATGAATGAGTGATTGACTGTGTTTGTTACTATTTGTGACTTAGATGAAGTTCACATACATTTTCTAGCCACCGTTGTAAACTGTTGTGCTCTCATGTTTCAGGTGATACTTGTAAAATGAAATATATTCTATTAAAAATATTAAAAGGCTCTCATTGAGGCTCTCATTAACACTTCCGTGTTGATCTGTGTGAAAGGACTTGACACTAAATAAAAGACTGGATTGAGCAAGACTCTCTGTTGTCCCTCTAAGCATAAACTATTCATTGTGAGGTAATCAACCCTTCTGTGATTCACTCGTCTGTAAAAACTCACATTATTGTTCCTTGTATAGATGTGAAAGATGTGAAAGCAAGAGGGCGGAATCCTTTAAACAACCGGGAATGTGGTTTCACTACTGTGATAAAAGTGATGTGAAGACTGACTTCAAAGTGATAGTGCACATCTTTTGAAGTGCGATTTTAAAGTCCTCCTCCTCACATACAAAGCACTTAATGATCATATCTTAAAGATCTCGTTTCACCTTATCAGCCCAACAGATCACATCAGTCCCAAAAACTCAGGCTTACTTGTAGTTCCCAGAGTCCATAAGAGTAGAATGGGAGGCAGAGCCTTTAGTTACCAGGCTCCTCTCCTGTGGAACCAACTGCCAATGTCGGTTCAGGAGGCGGACACTCTCTCTGCATTTAAAGTTAGACTTAAAACCTTCCTTTTTGATGAAGCTTATAGTTAGAGCTGGCTCAGGGAAACCTGAACCACCTCTTAGTTATTCTGCTATAGACCTAGACTGCTGGGGGATTTCCTGTGGTGCACTCACACTCACTCTTTCACACTCACTCTCTCACACTCAGGGTATGAATGTAACCTTATTTTTTTTTCTCTCCCAAGTCTGTGTCTTTCCTTCCATCCTGTCTCTCTCTCTGTCCTCATCTTGCAGGCTGCAGCATCCAGATCCAGTTTTGATGATATTATTATTATGATTATCAGTAACAATAATACTGCTGTCATTGTTACTATGCTCTGATTAAAAGTTCATCAGTATAGTTTCTTATCAATAATCTCTGCTGCTGCTTGTATAAATTACACTGTAGTTCTATAAACATGACATAACTGATTCGAAACTTGATACAACTGTTGTATATTTGCTCCTGGTCTCTCTCTTCTGTCTCTCCCTCACCTCCCTCTTT